>JAYEPQ010000016.1:12484282-12894282 GCA_036321105.1 Dracaena cambodiana
GAATTAAAGGAGAGCAAAACTACAAGACAATGATACTTCAGAGAGTCAAAATCTAATACAGTCATTCACATTAAATGAAAATGATTAGAACTTCATACAGAAGAAATTTCAAGCCAATGTCTCAAAATATTACCACTATTTGGCAGCATTTTGCCGCCATTTGCCGGCAAAAAGGTGGACCCATATGCTAATTTTTCTTTGGGGGCTTCGATGTAATTTTATAATTTTTCGGTTGTATTAGAATTAGGGTTTGATTTCTGAAGCCTATATATTGGCCGTATCCTTGTATTCTAGAATTTTTAAGCAGAGATTAATCATAGTGAAACTAGGAGATAATTTGTATTCGGATTTTATTAATAAAATTAGGATTTTGCTGAAAGAGTGACGTGCACAATACTGAACTCCAGAGGTAATTCTCTTTATTCTTGAATTTTTTCTTAGTTAATTTATTTTAATTGCTTTCTATTTTATATTTATTTGCTTTCTAGATTAGATTTAATTGCTTTCTATGAATAAAAATTTGATTTTGCTTGTTAAAAATATGAGTAGCTAATTTTGCTTAGCTCTAGGATGTAGATGAAGGTAGGATTCACCATGTAATTACTCTCTAGAATTTTCTTCTTAAATAAAATAAATAAAGACATAATTTTTCTATGAAAATTTTAAAATATAAGAACTTGAAAATTAATATTTTGATAGGTTATACTTGAATTAAGTTTCTTGATAGCCTATACTTAGTTAGGGTTTGGAGTTGTTGGTTTTCATCTTATTTAAAGAATTATCTAATGATTTAGTTTATTTTTATGAAAAGTAGTATTTTTGATGAGTTATGCTTGCACACCACTTGATAGCTCATGTTTAGGACACTTTAAATAAATATTAAACTAAAAGATCAAATTTTTATAATAGAAGAAGATAATAGAAGTAAATATATGGTTGGAAACTAGTGGATCTTAGATCCTAGACTAATTAGAATAACTTCTAAATACAACCTAGAATTCTTTATTAGTCCGTTAGACTATAGAATTAGTAAGAATTGCAGAACACCTGAGATTTTTATGGGACGACCTATATAGCGCTACAACAAACACTGTATGCTTATAGTAAATTTTCACATCAAGTATTTGGCGCCATTGCTGCGGTATTTTTCTTGTTTTTTCTAACGTTTTACGAGTTAACAATATGTGTTGAGTGTGCAGGGACCAGAAAGTACAGATACAGGAAAACAAAGGAATGAGAGAATATTTTGGAGTGCACGACAAAAAGTAGGGATCCAGAATCCCTAATTTTGATGCCCAATAGCTGCACTTGCCGCAATTTGGCGGCACTTTAGGTACAAAACTCCACCTAATTTTATGTAGTTCTGTATTTCGTGTCCCTGGTTCTGTAAAAAAAATACAAAAAAATAAAAAATAATTAGAACTTATAGGACATCACATTTTTTTTTGATCATATTTCTTCCATCATTTCATCTCCACCTCACCCCACTTCTTACATTAGTCTAGGAAATTCACGCATTCATTCACGGTCGCTGGTTCATGCCACATTGGACCCGTGATCAATTTGGTCAACTAGTAAGATCAGATTTGTTCATGGTTGACAAGATGGACCAACCGATCCTTCAGGATCGATGTTACCCATTGCGTACATCATTACCATCATGCATCAAATTTCCACACGCAGCAGGTAATCACTATGAGTTGAAACCGCAGTACATCAGTATACTTCCTAAATTCACTGGTTCTGATTTAGAGGATGCATATATCTTTCTTAATGAA
This sequence comes from Dracaena cambodiana, assembly GCA_036321105.1. Lineage (NCBI taxonomy): Eukaryota > Viridiplantae > Streptophyta > Magnoliopsida > Asparagales > Asparagaceae > Dracaena > Dracaena cambodiana. The sequence continues at coordinate 12,486,061 of JAYEPQ010000016.1, forward strand.
TTTCAGGAAGTATGCGTGATAATTAAACTGCAGCAATTATCGGAGGACGCAATTAAACTCCGCTTCGTCCCGTTTGCTCTAAAGGATAATGCTAAGAAGTGATTGTACCATATGCCTACTGATTCAATTACTACTTGGGATGAATTCGTTACAGTATTTCTCAAGAAGTATTATCCCACGCACAAGATGGTAAGAATTCAAAATCAAATTAATCAATTTCATCAAGTACCGGGAGAACCCTTCTGGAAATACTTGGAATGGTTCAAGGATCTTTTAGCTCAGTGCTCCCACCATGAGATAGAAAAGTGACGGTTGTGTCAAATCGTGTATGAATGACTCGATTACACATCCAAAACTCTTCTTGAGTCTATGTGTCGACGGGAGTTCATGAGAAAGAACGATGATGAAACATGGGACTTTCTTGAGGACCTATCATGGAAGACTATACAGTGGGAGAGTCCCGCTGAGAAGCCCAGTACATCAACTTCTGCACATAAGAGTGGGATCCATAGCGTCAACAACTCTATAGCTGTCAAACCTTAGATTGCAGCCCTTATGAGGAGAATTGAGGCATTGGAGACTACTCGTGCTCCACAAATAGGTCAAGTAAATCAAATTCAAATTCCAACATACTTTAATTGCGGAACTCCGAATCACGTTATGGAGGAGTGTCTACTATTAGTGAGTCCCCTGGGTCCCACACTTGAGCAGGCTAACGCCTTATATCAAGGACCTATGAATAATCCATACGCTCTGACATACAATCCTGACTGGAGGAATCATCTAAATTTATCATGGGGTCAAGGGCAATATCAGGGAGTCCCTAACCCTAACATGCAACCTCCAGCTACTGGTCAGTTTCTAAGACCAAATGTGGGTGCTTATCAACACCCAAACACATCAAATTATGGGAAAACCAGAATAGACTACCTACACAAAACCACTCACATCCACAACAGGGGTCTAATAATGATCAAGAAAAGCGACTTCAGTCACTTGAGAAGAACGTTGAAAATCTTCTTAAGTCTCATTCCAAGTTTGACATGCATATATCCAACCTTGACACACACATGCCTAATCTTATGAAAGTGTCAACTGATTTTATTCAGAGTACAGGTCAGCAACTGTTCGTGAACTCTCAATCTATTAAGAATGTAAAGTAGCATGTTGGAAAATTAGCTAGTCAGATGAGTGAACGTGGCCAAGGTACTTTCCCAAGTCAACCCATAATGAATCCTAATGCCAGTTCCTCAAATCAGTCGCATGTCTACCAATGCAATGCCATTCACATACTCAGATCTGACAAGCAAGTGGACAATAATATAGTCATGCCCCCTGATCCCACTCTTACTATTTCGCAGGCTACACCATCTCTTCCACCCCTTTCTCCACAACCATCTCCATCGCCACAATCACCGTCACATGATTATTTGGAAGAATCTGTTCCTGAACTGAAAGCACTATATCCAAATCGGCTTAGGAAGCCTTCACTGCAAGTAGAAAAGATTCTTGAAATATTTCAGTAGGTGAAGGTTAATATTCCACTCCTTGATATTATACAACAGATTTCTACTTTTGCTAAGTTTCTCAAGAATTTGTGTACTAAAAAATGAGCAAGAAATATTACTGAGAAAGTTTTTCTTACTGCAAATATATCACATATCCTCTCTAACTCCTTACTTATCAAGTATAAAGATCTAGGTTCCCCAACAATCTCATGCATCATTGAGAACACTATATTTGATAGGGCATTGCTTGATTTAGAGGTAAGTATCAATTTGCTTCTTTACACTGTTTAACAGCAACTGGGATTAGGAAAACTTTAATCTACCAAGGTCACATTATAATTAGCTGTCATTCAATCAAGAGACCACTTGGTATGGTTGAAAATGTGCTCATTAAGGTCGGCGAGTTTATCTTTCCTGTAGACTTTATTGTCTTAGAAACTGAGCCGATCTCCAATCTACGGAATCAAATTCCTGTTATCTTTGGTAGACCATTCCTTACAATATCAAATGCATTAATTGATTGCAGGAGTGGCCTCATGAAGTTATCATTTGGGAATATGATTGTGACACTAAACATATTCAATATGGATGAGCACACAACGAGCTCTCTCATTGAGGTCAACATGATTCACAGTTTGCACTCTTATTCGATCTCTTGCACTGATGATGAACCCGCATTTGAGCAAAATTTTAAAGATGAGCGCATATTATTAGATAAATTGGCACATACTGATTCTATGTATGATGATACTTATACAAGTGTGCCATTGATTTATGAGCAAATTTTTGAGGATTTATTTGCAGAGGAGCTGCATTACTTCGTGAGTTAGAAGGGCCACCACTATATTCACATGATCATATTACACTCTTCTCACCTCACAATATTTTTACATGTATATTTGTTACTAACGATAATTTGCAGGTTTGTAATGAAGAATCCTTTAACCAAATTATTAATACTTACATGTGGATAAAGAAAAAGCGAGGGTGGCATAAGCTATAGATACGTAATTTCGTGACTTGTAGGAGGTTGATGAGATATAATAATGCATCCACTACATATTTAAAACGTACACACTATCAAAGTGGGAAGCGATCGAGAGGTCATAACAGCTTTCCATACGTTAATAGGGTGACAATATTAAGATCGTAACTTTTTACGACTCTCATTATTTGTATAGTATTTGTACAATAGTTTTTTTTATTTATTTTACTACTATTGGTTAGTGTATGAGGGCATACACGAGTTTAGCTGTGGAGGAGTGAGTTAGGATATTTTCTTCATTTTTTTTAAAGGTTTGATTTTAGACTTTTTATTTTATTTTTAGATTTTTGGGGTTTCTTTATTTTTGCACTTTGGGTAGCTTTTAGGGTAACTAACTAAAAAAAAAAAAATTAAAAAAACTGAAAAAAACCAGAAAATTTATTTATTTTCATCAATAGATCAACCTAATTGCAGATAAAATGATAAATTTAGATTTGAAATTTGATAGGAGTGTAGATTGGACGATGTACTCAGAATTTTATGAAAATGATAAAATCTGAAAAATAAATATCACTAACAGTAATTTTGAAGTAAATATATATCTACTTTTTACTTCACAATAATTTATTAGGTTAAAAATAAAGATGATAACGATTGAGTAAGTCTTCTCTTTCTAAACAACAAAAAAAAAAAAAAAAAAAAGTGAATAGAAAAATGAGGTGCGCCTAGTATTAAGGCAATAGCCTCGAGAGTGATAAACTAATATGGTGCACTTGGTATTAAAGTAATAGTCTCAAGAGTGAAAAAAAAGAAGAGTATGATTCAAATAATCGGATACTTTGTGCCTAAGTAAACTTGAATATTCGCATGAACGGTGAAATATTCTTAAAAAAAAAAGAAAAAAAATTTGTTTTGAGAGAGAAGATGAATCATGAGTTAGAGTTGGAGTTCAGGGCTGAAGTAGACTAACACACGTGCACGTAGATGTATAGGAGCTAATGGATTATCTGTTAGTGGGTATCGAAAAGTAGGATTTAAATTTTTGATTAAAATGATAAGTGTATCTGATATGACGCTCGATTTGAAAATTGATAATCTAAATGCGTTCTTGGGTTTGTATATTGTGAGATTAATTGATGAAAATATAAAAAAGAAGAGATTTTTTCTTTTTGTTGTATAAAATTTTTATTTTTCTTAATTTTTTATTATCCTTATTTTTCTTTTCTTTATTCCTTAATCTATTTTCTTTAAGAATTTTGTGGGTATATTCACTGCAAATCCTCACGAGACACAACTCGTTACTAGGGTAACCAAGGGGTTTAAAGGCTTGTTGCACATGCTAAGTGCAATCGCGATTCCTGCAAAACTGAGTTAGGATTTTTCTTTTTCTTTTTAGGTTTAGATTTTGCTCGAGAACTAGCAAAAGATAGGTGTGGGGGTGTGATTAGTATCATATATTGTATTTTTTTCTCCTATATTTTATCTATTTTTGTATATAAATAAATGCTACTCGGGTATTTTTAGTGTCTTTTTCATGTAATCCAATTCCTATAAGGAGATGTATGAAATTAGAGCCAGATTAGAAAACAAAGCCCGGAAAAGAATTAAAGGAGAGCAAAACTATAAGACAGTGATAATTTAGAGAGTCAAAATCTAATACAGTCATTCACATCAAATGGAAAGGATTAGAACTTCATGCAGAAGAAATTTCAAGCCAATGTCTCAAAATATTGCTGCTATTTGGCGACATTTTGCCGCCATTTGCCGGCAAAAAGGTGGACCCACATGCTGATTTTTCTTCATGGGTTTCGATGTAATTTTGTAATTTTTAAGTTGTATTAAAATTAGGGTTTGATTTCGAAACCTATATATTGGTTGTATCCTTATATTCTAGGATTTTTAAGTAGAGATTAATCATAGTGAAAGTAGGAGATAATTTGTACTCGGATTTTATTAATAAAATAAGAGTTTTGCAAGGGGGTGACGACCACAATACCGAACTCCAGATGTAATTCTCTTTGTTCTTCAATTTTTCCTTAGTTACTTTATTTTAATTATTTTCTATTTTAGATTTATTTGCTTTCTAGATTAGATTTAATTGCTTTCTATGAATAAAAATTTGATTTTTCTTGTTAGAAATATGAGTAGCTAATTTCACTTTGCTCTAGAATATAGATGAAGTTAGAATTCACCATGTAATTACTCTCTAGAATTTTCTTCTTAAATAAAATAAATAAAGACATAATTTTTCTATGAAAAAATTAAAATACAAGAACTTGAAGATTAAGACTTTGATAGGTTATACTTGAATTAAGTTACTTGATAGCTTATACTTAGTTAGAGTTTGGAGTTATTGGTTTTCATCTTATTTACAGAATTATCTAATGATTTAGTTTATTTTTATGAAAAGTAGTATTTTTGATGAGTTATATTTGCACACCACTTGATAGCTCATGCTTAGGGTACTTTGAATAAAGATTAAACTAAAAAATCAAATTTTTTTGATAGAAGAAGATAATAGAAGTAAATATATGGTTGGAAACTAGTGGATTTTAAATCTTAGACTAATTAAATAACTCCCAAATACAACCTAGAATCCTTTATTAGTCCGTTAGACTATAAAATTAGTAAGAATTTCAAAATACCTGAGATCTCTGTGGGACGATCTGCATAGTGCTACAGCTGACACTGTACACTTGTAGTAAATTTTCACTTCACAAACCACCATCTTGTTCTAATATGGTTTTTATTTTATTTTTTGTATAGTTGATCTATATAATGTTGTTATTGGTTCCCTATATACCTTTGATTGTTGATATATGATCCTGCAACTTTGATGATTTATTTCCTAATGGTATAGCTATTTTTTTTTGTTTTTGACATATCATTGACTATTTAGGCATGATATATGGTTAGACTTTGAATAATTATTTCTGTTATTCATAGAACATGTTTAGATTATCCCCAAGTTTCATATAAGTATTAAATGAGGAATTTAACTAATAACAAGAATACAACAACAACAACTAAGACTTTTATCCAAAGTATTTGGGGTAGTCTACATGAACCAAAAAAATAATCACGCCGGATCAATCACTTTGATAGTCTTTCTCCATTCATTTCTGTCATGTAATATCTCCTCATTTAAACATCTAAAATTCATATCTTTTCGTATCACTTCCATCCATATTTTTTTCGGTCTTCCCTTCGTTCTTTTAACTTGTCCTACATTGATAAATTTTTCTCATCGAACTGGTGCATTTGTAGGCCTACGTTGCACATGACCAAACCATTATAAATGATTTTCTCGCATCTTCTCATCAATGGGAGTTACACCTATCTTAGCACGAATATCTTTATTTCTCACTTTATCTCTCCTAATATTGCCGCATATCCAGGGGAGCATGCGCATCTCTGCTACACTTATCTTCTGTGAATAACGTTTCTTTATAGCCCAACATTCCGTGTCATATAATAAAACTGGCCTAATAGTAGTGCTATCAAATTTTTCCTTCAATCTTAATGGAATGGTAACATAAAACTCCCGTTGCCGTCCTCCATTTCAACCAGCTAGTTTGTATTTATGGTTAACATCATTATCGATCTCTCCATCATTCTGAATAATAGAACCCAAACATCTAAACTGACTGCTCATTTGTATTTATTTCACATCCAGTTTTATAGCATTACAGTCTATACTCCGTCGTTTACTAAATTTACACTCCATATACTCTGTTTTAGACCTACTTAATCTAAAATCTCTAGATTCTAATGTGTGCCTCCATAACTCTAACTTGATATTTACCCCTTCTCTTATCTCATCAACTAAGACAATATCATCAGCAAATAGTATACACTAAGATATCTCGTCCTGAATAGCTCTAGTAAGCTCATCCATCACTATAGCAAATAAGAATAGGCTCAATGTAGATCCTTAATGTAATCCAATTGTGATAGAAAAATCACTTGTTAAACCACTATATGTTCTGACATTGGCCACTAGTTCATCATACATGTCCTTAATTATATCTATATACTTGATGGAAACTCTTTTCTTCATCAATATCCACCAAAGTATCTCTCGTGGTACCTTATCATAGGGTTTTTCTAAGTCAATGAATACTATATGCAAATCTCTATTTCTCTCTCGGAATCACTCTATAACTTGACGAAGTAAATGAATAGTTTCTGTCATCGATCACCCCGGCATAAATCCAAACTGGTTCTCCAATATTTTAACAGTTTGTCGCAATCTATATTCAATTACCCTTTCCAAAAGCTTCATAGTGTGACACATAAGTTTTATTCCCCGATAGTTAGAACAACTCTGAATATCACTCTTTTTCTTATACAGAGATACTAGAATACTCTTCCTCCATTCATTTGATATTTTCTTAATTTGTCAAATCTTGTTAAAAAGATCTGTCAACCACTTCACACCAATCCCTCCTAAGCATCTCGATACCTCTATAGGAATCTCATCTGGACCAATAGTTTTTCTTAATTTCATCCTCTTCAAAATCTCTTTTACTTCAGACTCTTTAATTCTATGGATAAAGCTACAATTCATATCCTCACATTGAATAGTAAGATCTCCCAAATCTTGAGTAAAACTACCATTATATAATCTATCAAAATAATCTTTTTATCTTTCTTTAATCTCTTCGTCTCAAATTAGAACCGTCTTATCATCATTTTGAATACATTTTATAGTACATAAGTCTCTAGATTTTCTCTCTCTAATTCGAACAATTATATATATATATATATATATATATTTCTATCTCTTTATTATCCAACTTCTTGTACACTTGTTTATATAATTTAGTTTTTGCATCCCAAACAGCTTTCTTAGTCTCATTCTTCACTAGTTTATACTTCTCAAAACTTATTCAATCATTATTATAATTTTTCTTTAAATCTCTATAAAGGTCTCGCTGATCTTAATACCATTTTTTACCTCTTCATTTCACCATGATATATCCTTACATGGTGGAGCACCTCCTCTCGACTTGCCAAATATATTTTTAGCTATTTTTTTAATGTAGCTAACAATTTTGTTCCATGTTACATTAGGATCATCATGGTCTCTCCAATTTATTTCTTGTACTACTCTATCTACAAAAATTTTTTGATTACTTTCTAATCGCCACCACTTAATCTAAGGATCTAATTTATACTTAATCTTTTTAAGTCTCTTTCTAATCTGAATATCTAAAACTAAGAGTCTATATTGGGTAACTACACTCTCACCTGGCACTACCTTACAATCGATAGAACTAACTCTATTTACCCTCCTAGTTGAAAAGAAATCTATTTGGCTTGCATTCGATCCACTTTTAAAAGTAATTAAGTGAGAAACTCTCTTTTTAAATCAAGTATTCACTAAAATCAAATTATAAGACAAAGTAAAATCTAGAATTGAATTACCTGCTTCATTTCTTTCTCTAAAACTAAATCCTTCATGTACACTATCAAACCCATTACGACTCATTCCTACATGTCCATTGAGATTACCACCAATAAATAGTTTTTTCCTAGCGGGTATTTCTTATACTATCTCATCTAGATCCTCCCAAAATTGATATTTACTGGATTCATCAAGTCCTACTTGTGGTGCATAGGTACTAATGACATTAAAAATCTCCCTATCTAAAATAAATTTACTAATAAAATTCTATCACCTTTCCTCCTAATCTCCACTACATTTCCAAGTAATTGTTTATCTATAATTACACATACCCCATTACGATTTCTATCTCTACCAATATACCAAAGTTTATAACCCCAAAACTCTATGACTTTAGCTTTCTCACCTACCCACTTAGTCTCCTGCATGCACAAAATATTAACTCCCCTTCTAATTATAACATCAACTAACTCTGCTAATCTACCTGTAAGGAAACCTATATTTCATGATGTCAACTGAAATCTATGTTTATATTTATGAATAACAAGAATATATTTTAATATTTTATGCTTTTAAAGATCTATATCCTAGTTGGATAAGATTAGATTGTCTATGCAACCAAGATAAATACAACAATAGCCATCCAATGATATGATTTTGTGGGCGTTAACTCATCCATGCCATTTTGTTTCTCTATTGTCTTTAAACCAATCGACTATTTGTTTTATTCAAAACAACTATTTTCCACTTTTTATTCAATTGTGGCTTATAATTTAAGCATTAGCACTAGAATCATTATCCTCGAATAAATGATTTTAAGTTTGCTCCTGCATATTACTTGACGATCTCCTGAACTTGAATCAGGTCACATCAACATAGACCCATATTTGAAGTGTGACACACGTACATAACACATGCTCCTATACTTGAACCAACATGATTATCTAGTTGGTTTGTTCCCTACCCACATTTAATTGTGTAAGATATGACACCTGATACTATAATCTGATGTTGGATATGTAACGCATTCACAATCTACTTTCTCTTACTACAATAGTAAACTTGCATTTTTAATATGTTCAACTTATCGGGTTTAATTTTCTGGGTGGGTTTTGAACCCTTAGTTGTGGTATATATGGAGTCACTTACTTTCAGAGATGGTTCATATTGACACTTGATAGTCATATCCTGACTTGTGCAGATGGATGGACCACCTTTAGGAGTTTTATCTTAGCACCATGATGAGCCTGATAGGTTTTCACTATACATCCTTGACTTGGTGGCGACAATCAAGAGGCAGCACCCAATCCGGTTCTTATTTTCACTTCTATGAGTTATGGAGAATATGAGATTGGCCATTTCTTTGCCACTCCTCCCAAACAGGGTCTACACCATGAGGAGTGTGCTAGGAGGCTCAAGAGGTCGAGCAGTGCAAGTTGCACAGGGAGGACGAGCCAATATGGACTTGCCGATGCATCCTGGAGTACTCGCAAACACGTAGTTCCAGTACTCAACCAGATTCAGCCTGGCTTTGCCTTGGGTGATGTGCCTTGGAGGGTGGGATGCTACGTTATTTACGATGCATGATCGGGATAAATAGGAGGAGGTCCTAGCAGTGATTAGTGGTGACAGGTGCGCGGAGCTCTTTGAGACCATCTTAGCTCAGTTTCTCCAGCCATCCACTGCACTTGATCTTTTCATTATCTATTGTATTTTTCTCAGGCCATATTTTATTTCTTGTAGTGGACCTTCCTATGTATTCAGCTCTGCATGTATATATATTTCGTGTCTCTAGATATGTGATTCCATTTCTTATATTTATGTGACTAGTAGTTATATTATATTATTATTTCTTGTTGCTAAGTCGACTCTCGTTTATATTATGAAAGATATTTAAGGCCTCTTGCACGTCAACCATTTTCTTAAAGTGTGTCTGTCCGTATCGCACTCCACTTTTAAGAGCAGCAAAGAAACATTGCATTATAGGGTGGTATTAGAGTCTAGGTTCGTCAAATTAGTCTAAGTAATTTAGGTAATTTAGACTTGTGATGAGTTGGTAATAAACATCTGCTACACATATTCATGCATTAGCCATTTACCATTCCTTATCCATCATCTAGTGCCTCATTCACTAGATCAATTGACATCTTCTGTGTTTCAACCAATTGATTTCTTCCCTTAAACCTTGCCATTTAAACTCTGCAAAAGGAGAATGATAGGTGTTCTGTTTAGACTCTTAACTGATTTTATCCTTTGCTTATACTATTCTTTCTATTTCCAATGACATTTTCACAATCTAAAATCCTGTTTCTAAACTGAGCATGATTCTTATCCCTCCATATTTTGATCTACTGTGTTAATAAGGAAATTATAGAACTTTACTATCTGGCACCAGCAACTGTATTTACTTGTCAAGAACCTATGTTGACTTTCATACTATCTCTAATATTGTATTTTTCACTATTTTGGGTTCTGTTATATTTGCATGGCGATAGTGAGATAAATTCTCTACTAGTTGCTATTGTAATTATGTTCCAAGACCATTATTAATGAATTCTACAAAATTATATTTGACTAGTTCTCCATTCCATTATGTTTGTTGAGTGGGATGGCGAAATAACCCAACTGGGTTGTAACTATTCCAATCCAAATTCTCATCTTGATTGAGAACTGTACCTTACATCTTAAAGTCTTTATAGAATTTCAATGACGAATTTTCTTTTTTAGGTAGGTAGGATGTAATATTCTTAACCAGCCGGTTTCTCAAACCACTACACTTCATGCTAGACACGTCAACGTATAGGCTCTAGACATTAATGGTAGTCTAATATAATGTATATTGGTTCTATCCTTTATTTTTATGCTAGTTCATATATGTTGTTCGGGCTAAGAACCTTGGGACAATAGCCGGTTTGACTTTTAATCCATCCATCATGAAATCCATAGCCCAAATTGATATTTCAATTATAAGGTCATTCATTTTTTATTTTTCTAGATTTTTACTGATTCTCTCTCAAATTTTCTCGACCCAGAAAACTTAATTATCAATTTATTTTATTTTCTCTATTTCTTTTCTCATTCCACACTCACAAGAAAATGGCCATGTCATTTTGTCCATTTGAATTGGTGAGTTGGGGACATTTTGCGACTTGAATTTGTGGGAACTTGGAGATAATGATTATATTTTCATATCAAATGACTATTTTACCCTTGGCTTCTCATGTATAAATCCCACACTTCTGCAGGTTTTGGTTCCCTATTCTGGAGATCGAAACGGCACTCTGGTGAGTGATTTCGGCCTTAGGCGACTCATTTTCGTTGTTTCTTGCCCCAACAGGCCATAATTCTTCCCAATCTTCATATTCTGTCTACCAAAACTTTACAAACTCCTCTTTACATTTTTTTAAAATTATTTTTAATTAATTTATCATGTTAAAAAATTCCAGTTTTCTCGTTTTTCCCATATAAGAACTGTTTTCTTCAAAACTTCACAGATATCAATCATTTGATCTAAAATCACAAATCTAATCTTTACATCTTTGCTTATATGTTGCCTGTCACATTGTCATGCACCATCTCCAATCTCCAAATTTGTTAAAATAATAATAATGTACTAAAACATCAGCTTGTTGTAGAATTAGATGTGGGATATTTTATAATAACTTATTTACCAGAGCCTTGTATCCTTTTCTTTTAGTCGATCATGCCAAATTAGGATTATTGAGAGTCAAATCGGATACCAAGTAACTTTCAGTGGGCGTACTTGAAATGTATAGCTTCAATTAGCTTTCAATCTAACGTATATATATTTAACTTTGATAAATATATTTGTCACGAGAATTCTAACACTGACAGTGGTCATATCTTATATACTATATTCTATAGTTAAACGTGACAAGTGACACAACAAACAATTCTGATAACTGACATCTGTAGTATATAATAGATGTGATTATTTTAGAAACATGATGATATAATGAATTATGAAATATTATGAACTTACGAGTACATAGTCCGGATTTGATATGATAATTAATATTGTAAATTCTAACATCTGAATTCTATTTCTGATATTATCGGACATGTTAACTAAATCGATATCAAACCACAATATTCTTGATACATCTATTTGTATTCTGACATAAATAACATAGAGATTAAGAAAAACTATATGATGGATAAGAACCATATTATATGAGATTTTTTGTAATTGCAATTTAGTAACTGAGACTTTTATTACAGAGATTTTCGGTGGTATGGACCACCATCTGATCTGATTATGAGTTTTTAAAGTGGAGTGTCCGTTCTGATATGAAATATGATTTCTGCTTGGAGTACTTTGCGGTGCATCATGGTTCAGCGTCGTGAATCTGAGACTAGGTTCTGGGTATGTGCGGACATTTATACAATAACAAGAAATAACTCTATCTGTTACCTGTGACTGATCTGCACACTCCTATACATCTGATTTAATTGAGACTTCGAACTTATTTATATTATTATTGATTTATGTTATCACGGCCGACACTGACATAACATGTCTACGATCACTTTTTTCGGCATACTATGATAGTACAACCTCTCCCTTATTTGTGTTACTAGCTAGATTTAATCCTCTAGATTTCAAATACAGATCTAGAAAATAAGGAAGGAGAGCCAACCCTGGCTGACCATACTTTCTTGAGTAGGCTGAGTAGCAGGAAGTTGTAGAATATCATTTAGAGATCCTTTATACATACTTATTTATATTTTATTTTGTCTGGACATGCTTATTCTTTTGTTCTTTAATTCTTTTGTGTTCATGTCTAGAGCAGAATGCCTTTTATGTAATCAACTTTCTATATAAGAAATGTTTGTAGTTTTAGACATGCTATTTATCTATCTGAATGTGACAGTAGTTACAATTATTCTAAGATTCTGTAAATATTGGATTCTTCTCTAGTATAATTTTAAGTAGCGTCATCTATTTTTGAAGCAATTGAAAAAACGTAGACGTTACATTTTCTCGAAAATGTGTGTTTGTCATGTTCTAATGTTTAATTCCGTAGATGATACTAATTGTTAATATCAAAGCTATCCAACTAATATAACATAGTCAATTCAAGTGTCAAACTGAAATTTGAATTCGAGTTGGACTCAGAGCAGGTTGAGCTGCTTAGAGCAGATCATTGAGATACGAAATCTCAGGTAAGTAACATATAAAAATATCATTAGAAAGATAAAAAGCATAGATAATTGATAGACAACTATTATAGAGGTTCAGACAAGACATATCTTAAGCCTATGTCCCCTAGTGAAGAGTCACATGCCAAACTTGTTCTTTTATTTATGATTATAGATCTCAGAAAGCTATCTCCTTTCTTTGTTTCTCTAAGCAAAATGTAATGAGGTTGAGTCGATGCCTCTTCTCCCTATCCTTTGAAAGGAAGGGTATTTTATAATTGTTTGTGATATGAATAGTAGTTGAATTAGAATATCCCAAAAAGTAGTTGAATTGAATTTTTTTTTATCTCCGTACTTTTTCTATCTCAATTAGTTTCAGTTCCTTTAGAAATGAGTTTCCTTATTTTCGGAGAATTTTGCTTTCATATCTAAGTAAGAATTCTAATGGATAGTTGATTTATTGTAATTAATTGGAGATAAAAAAAATTTTGAAATGTAATTCGAATTTTTATTTATAGTCATATGGTTATTTTTGCTGTGACCTCCTATCTACTGATTTTCTACATGACAACTTTTGTGAGAGATTTTGATTAAAAACCAGAACGCTTCCTTTCGATCCTTAAAGAGTTTGGTTGGTTACCAAGATGTTTCTTTTCATAAAGGTACTCAGTTTGTTACTTGGAGTCTTTACTATTAGTAGGGCTGGCAAATGGGTAGGGCAGCATGTGTCGGGCATGCCTAGCCAGGCACGAGCTAGGCACGTGCCTGGCACAGTGCCCTAGCCGGGGTCGCACGAGCCGATAGCTCGGCCTGTGCGAGTTGAGCCGTGCCCGCCACGTGCTCGACATGGCCCGGCACGTATTTTTTTTTATTTTTTTTTAAATGTTACTGTTTATAGCCATTGAGGGTGGTTTTTGCAATTTTTTGCATAGAACCCCCAATGGCTATAAAAGTAGCCGTTGGGGGTTTTTTTTGCAAAAATATTTGCAAATTTTGCCCCTCCAACAGTCAAAATGGCTATTGGGTTTTTTTTTTTTTTTTTTTTTTTGCATAAAAATTCTCTTCTCCCCCTATAAATAACCCCCTCCTTCCTCTCTTCCTCACAATTCTCTAACTTTTCTCAATCTTCAAATCTCACTAATATTTCCAAATGCAAAATTCTTCCTCAAAGCTTCTTCCATATTCGATCAAGTCTTCAAAATTCAAGACTCAAAAGCAAGCATCAAGAAGAGATCTTCTGACTTCCAAGCAATTAATCTTCGGCTTCCTCTTGTTTACCATAAAATTAAAATTATTTATTAAAAATCTCAATAAAAAATTATAATTAGAACGGTTGTCCGTTTACAAAATATGAGGAAAATCTAGTTCCCTCTTTGTTTAAATCCAAGTTATGTAGTAGCCATGGAGGATGATCTTACTCTTCGTTGACGCTCTGAACAAGTTCTTCAGTTGGTGGTCTTCCTTAAACTCATGGATTTAGGGGCTTTAGATTTTAGCAGAAGTGCTCAAATGGAGATGATTCACTTAGTAATCAAGTTTTTGGTGTATGTAACCAACTCCATTTCTAACCCAGCTTCTCGTTATTTTTAGATATTTGGAGACCTTTGAATTGGTATAATGGTCCAATTAATGGCCTCCGTGATTGAGAATTAATTCTCTGTCTTTTAATCCATTAGATTTGTGTTAAATCTCCAGAATTTGTAACCAATATTTTTAATCATCTAGATTTGTAACTGAAACGTGAATCCCAGCCTTCAGATCCGCGTTCTGACTTCTGGTAGTTTGCGTGTCATGCTCAGACTTGCGTTTGAGTGTCATTGAAGAGGCTTTTAAGTAAAAACGCAACCCTATGGGGTTCGCATGTTGAATGTACTTGGCTCCAATTATGAGCTCAGAAAAGTCAGACGCGGATCTATAGTAAATGATCCGCATTTTAGCTTCCAGCAGCATGTCATGCTTGATTAAACCCACATTTGGGTGTAAATGAGGATATTTTTTTTTATCCTTTAAGAGTTTGGCGTGGAGATGCGACCCTCTAGGATTCATATTAATTTAACTCTAGTCATAAGTTCAATAGATAGCTAAAGTCGCGGATCTCTCTTTAATGATCCGCATTTTAGTTTCTTAGCTGGACTCATGTTTTTATTTGTTGAAGCATGGCTTTTGCGAGCCATGACGTGATCTTGCGTTTGAGTCACATATTAGATCCACGTTTTAATGCAATTCAGAGTCCATATGGATTATCTTCCCAAATCCTAGGCAAAATGCAACCTTACAGAGCCATCTCTATCAGCCCAGTTTGCGGGTCTTTCTATATGAAGATCTACATTTTGGCTGACTGGAGAGATAAAATGCTGCTCTGTGAGGGTCACATTTTAGCCTTTCTTGATTTCGAGACATAGATCTCTCTATGACAGATGATCCACGTGTCAGCAGTTTTTGGCTAACATTATGAGTCCTTCTTTTCTTTTTTTTTCAATTCACCAATAAAATCCCCTCCAAAATTTTCAAAATTCTATAACTTTAAAGGTGTTTTGAAATACTTTAGATAATTTGATGATAAAAAATGTGGCCCTGAAGTTAAAAAAAGCAAGTATGTGCTTTAAGAGGAAATTGTCTTGTATTAAAAATATGGGTCTATACTTTAGGAGGAAAACAAGATCCTATATTAAAATACGGGTCTACGCTTTAGGCGGCGTATTTGAAGTGTCGTCGCTTTCTCTACTTGTCTGGCACAAAAATCAAAGCATCCTATGCGCTCATTAATGAGAAAACCTTCATGAGATTTGGGCCAAAGATTTTGGCCGTCAAATCTTCCAACCGAAAATCTCGGTTATCAAACTCTTATAAAAGGTACCAAATCTCTTCTAATGTAGAGATTGAAGTGTCCCATGCACTGATTAATGATGAAATTTTCATGGGACTCGGATTAAAATCTTGATGCAAATCTTGCCCATCAAATCTTCTAGCCGAAGATCTCAACTACCAAATCTTCTACATAAGACACCCTGGTTTTTTCTTAGAAGTCATCCTGAAAACATTCTAAACTCTTGAGTTTTCTTTGCCTCAAAAGTTCTTCAAGCTCTTTGTCTCCAAGCTTCTTCAAGTTCTTTGTCTTCATGCTTTTTAAGCTCCTCTTTCTTTTAACCTTTGGGTTTTTTCTAACTCAAGTTCCCTTAAAACTTTTACAAAGAAGATAACAACAATGTCTTCATCTTCTAGTCAAGCTGCTAGTGGCTCTCAAGACCCTCAAGTCGCTTTCGGCTCTTCTCCAGCTGTGGTTCGAGAAGAACCCATGATTTGTGGTATGTCAATGATTTTGGTGATTCATGAACTAAAAGAGTCAATTTTTTTTGAAACAAGGGTTCATGACCCATATTTAAGATCAGAAGTGAAAATTTTCCTTTAAAGTGTGAACTTGTGCTTTGTATTTTGGATGATTTGAAACGCAGGTCTCCAAGGATCTATGATCCAAGTTTCGAACTTGGAAGATAATTCTTTGTTATGATATTGTCTTAATCTCATTCATTTTCTTTTGATGCAGTGAACTATGCTTTAAATCTGCCCTCCAAAAGTCACTACTTTGGCTATGTTGGTGGGAATGATAGTGAAACTCATTTTAGATTTCACAAGGAATTTCCAGTTTGCGTTGCATCCAGCAGCCGAGATAGGAGAGACAAAATTTTAGTTTCTAACCCTACTACTTTGAGGGAGATCATGACTAATGTGTATTTCGAAGGAAAGAATAGGAAACTGATGAGAAAGCCCTGTTTTTTGTTCGGAGATGAAATACAAACTCCCGATGTTTGCCTATATGATAGAGATTACAAGTGGCTTTGTCAAGTCAGGGGTCGTAATCTATTTCTATCGAATATGGAAAGATCTTTTCCCATCCTTTATCTCCAATCTGTCTCTGTTCTAAGAACCTTGAATTAGCATTTGACTAAAGCATAGGATAGAGTTATATTAGGTGGATTTAGTTCGCATGGTATATTTTTACTTGCTTCTGAAAGACATGTTTCAGGATTACTTCTGGGGGTCATGAAGAAGGAGTTTCTCGTGGGCGAGACTCCACTTGTTACTAATACCTTTTTACATCAATTTATAGATGCAAAGGGAGAATTCCCATGTCAATATTTTTGTTCGATAGGGTGGGTTAATGCTTCTCCAAAGAACTGGTGGGCGATGCTAATTAATTATTTTCTGAAAACTTTCGAAGAATATTTGAAAAATATAGGTCTTTATCGAGCTATCAAGGTAGTCCAACACGGAATTCCCACCAGTCGTTTTCATTTCTTTTATTTGCTTGAATTGTATAGTCCTGATATTGGCTCCTTTTTCACTCCTTGTAGCGAGTTAGGGCTCGCACTATATGAAATGTGTGAAGTTTCCGGACTGCCCATTGGAGAAATCCCCTATGAGAAATATGTTCCTGCTGGGAAAAAACTTCACTTGTTGAAAGCTCAACATCTTTTAATCTATAATACTTACTGGGAATTGCTTTGTCATTATCATATATGTGCTCACATAAATGGCATTCGGTATCACGGTATAAAGCAGAAGGGATGGTTAGACTATCTTTTCTCAAATTTTGATGAAAATAATTCTGATTTCACTCGTCTATCCCTAATTTCCGATCAGGAGGTTGAAGATAGGATCGCCCGTTTTGGGACAAATGCCTACATTACTGAATCAGATGAAAATATCTTCAAAGTCGGAACCTCCTTTGATAGTTTTCACTATCAAGCCCAATATCATTTGTCAGATCCAATTTTATTGGCAGGTTTCTTGATGTTTTGGTTAAAACATTGCATGGTTCCAATAGCGCTACAAGAAACTTTATCAGTTGGAGTAGTATTTCCAACAGTACTGCTACATATGGTCGTCTGCTCAGTTTGCTTTCAGCAATGGTTTACGGGATATAGAATGGGTTTGAGCATGTTGACCAATAAATTTTGCAAGGTCAAAGAAGTCCATAATAAAGATGGATCCACTAGGACTAAGATTCCAAATCTACGAGTAGAGCTTCCATATACGGATCTAATGGCTTGGATTGTTTTACATTGCCCTGTACTAATGAGTCCGATCCATCCTTAAACAGACCTTAGATCACCAAAAATCCAACATTATGAGAAGTAACAATGGAAGGGTGGTTATATGGCCATGATTCGCAAACAGCTTCAGCATTATAGCAACTATTATTTATATAAGTTTTTTCTTACTTTCCAAACGCTAATTATGGTGAAGAATTCATAGACTTGCCTAGTGCAAATAACTTTACCACTCCGCCCCCTGGATGTTTCTGGTGATTGATAAGTATCCACCCTGGGCATTTGGTTCTCCATATAGGAAACGTCTGTTATATTGAAGCATATTATCCCAGTCGTTTCTCTTGGCAATTTGGATATGACCAACTATATATTGGGAATCCAAATACATCCATCAACTCTGTTGGCAACTTGTTTGAAGGAACTAGGGCTTGGTACCATTTTGTATTTGGTGGCATGAAGGCTAAATTCAGTTTACCCCTGAAGACTCCAAACTTGCATATTATTTTTTGGTTTCTGTAGCTAGAATGCTGTCACCCGCTCAGCTCGTCCCAACTTTAATGTGAATAGTATCTTCCTTAGAGACATTAAAGCATGATTTTCTCAGAGAAGAAGACAGGTAGTGCAAGAGTTCCAGATTTAGATGAGTTTGTCAATGAGTATGATAGTGAAGAAGATGACTCGAGGGATGATAAGGACACCACAATGATTCTAACAGACCAACCAACAACGCCAACTACTACAGTTCCTGCTCCCCCTGTTGCAGAAGGACCATCTTCGGGACTGAAATCTCCCCCTCAGAAGATTGTCATTAGAACAAAGGACAACAACGGTCCTGTGACCTGCTGGTCATTCTAGAAGCCATTTTAGTTGAGGCTGGTATAGCAGTTTTGAGTTCAACTTTCGAAACTATTGAAGAAGATCAAGAAAAAGAAGATGAACCGAGGTTGCACCTTCATTCAGTTAAAAAGCACCACAGCCAAGGTCCTGTCATTAGAATTGAGGAGGGTACTCAAGTAGTATATGAGTTTCCTAGTAAATCAATTACAGAAGCTCCTTCCCTTATTCCAATGATCAAGTCTATTATTGAACCTCCTCCTACAGGGGTGTAGACAGATTTAGAAGAATTAGCTCAGACTATTATACTAGATACTTCAACTCCTGCTCCTCCAAAAATCCAAATTATTGATAATGATGAGATGCAGGTAATTAGAGAAGTTCACATATCAGGTTCTTCTTCAATGGCAGTGCCTGAGAATTACCAAACCACAGAGACTGACCAGAATCGTAAATTTCAAATTTTAATTTATTTCACCAAATCCATGGCTCTAGGTCAATGGGCTTGTGGATTGGGATTTAGTCTCATCTTCTGATTAACCAGAGAAACTTGATTATTCAGGTGATGATGATGTCGTCGACAACAATGATGTATGTTCTTCCACCCCTCTGTTAGATTATAACAAGTACACTTTTCTGACGACGGAAGAAAGAGCTAAAGTGTATGGCCCTGGAGAATCCAGCGCTCGACCCTCAGGTTATTTTTTTACCACATACAATATAATTATAGTCATTTCATTTTTCTTTATTTTCTTTGACTATTTTCTCTTCTTTTAGAAATGCCATCTCCTTCCCCAACCTCAAAATTTGTGCTTGAGATTGAAGTTTCCTCTGCTGAAGTTGTAGTTTCGGTTGAGATTGTATCTGGGGCTACTTCTGTTGCTGTTGTGTCTGACACAACAACTTCTTCAGTTGAGGCCATTGAAATGACTTCTCCTATCGAGACCAGCGTCGGAGTTACTCCTCCAATTGAACCTGTTACTCCTACTGAAGTTGCTACTTCTTCATCTCAGAACACAACAAGGATTTCTTCACTTTTGAAATATTTTCTTTCTCATTTATCCCCACTTATTGGAGCTACTGAACCTGCATCTACTTTTGCTATCACTTCTCCAACATCTACAATTTCTTCATTGTCACCAATAGCGGATGCAGAGATTGATACTTTTGCTGATGAGTTACTTCAATATGCCATCAAAGCTTTTCTCTCTTTCTTGGATCACTGTATCAATGTAATTTTGAAAGGCAGATCCTTCGCTTCTATTACGAATCTTTTGAACCTTTACATTGGTGGCATAGAAAGTGTTAGTGGAGAAGAGAAAACAGCTCGAATAGAGTAATAATGGCTCAACTGCAAAATTACGCTGAGACTTTGATGAAGATTCTCAATGCAGAATCAGAAATGATTGAGACAATGTTTAAGAGGTTACTGGAGGAGCAACTCGAACTTTGCAAAGAAGCTCAGAAAAAATTAGATGCTCATCAGGATCATCTTAAGAAAGTCCAATCTGTCAGTAACTCTTTAAGTGAGCAGATAGAGAATGCTGTTGCTTCGGCCAAGAGCTAGGATCAAGTTATCATAAGGACCCATGAAAATATTTCTAAAGCTCAAGCTTTTATTGAAAGAACCAGAAAGGCTTGTGAAGAGACAATAAGGACCATCATGACTTATCTAGGCAATGTGATGATCTTAACATAACTCTCTTGACTGTAATGGTCGAATGGAAGCTCTTAAATCTGATCCAGTGCACAATTTGGCTCTCAGCGAAGAACTACGAAGACAAGCCACTTATTAGGCTTATGACGAGATTTAATTGGAAGTTAGGGAAGTTGATGAAAAGATCAAGGCTCTCTTGACTCAATAGTTTGTGTATTTTAATATTGTATGATTTCAAAGAGCTCTTGTAATGAATTTATGCTAATGAATGGAAGTATTTTGATTATAGAAAATTTTTTATTGTCATTCATTCAGAGGTAATTGTTAACTTGATAAATGCACTTGGTGTTGATGATTAGAGGTAACTGTTAATTTGATGCATCATTGACTCTTTTTGTATATTGTCCAGAGGTAATCATTAACTTGATAATATAGAGTTTGTATTCAAACACCCAAATAGATTTTGCAACGAATGAATAACTTTCTTGAATGGGATAAAAGTAATCATTAAGTTTCCTGATCAAATTGTTATTTTAGTGGTTTAGTGACTTTAGTATAATAGCTTTTTGAATTGCTAAATGTAATTTTTAACTTGGAAAATTTTAGTGGAATGAAATTTGGTTTGCCAGAGGTAATTTTTAACTTAACAAATTTTGGTGGAATGAAATTTGGTTTGGCAGAGGTAATTATTAACTTAGCAAATTTGGGTGGAATAAAATTTGGTTTGCTAGAGCTAATTTTTAACTTAACAATTTTTTAGTGGAATAAAATTTTGTTTTGTTAGATGTAATTTTTAACTTGACAAGTTCACAGAGTTTTTAGCAAACCCCCAGGTACAAATGGATTTGATTAGTCTTTACCAATTACTATTTGCGTTGGGCTAGATATACTATTTCCCTCAGCATAATGAGTTGTCGAGAATTTTATTTGGACTTAAATACCAAAATTTTCTTTTCTCTTAACCTTAACAGATTAGAGCAATTCATTCTTTTTACCCCAGCATGATGGGGTTAGCAAAAAAATTGTTCTCATCTCATTGCCTTGACGGTATTGTACAGTTCATACTTTTACCCTAGCACGATGCGTTGACGAGAACTTTGATTGAGCTTAAATGCCAAACTTTTCTCTTTTCTTAGTCATAAAGACATAGCATTCATTTTTATTTTCATTTTACACCCCCAGTTGGTGTGGAGAGCTACATGTTGGCAACAAACTAGCATATCTTTATCTAACATACTCCATTGGGAAAATTGATGAAGTAGCCAATCATAAAATATTGATTGTTCCGTAGTAGAACTTGGTAGAAATGAACTCTTTTTTTCAGATGAACTTCATTTGATTGGTGGATAAATTGGTCATGTTTTGGAGATAATAGTATAAAAAATTAGACACATTCATTAATCTTTTTATAGCCTTCGTATCTTGGTGTTTGAGTGGACCGATGATCAAGTCGTAGTGTTGATTTTTTTCTTTTGTTGAGGGAAAAATTCAAATATGGGTATCAAGTGATTTGATACTTCTATATTTTTTTCCACGATGCCGGTCGAGAATATACCGAATAGCTTGTACTAAGAAGTTGCATCATTCTTTGCTGCACTCTTCAGAACGAGTACTACAAGAAGTTCCTTTATAAAACCTTCTTATTACCGTTTCTTCATGTATCGGTCGAGGATTCACTGATATGATAAATTTACTACAAGCATACAGTGTCGGTTATAGCGCTTTATAGGTCATTCCCACAGAGATCTATAGTGTTTTGCGATCTTTCTAGTCCTATTATTCTAACGAATTAACTATGAGTCTGACTGATTTCTAGTTATTCTAATTAGTATAGGATATAGAATCCACTAGTTACAACCAAATATTATCTATTTTATTTTCTTTCTTCCATAAAAATCTAATATTTTAGTTTAATTCCTACATAAAATATCCTAAGTATGGACTATCAAGTAGCGTGCAATATAATCCATCAAAAAAATTACTTTTAAATAGAATTAAACTAAATCATTAGATTAATTCAATAAAACAAATAAAAACCAATAACTCCAAACCCTAACAAAGTATTGGCTATCAAAATACTTAAATTAAGTATAACCTATCAACGTCTTAATCTACGAGTTCTTGTATTTTTATTGTTTCATAGAAAAATCATATCTTTTTTATTTTTAATTTAGAAAAAACACAAATAGAATAATATAAGGTTGATCCCTATTTTCATCTACATCCTAAAACTAAACTAATTAGCTACTCATACTCCTAATTAACAATATCCTATTTTTATTTATGAAAGCCATAAAAAAATTTATTTTCCTAAAAAGTAAAAGAAATCTATACTACAAAACAAATAAATTTATACTAGAATGCAATTAAATCTATCTGAAAAGCAATTAAAATATTTATACTTATTAGAAAGAACTTGAAAATAATGGCATCACCTCTAGAGCGCAGTATGGCGACCGTCACTCTTTCAGCAAAATCCTAATTTTTATTAATTAAAAAGAGTATAAATTACATCTAAAAACCTCTTTCCAATTTACAAGAATTCATGTGGTATTTATAATCCAAATACAATCCTGCTCCTACTCAAACTTAATATAAAAGATATAATCCTCATCCAACACAAACTAATCTCAAGATATATAATTCTAATTCAATCCGTAGATATTAGAAGCCAATAATTGAGATTATATAGTATAAAATACTATTTTTTGGGGTCCAAAACCCAAAATTAAGTTTAACACACCCGTTGCCCACTGGATCGGATTTTCCATTCTGTAGTGCTTTAGTAAAATGACCATAATTTTTGCATACGAACTCGGATTGAGCTGTTCTTAAACTCATTTCAAAGTTAATTCCGAGATCTACAAATTCTACCAATTTAAGATTGTTTTTGGCTGAATATGCTCTTGAAATTGCTACTGCTGCACTTGAGTTCCTGTTTTCATCATGACTGACTTTCTTCGCTCATTCTTGACAAATTTATTT
The DNA here is from genome assembly GCA_036321105.1 of Dracaena cambodiana. Lineage (NCBI taxonomy): Eukaryota > Viridiplantae > Streptophyta > Magnoliopsida > Asparagales > Asparagaceae > Dracaena > Dracaena cambodiana. The sequence continues at coordinate 12,509,654 of JAYEPQ010000016.1, forward strand.
TATCTTCTTCTTTCCTTACAAATATTTTATTACCTATAAAAATACACTAAATATATCCAAGTAATAATTTTTTATATACAAAAATAGATAATATGGAGGCTATAAATATACAATATATGGCAATCTTCACACTCCACACCTATCTTTTACTAGTTCTCAAGCAAAACCTGGAGCTTAAAAGAAAAAGAAAAATCTTAACTCACTTTCGTAGGAATTGTGATTGCACCTAGCATGTGTAACAAGCTGTTAAACCCCTATGTTATCTTAGTGGATGAGTTGTATCTAGGGAGGGTTTGTAGTGAATATACCCATAAAATTTGTGAAGAAAGTAGATTAAGGAATAAAGAGAAAAAAATAAGGATAAAAAAAATTAAAAAAATAAAAATTTTATACAAAAGAATGAAAAATCTTCCTTTTTTATATTTTCTACAATTAATCTCACTAATATACAAACTCAAAAACCCATTTAAATTATTAGTTTTCAAGTCAAGTATCATATCAAATACACCTATCATTTTAATCAAAAATTCAAATCATATCTTTCAATAACTATTAATAGATAGTTCATTGGCTCCTATACATCCACGTACACGTGTGATAGTCTACTTTGGTTTTGGACTCAAACTCTAACTCATGATTCATCTCTTCTCTCTAAACAATTTTTTCTTTTTTTTCTTTTTTCTTTTTTTTAATATTTCACCTTTAATGCGAAGATTCACTCTTGCTTAGGCGCAAATACCAGATTACTCGGATCATACTCTTATTTTCTTTTTTCTTTATTTCTAAAGGATTATTACCTTAAATACGAGACTCACCTTCTTTTTTTCAAGGATCTTTAATACTAGGCTCATCCCCCTTTTTTAAGGATTATTGCATTAAATACCAGGCTCATCTTTTTTATTCTTTTTTTTGTTTAGAGAGAGAAGACTACTCAATCGTTATCATTATTATCCTTAACCTAATAAACTATTGTGAAGTAAAAAATAGATGGATACTTATCTCAAAATAACTATTAACGGTATTTATTTTTCGGATATTTATTTTTTTATAAAATTCTAAGTGCATTATTTAATCTACTCTCCTATCAAACTTCAAATTGAAATTTATTCTTTTATTTGTAATTAAGTTGATTTATTGAAGAAAATATTTTTGTATTTTTTAACCTTTTTTTCAGATTTTGTTTTTTACTTTTTTTCAGATCTTTTTGCAGATTTTTTAAGATTTATTTTTACTTTTTATTTAGGTTTTTTTAATTACCCTAAAAACTACCCAAAGTGTAAAATAAGGAAATCCAAAAATCTAAAAATAAAATTTAATCCTTAAAAAAATAAAAATCATAGAAAAACATAAAAAATCTCCTAACCCACCCCCCACACTTAAACCCGTGTATGCCCTCATACACGACCCATAAAATAAATATGAAAAACTATTGTACAAATACTATATAAATAATGAGCGTAATGAAAAGTCAAGATCTCAATATTGTCAACCTATTAACGCATGAAAAGCGGTTACGACCTCTCGATCGCTTCATAGTGTGTCTTTTTATATTTTGATATGGATGAACTTAACCTTTTTGTCAATTTTGCATTTAATCTTTCCATCTCATTTTTGATTTTTCTCAATTTATACCTGCCCTTCTTTCTTTTATTCAATAGTAAAATTTTGAAGTTGGAAATCGTACCTTTATCATCGTCTATATTCCACCTATAAATATCTTTCATGTCATTAAGTATTTTGGTCTTATCAATATGCGATAAAATATACTCACTTTGAGGTGGTATAATCATGAGCTCGATTTTTTATCGCTCTTTCAAATCATCAGGTACCATGAACTCTTCTTTCTGTGCTTCCTTCCATTCTTCTAGTGTTCTGGGCTCGTCATGCAAATTTTCTTCAATCCTGTCATCAAAATTTTTAAAAGAAAATGCCATACTAGTGGACTTATTATTAGTCAAATCATTATGAAGGAATAACAATTCTTCTTCACAAATTTCTTTACAATTTTCATCAAAATAATCAAAAGATAATATGTCACTAGTATGCTCATCATGAGACAAATTACCAAGCAAAATTTTCTTTTATCACCAGTCTCATCATAATTATCTTCACAATAATTTAAGTAGGTTGATCACAATGTTAAAGTATAGACTCATCATGTACAAAATTATTTAACTCATTTTGAATCATATCAACTTTAAAAGTTGACTGAAGTTGTTGCTCGTTGGAATTAGATATATTCAAACAATTAGATGGTTAATTTTTAAAAAGTTTAGTATGAGAAATCATTTTAAGGAAATCTTCTATATAAGATGCAGTTTGAGAGGATGATTTTAGCAAAACTTTCATACCTTTCTCTATTCTATGCGCTCGCTCCGCAGTCTCGTGATTGTAATTTTTCTTATTTTCCTCGAATGGTTGCATCTTGAGATCATGAGTAAAATTTGAAAAAGGATATGATGGATCCATGTACATATTTGATGACATACATGAAGTAGTTATCGTTAAATTCTCAAACATGCATACATTGCTTCCAGTCTTTTTAATCTTTCATCTAACATGTTCAATTGAATATCTTATTTATGATTGAATTTAGAACATGGAGTTGAATAGTCTACAAAGAAATGATCAGATGGAAGAACTCTTCTGATATGACTCTTGATTTGAATAATTCATCCATTCACAATTGTAATTTTGTGTATAGAAAGCGTTCGTATGTTCATAATATGTAGCGTGAATGTAATCATAACCTAGTCCTAACGAACTTCCTATCTATGGAAACTGATGATAATTATGATATGGATCATAACAATGAGAACATCCAAATACGGAAAAATAATTTTGAAACATTTTTCTTTTGGATTTTTTTTGAAAAGGTGGAGAGAGAAAGAGATGGAAAAGAAAAAGAAAAGGTCGAGAAGTTTTTTTTGATTTTTTAAAACCAGAGACCAAAAACACAAAACAAGAAAAAGGTGGGGCAGATCTTTGAAATTTTTGCTGCTAAATGGCGACAAATGCCACGATTTAGCGACAAAATTAGGGATTTTGACTCTCTTCTTTTTTGCGGTAGCGGCGCCAAAAACTTGATGTGATAAATTTACTACAAGCGTACAATGTCGGTTGTAGCGCTTTACAAGTCGTTACCATAGGGATCTAGAGTGTTTTGCGATCTTGCTAATCCTATTATTCTAACAAATTAACTATGAGTTTAGATTGATTTCGAGTTATTCTAATTAGTCTAGGATATAGAATCCACTAGTTACAACCAAATATTATCTATTTTATTTTCTTTCTTCCACAAAAATCTGACTTTTTAGTTTAATTCCTACATAAAATATCCTAAGCATGGACTATCAAGTAGCATGCAAGTATAATCCATCAAAAAAATTACTTTTGAATAGGAATAAACTAAATCATTAGATTAATTAAACAAAACAAATAAAAATCAACAACTCCAAACACTAACTAAATATAGGCTATCAAAATACTTAAATTAAGTATAGCCTATCAAAGTCTTAATCTACGAGTTCTTCTATTTTTATTGTTTTATAGAAAAATCATATCTTTTTTATTTTTATTTTAGAAAAAACACAAATAGAATAATATATGGTTGATCCCTAATTTAGTCAACATTCTACGACTAAGCTAATTAACTACTCATACTCCTAATTAACAAAATTCTATTTTTATTTATGAAAGCCATAAAAAAATTCTATTTTCCTAGAAAGTAAGAGAAATCTATATTACAAAACAAATAAATATATACTAGAAAGTAATTAAATCTATCTGAAGAGAAATTAAAATATTTCTACTTATTAGAAATAACTTGAAAACAATGGCATCACCTTTGGAGCGCAGTATAACAGCCATCACCCTTTCAGCAAAACCTTAATCTTTATTAATTAAAAGGAGTATAAAATTACATCTAAAAAGCTCTCCCCAATTTACAAGTATTCATGGGGTATTTATAATCTAAATACAATTCTGCTCATACTCAAACTCAATACAAAAAATATAATCCTCATCCAACACAAGGTAATATCAAGATATATAATTCTAATTCAATCTATAGGTATTAGAAACCAAAAGTTGAGATTAGATAGTATAAAATACTAATTTTTGGGGTCCAAAATCCGAAATTAAGTTCAACACACCCGTAGCCCGCTGGATCAGATTTTCCATTCTGTAGTATTTTAGTAAAATGACCATTACTTTTGCATATGAACTCGGATTGAGCTGTTATTAGGCTCGTTTCGAAGTTAATTCCAAGATCTACAAATTTATCCCTACACAAACCTTTCCAATCTAAACTTTTTCTTGGCTGAATATGCTCTTGAAATTGCTACTGCTGTACTAGAGTTCCTGTTTTCATCATGATTGATTTTCTTTGCTTATATTCTTAACAAATTTGTTTTATCTTCTTCTCTTCTTTGCAAATCTTTTATTACCTATAAAAACACACTAAATATACCCAAGTAGCAATTATTTATATACAAAAATAGATAATATGGAGGTTATAAATATATAATATATGACACTCATCATTCACTGATTCGGTCGTAGATGCAACTGAGGATTCTTGAAGAGGATATGTATCTTCAACTGCTCAATTTCTTTTTCGACTTGATTTCTTCTTACTATTACATAAGCTATTTATATGCAATCTATTTTGCCTTTAAAAGGTTCGAGGTTCTTCTTGATACCCATCAAAAACTTCCTTCAACATTTGCCGAAAATCAGATGATTGACATGGTCTTCTGTGATGGATTTCTTGAATATTACATTAGGAGTAATATCAACTGTATGCGCCATTTGAATAGACTGCATCTATGACTAAATATCCCTCCCATTTTGGCTGGAACTTACCTTTAGATTTTTAATTAGTTATGATCGGTCTCCTTACTAAAAGGACCAGATCACTCTTCTTGAAAGCTCTCTACTTGATCTTTTTCTAAAGGTTTTGGAGATTCGCGCTTGCGAAAGCTCAATGCTTTGTTGAGTTTCGAGGCGCTTGTCATCGAGGGCTTCTAGATCTAGAAGTCTTTGTTAGGGGTGGCAAATGGGCCGGGCATGCCCAACGATGGCAAATGGGCCGGACGGCCCGTTGGGCACACTCGGCCCGGCACGTGTTGAGCACGTGCTCGGCACGGCTCCAGTCCTTGGCTCGGGCCGCCCAAGCCAAGTATGCCCGTGCTATGGGCAAGGCTCGGCCCACGTGCCGGGCACGGCTTGGCCCGTTTTTTTTAATTTTTTTAAATATAGTTGTTTATAGCTGTTATGGGGGGTTTTTGCAATTTTTTTGCACATAGCCCCCCAACAGCTATTTTTATAATCGTTGGGGGGATTCTTGCAATTTGTTTTGCAAATTTTTCCCCCAAATGGTCAAAATGGTCGTTGGGGGTTTGTAATTTTTATTTGCAAAAAAAATATTTCTTTCCCTATAAATGACTGCTCATCTCCTCCATTTCTATTCTTCACACAAATAAATTCATTCTCTCAAAACTCCTCTCAATTCTCAACTCTCTCAAAAATTTCTAAAAATAAATTTCTTCCAAATAAATTATAGATTATTCGATCAAATTTCAAGCAAGTATTAACTGATAAAGAAGCCTAAAGCATGCAAGGCTCAACATTAAGATTCACGCACACTGCAAGCCTCATTGAGCCATTGGCCTCAACTCTCATCTCTCAAGAAAGTTTTTCTTTGGTTTTCTGGATTCCTCCCTTTAGTACTCATCTCTCTATTCTATCTCTAAAGTGATTCACTGCTAAAAAGGTATTTATAATTTGAAGATTTTTATTTGATTTTTTTGAGATTTTTATTCAGTTTTTTCGAGATTTTTTGAAATGGATCCATGCTCGTCCGGTGCTTCTTACTCTCAAGCCGCGGGTTCTTTTTCTCCTTTTTTAACAAGTGAAGAATATCAAAATATTTGCCAACCCTTAAAACACCCTCCTCAAGTATCATTTTCTATACCCAAAGAAGAACCAACCGAAGCAACCATACCTGAAACCCAAACAACTACCTCCGCTAGGACTTCTAGATAGGACATATGGAAACATTTTGAAAAAATTATGAAAAATGGTGTTTAAAAAGCAAGGTGTAAACATTATTAAAAAAATCTACTTATTCCCTTTAGGTAGTGGAATGGGTCATTTTAAAAGACACCTAGATAAAACACACCTACCAATTGAACCACAACAAATACAAATAAACACCTACGGAGGATTTTTAGGAATTTATAAATATAATTCTAGAAACATAAGAAAAAATTTTGCAACATTTATAATACATGACGAACTGCCTTTTTCTTTTTCTGAAAATCAAAAATTTGAAAGATTTAAAAAAAAAATCATTTACTGATGAATTTAAAAAAGTTTCACGTTCTACATGTAATTCCGACATAGTTAAAATATATAAAAATATGAGAAAAACTTTAATTTCTATTTTAACATCTTTAATTTTTAGAGTTACTATAATCGTAGATTTTTGGGAGGCTCTAAATACTTGTTATTATTTATGTGTAATGGTTCACTATATAAATCAAGATTGGTATATACAAAAAAGAATAATTGGATTTAGGAGAGTTGAATTCCCTCATAATGTACATAATTTATCACAATTCCTATTTAGTGTTTTTTCAGCATTTGGAATAGAAAGAAAAATAATTTTTATTTCTTTCGATAATACTTCTGAAAATACGGCCGCAATAGAAATTCTAAACAATATTACAAAACCAATTTTGGATAAAAAATTATTTCGCATTAGGTGTATTTGTCACACATTTAATTTATGTGTACAAGATTTATTAAGAATAATAAGTGATTCAATAACTAAATTTTGAAACACAATACTATTTATTAAAAATAGTGGGCCAAGAAGACAATCATTTAAACAAATATGTAAAAATTTTAAAATCTCATTTAAAATTTTACCTCTAGATATAAAAACAAGATGGAATTCTACATATAAAATATTAAACATGACAATTCAATATAAAGATATAATAAATATGTTTAATGAAATGGAGTTACCAATATGTAGTTAGATATTAATGAATGACACTATTTGAATTGCATTTCTAAATTTCTAAGCAAATTTGAAATTGCAAGTATAGCACTGTCAAGCACTTATTATCCAACTATACATATTGCATTATATTATCTAACTGAAATTAGTTCTATTTTAATGAATATAGGAATCACCCAATACTCGAACATATTGTTCAATCTATGAAAACTAAATTTAATAAATATTTTAGAATTTTTTCATACTAATTATATTTTTCAACTGTTGTGGAACCATATTGGAAGTTAGATGGACTTGAAATTTTAATAGATTTATTTTATAAAAATATGCATTATAATGATAATGTTAGAGATTTAGTTAATGATATTAAAATTTATTTAGATATTATGTACAAAACATATGAAGATATGTATGGTGATAAAATATAATCTATAAAGGAACCAACTGTTAGGAAAATATGAAATTCAATAATATCATCCGTATTTCACTGAAAAAAGGATAGCCAATCTAGTACATATTTTAATGAACTATATTATTATTTAGAAATGGCTAACTATGAAGATAGCGTGTCTCCTAAAAATTATGAAACCTTTGATATTTTGGTCCGGTGGAAATCACAGGAAAAAACATATCCTGTGCTTTCCAACATGGTCCGTAATCTACTAACTCCTTCGGTGCCTACTGTAGTATCGGAGTCTAATTTTAGTGCATGTGGTAGAATACTCACGGAGTGGAGAAGTTCAATGGCAGCAGACACATTGGAGATGTATGTTTACTTGAAGGATTGGTTAGACGCAGAAAAAAAGGAATAAGGATCATCCAACAAAATATAAGTAAAGACCTCACCAGAAGATGAATAAAAATAAACTTTTATTTTTTCTTTTCAAATTATAATTTTTACATTTGTTGGGATTTTTATTTTTATTATTTTTTTTTAATGTAATTTTTAACTCATAAATCTCTTGAAAAAAATGCTAAGAACAAGTTGAGAGTGACGGCCAAGGTCCTCTCCTCTCTTTTCGGACTTTGTATGATTTCTAAAGAGATTTATAAATTAATTATATCAATGTAATAAAATTTTATTTGTACTGTCGTTTCTTCTTGTTAAAACTAATTAAATTAAGCTAACTATTTTTCTAAACTAATTTAATATTTAATAAAAAAATTTAAAAAAAAGAGTGGGCACGGCCTGGTGGGCCGTGCCGGTTGGCCGATCCCAAGCCAAGCCTCGGGCGACCATGTCATGCCCGGGTCGGACCAGGCACGGCCCACTTGCCACCCCTAGTCTTTGCTGATACTTTTTTCTTGAGTCATTTTGGTTGCTAATGCGACTCGTAATGATGGAATTTGGATCTCCAAAGAAGTACTACTTTGGATCCATACACCAAAGAAAAATGTATAGTATTTGTGAAGCCCTAACAGTAGTTCTGTATGCCCAAAGATATTCTCCAAGGTTCTCATCCCAATCATGTTAATTTGATGAAACGAACTTCTTAAGGAGCCTCACAATGGTTTTATTGAAGGCTTTTACTAAACCATTGGTTGTAGGATAGTATGTTCTGTATTTGTTGCAAAACATGGAGAATGACTGACTCACGAATTGAGGTTCGTTGTTATGAATAATTCTCATAGGCACCCCAAAGCGATATATGACATGATATTTGATGAATTTGATCATGTATGATATCTTCACTTCATGTAGGGGTATGACTTCAGTCCACTTTAAAAAATAATCTGTTATAGCCAATATGAACCGATGACTCTTTTTTGATGGCGGTGAAATTGAGCTGATAATGTCCATTTCTCACATTTCAAATGGCCACAACGTAGCCGTTAGATGGAGATATTCTAGTGTCTGATGTATAAAGTCTGCATGTATTTGACAGACCCTGCATTTTCTGGCATAAGCAGTTGCGTCTATCGTCATCTTATGCCAATAATATCCCATTCTTCGGAGTCTATCCCAAAGTTTCGATCCTATTTGATATGCTCCGCAGATGCCGCTATGAGATTTTCATGTGCTTTTTGGGCTTCTCGATTAGAAAGACAACGAAGTAGGATTCCATCATAGGATTTTCTATATAATATCAGAACTTTTGCATTATAATAAAATCAGACAGCTTTTCTTCAAATTGCTACTGCCACTTTGGGATCTTCGGACAGTATTCCATAAAGAATATAGTCTATATAAGAAAATCGCCAGTCTCTTGGTTCGTGATTAGTCTCAAGAGCATGTACTTCATGTGCTTCTTGTTTATTGTCCGAATTTAACTCCACTTTGAGTTTATTTTTTGGGCAAAATAATTCTTTACTTCCCACCGTTATGCATTTGCTAGAATCCTTAGGCAACACTAAAGTGGCAGTCAATAAAGCTAGTGCGTCCGCGTAGCTATTCTGATAGCGCGACACATAATTGAGAAAGAAACCACTAAAGTTCAGCCATTTTCATGATTACTTGGTAATATGGTAAGATATCTTCATTCTTGACTTCATATTCTCCCTTGACTTGGTTGATGATGAGTTGAGAATCTTCATATGCTTCTAAATATTTCACCCCCAGCTATTTGGCTATCTTCATGCCAATCATCAAGGTGTTGTATTTAGCAACATTATTGGAGCACAATTCTATTAATGAATATGCTCGAGGGATAATGTGGTTGTGAGGAGAGACAAAGATCACACTCACTTCTGCTACCACCTTTCCTTTGGTTCTCATTCTGAAAACACTATCACAGAAAAGTTGCCAGACTTCTTCTGTAGTGGCATTTGCTTCAACAATCTCTTGTGGATTATTGTCTCCTGGAGCTATGCTTCTTTGGGATATTTCGTCAGGAATGTCTTCATAAATTTTGAAAAAGCTGGAATCGGGAGTTTAGCTAGGAATCAGCTATAGCCTGATCTTTAATTGACTTTTGTGGGATAAAATTCATATTGTATTGCGATAGCAAAATACCTCAATTAGATAATCTTGAATTTATTGACCTTGGTTTGGTCATAAATATTTTTAATGGATTAACTCTCGATATAACGTGGATTATTTGCCATATAATATAGTGTCGCATTTTATGCACTGTAAACACTAAGGCTAGGCATTCTTTTTCCACTGGGTTATATTGATGTTCGACTTCAATCATCATTCTATTTAGGTAGTAGATAGCTTCCTCTTGTCCAAATTCATTCATTTGGGCTAATAAGGCTCCCAACAAATGGTCCATGACTCTCACATATAACAAAAAGGGTACTCCTGAAATTGGAGCTACACGGACGGGCGGCTTCGTGAGATATCCCTTAATCTCTTCGAAAGTTTTCTGACATGTGTCCTCCCAGATGAATGACACTCATTTTTTATTAACCGTGTGAATAGTTAATATCTCCCAGACAAGTTTGATATGAACCTGCGAATGTATGTCAGCCTTCCCTGCAGTCCTCTCAATTCTTTGAGATTTGTAGGTGGTGACATATTTTGAGTTGCTTTGATCTTATCTAGATCAAAATGAATTTCTGGGGAAGTGACTACGAAGCCATGAAACTTTCCATTGGAAACTCCTAAAAAAGATTTGGTTGGATTCATCTTAAACTGGTGTTTCCGCATGAGATCAAACACCACTCTCAGATCATGAAGATGATTGTCTTTACTTTTTCTCTTGATCGCCAAGTTATCTACATAGCATTCCAGCATCTTCCGAAGATGCTCTAGGAATATAGTGTTCATGGTGTGTTGATATGTGGCACTAACATTCTTTAAACTGAAAGGCATGAGCATATAACAATACACCCCCGGTGGTGCTCAGAAAGACGTACGTTTCTCATCATTAGGATACATCTTAATTTGATTGTATCCTAAAAACCCATCCATGAACGATATCCTAACCTCAAGTGTTGTCAATCATGACGTCTTTAATAGGCAATGGAAATTCATCTTTTGGGCATGCTTATTTAAATCTCTAAAATCAATGCAGACCCTGATTTTTCCATTCTTCTTAGTCACAAAGACTATGTTTGCTACCCAATTTGGATGTTGTTCTTCGTAGATAAAGCCTGACTCAATTAACTTTTGATTTCGATTTCAATGGCTTCTATTATTTCAGGGCGGAACCTTCGTTGTTGTTGTTTAATAGGTTTTGCATCTGGTTGGATGTTCAACTTGTGCATCACCACTTCTGGGTCTAATCCTGACATATCTTCATAATTCAAGGCAAAAACATCAATGTATTCTCGAATGAGAGAAATCATTTCTTTTCTTCGGAAGATAAATTTTCATTTATAAATATAGGTTTAGGATTAGTTTTGTTGCCTATATTTATTTGAATCACTTTATCTTCAATTGGAGGTTCATATTGTTTGAACTGAACTTCCCACTTCATATTGAGATGTTTTGCCCAGGAATCATCCATGGTTGGTGGCAGTTCTTCATCATCTTGTTCTTTCTAGGTCGAGACGATTGAGGTGTTTCAGGATTGTTTCTTCTTTAGCCTCAAGCCACTGTGTAATTTTTTTGACTTCTTCAGTTTGAAGTGAAATATCTTTCCAGGTAGAGGACTTTACAGCCCCCATTCTGGCGAGAACTTTGGTTGAGAGGTTATGTCTGTAGGTCTCGCTAAAATCTTTTCGGGCATCCTATGTAGACATCTCAAATAATCATTTCTAAATCTCTTGATGAAGTTTCGAGCTGACTCCCCCTTCTTTTGCTTTGTAGCAAGGAGTGTTGGCATCGAGATCTCCATGTTATCTTCGTAGAACCTCCTCAGGAAAACCTTTTCCATGTCGTTCCAGAATTTAATGGTTTATGGTTCCAGTCTTCGAAACCATTCAAATGTTAGATCCGTGAGGGTACTAACAAACACTCCTGTGATAATCGGGTCGTTTCCGGTCAAATAGCCCGTCTGTGATTTGAAATAGTAAACGTGTTGATTTGGTGACCCTTTACATCGAATGACTTAAGCTTCAAAGGTTTATAATTTTTTGGAAATGGTATACTTTTCCACTCCATCAGATACGGCCTTATGACCCCCAGTTCTTGCAAGTTATTCTTATGCATAAGAGTATTAAGTTGATTCTAGAAGGTTTCTATCAAGGTAGCATTTGGATTACGTACATGTTCTGAATTTCCAGATTGGTGATGAGAATGCTCAGAACGGTTATCTTTTTCCTCATGGTGACTCTTGTCATCACCATCAGTGTTTTTGAGAAGAGTATGAGGTTTATCTTCTTTTCCCTTCCCTTTGTCTTTCTTCGGGTTGCGAGAACCTTTAGAAGAAGATTCCCCCTTCTTCTTCTTTTTCTCATCGATCAGATATTGAAGCATATTCCTAATCTCGTTTATGGTACTCCGAAGTTGTTGGATGATATTGTTTTGTTCATCCATCCTTTTTATAAACTCTTCCAGAGTTTCCTGTGTCATATGCGTAGAGGCAGACTCTTCAGGAATGAATCTGAAGTCTGGGATTCAGCTACAGTCGAATTTCTTATTTTCTCTTTATCAAGTGAGACTCTGGCTATCTTCCTATAGTCCAATGGTAATGTTACTTCTTTTTGAAGTCGGGTGTTTTGAAAGACACTCTACATCTGACTAAACACACTTTTCAGACAAGAAGAATGTTCAGAGCCAGATGAGTTTGTTTGAGGAATGTTCTTCGTTTTCTTCTTCTTTTTTCCCCTGAAGTTTACCATATTGGATGACACTTTGGGGTACTTTGGTTCAGAGAATTCCTGTTTGATGGCGTGTTGTCTTCTCTTTGAAGGTTGGATTGGAGACGGTGCAAGTCTATTGAGGATAGATAGTTTTACAGGAATTGCAATGCAACGACAGTGAGAAAGCACTATGTTGATCAACTGTTCACAATTACAACGATACTCTTGGGATTTTTTTTTCTTTTCTTATTGAGAAATTCCCTAAGGTCCCCTAGATTGGAACTCATTGGCTTGTTAGTGAAGATAACTTTGCCTCCAAATAGTATTTCCGAGAGGGGAGTTTCTACCCCTTTGAAAATTCTAAGAGCAAACTTTACTTTAGCTATAGTGGCTAAAGGATGAGCTTCTGACAAAGCTGGAACTGAAAGTTCTTGAGATTTAGAGGCTAATTTTTTTTTTTCCAAAAGCACGGGTTTGAGGGTTGTGCTTTTATGTTGGAACGTGAATCTGAGATCCGCATCTGGCTTCAGGAACACGAGTTAACTTTTGAAACGCATCCTTGAGGTCTGCATTTTGTTTGAAGAATGCAAGTGTGGGACCGCGTTTAGTCTGTGAAACGTGGATGTAAACTCCACGTTTGTAGTCAAGGATGTACTTGTTGGGTGAGCATCGTTTCTTGTAGGAAAAGCAGATAATCCCATTTGCATCTTGATCCAACTTTTTGTTGGGGACCACAACTTCATTTTTTGATCGCCATGTGCGAATTGGAGCTTCACATAGTTGTGGTTCACCAACAATTTGTTCATTCACAGCTCTACATGAAGCGTGCCCTTGCTTCTTCTCGGTTCCTTCTTATAGTGCGAATGAGAAAAACCTTGTCCTCAGAATCATCTCCTTGAAGATCAGAGAATGGTCGTTTCCCTTTGTTGTTGCAGGGATCCTGACCCATTCTCTTGGGATCAATGCTCAAACCCGGAGCCTTGTACTGATGAAGGAGACACCTCTTCTTTGAGACTGGACTAGTCTAGGGAGTCCTTTGGCAGGACCATCATTTTGGGAGCTTTATTGGAGGCTATGTTGTTTGAGACCTTGTGGCATTTATGTAAGGATCTTGGGCTCATGGAGCCAGAGAAGAGGAATTCTTCATATATCTCCTGGTCGAACTCGATAATGAGTGACTCGACCATGGTACCGACTGGGACTTTGTCGGATTGGGCTACAACCATATCATCGAAGATAATAGACATCCTCAGCAGAGTCGCCAATTTTCTATTTGCCATAAAATTAAAATCTTTATTGAAAATCTTAAAAAAAGATTACAATTAGAACAGTTGTTCGTTTACAGAAGATAAGAAAAATCTAGTTCCCTCTTTGTTCCAAACTGGGTTCTATAGTAGCCGTGGAGGATGATCTTACACTTCATTGATGCTCCGAACAAGTTCTTCAGTTGGTGGTCTTCCTACAACTCATAGATTCAAGGGCTTTAGATTTTAGCACAAGTGCTCAAATGGAGATGATTCACTTAGTAATCAAGTCTCTGGTGTATGTAGCAAACCCCTTTTCTAGCCCATCTTTTGGTTATGTATAGAGATTTGGAGACCTTTGAATTGGTATAATAGTCCAATTAATAGTCTCCTTGATTGAGGATTAATTCTATGTTTTTTAATCCATTAGATTTGTGTAAAATCTCAAGGATTTGTAACTGATATCTGCTAGCGAAATGTCCTGATAAGAAGATCATCTACCGTAAAGGAGACCCGCGAACCTAAGGCTCGAGGTCCGTGTCCCACTTAAAACAGATCCGCGAACCTAAGGCTCGAGATCTGCATCCCACTTAGAGGAGATCTGCAAACCTAAGTCTCGAGGTCCGCATCCCACTTATGTTTTAGGGAAGTTTGCACCTCAACATTAGTCGGGAGAACTGCGGATCTAAAATTTGAGATCCACAATGCTAATTACAGTTGTTGGGAATTTAATACAAATTCTCCAGATCGAAAGAAAGGAAGTTACTACTCCGATCGTGGGGCCAACCGCTAAGCGAATATGTCGGCATTACTCAGATTGTGGAAACTAACTACCGAACGAATACGGGTCGTGGCGCTAACCACTGGGCGAGCACACCGGCATCACTACCTCGGAATCCTATAAAAAGAGGAGCAAAAAAAAAAAGAAAAAGAAGGGAGGAGATGGCTGTCAGGAATTCAAGACTTTTACCAACCAAAGATTTTATGTGGAGTGTCAACGGAGTTCAAGATCATCCTCCATAGCTACCCTAGAACCCAGCCTTAAACAAAAAGGAAGTCAATCTTCCTCATCTTCTGTAAACGGGAAACCGTTGAAGTTGTAATCTCTTATTGAAACATTCAATAAAGAAATCATTTTACAAACTTTATAGCGAACAGAAGATTGGCGACTCCGCTAGGGACCCATATCACTTCTGATGATACGGTGGTAGCTCAATCCGACAGAATTCCTATTGGCAATATGGTCGACTCGCTCATCATCGAGGTCGACCAACATAAATACGAGGAATTACTTTCCTCCGACTACAGGAGCTCTAAGTCCTTACGAAAATGCCGTAAGGTTTCCAACAACTCGACCTTCAAGGAGGTCTCAAAGACGACAGTTCAAGAAAAGGACTCTATAAACCAATCCGGTCTAAAAAGAAGCTCCTCTCTTTCACCAGCATTAGATTCAGGGACAGCTCCTGCTAAGACCCACGATCTCCTTAACAAAATGGATTGGGATCCTCATGATAATAAGGGGAGATGACCATCGTCCGCTGATTAGAAAAATGATGCGGAGAAGGAGGTTCCTCTCACTCGTACGAAGAGAAGAAACATAAGAAGAAGCAAGGCTCGTACTTTCCGCAGGGCTATCCAGCAGCAGGAAACTATTGAACCACCACCGCAAAAGCCTGCCGTACAAGTATGGAGGCCAAAGGGCGAGGGTGTGGTTCCAGAAAGAAGGAAGACTCAAGATACATAAGGGTTTACTCGTGTTTCTTATAAGAAACGGTCTACACCCACCAGATTTATTTTTGATTACAAATGCGGAATCTATATTCGCGTTCCTATTACCAGAAGAGAATCCCTTCCTCATGCCCCAAGAGGAAAACGTGATTTCTATGATCACATTCTTAAAAGTGAGCGCGAATCTCAAATTCGCGAAACAACTGGAAAATGCGATCTAAAGAAGCGTGTTTCCAAAGTGGAATCTACTTCCAACGCAGAAGTCCCTTTTGTTCCAATTAAAGTGAAGTTCGCTCCAAAAATCTTTAAGGAGAAAGAGACTCCTAAAATATCTTTTGGAGTTGATGCCACCACCATTGATCAGGAGGGTCATGTACAAGAGATCTTAGGGAACTTCTTGATAAAAAGAGAGAAGAATCCCAAGCATCTCAGTGTCATTGTGAACAACTGATCAATGCAGTGCTATCACACTGTCATTGCTTGGCTACCACTTCTGCTAGATAGTTGGTTTTTAATCTACTGTCTTCGTCTCAACCTTCAAAGAGAAGAAGACGTAACAAGCAAGAGTTTTCTGAATCTGAGTATCCCGAAATGTCATCTAGTATGATAAATTTCGGAGAGAAAGAAGAAAAAGAAAACAAAGAAAATTTCTAAGAAAGAAACTTCTGATTCTAAACACTCCTTAGGCCCGAAGAGTCTATTTCATGATGAACGAGGTGTTTTTCAAAACGATCGACTTAGAAGGGGAGTTGCAATCACAATGGACTATAGACAGATCGCCGGAGTCTCTTCCGACGAAGAAGACATAACCCAATCAATCATGGCCGAATCACAGACGTCCGATTCATTCCTTGAAGAATCCATCACCACATACATGGCACAGAATAGTAGCCTAGAGGAATTCATGTGAAGGATGGATGAACAAGACAGAAGCATTCAACAACAACAAAATACCATAGCAAGATCAAAGACATGCTACCTGTTTTGCTGGAATTGGAGAAGACGAGAATGAAGAACACAGGAGAATCTCCTTCAGAGACTCCGCCTTATGACCCAAAAACTGACAAAGGAAAGAATGCGGAAGGAGAAGGTCACATTCCCCATACGAATGAGAACAAAGATAATGAGGGTCATCATGAAGATGAGGATAATCGCTCTATGCATTCTCATCATCAAGGTAGAACCTAAAATCAAGAAGGGAATGCAAATACAGTTTAGATGGAGAGCTTTCAAAATCAATTGAATACTCTCATGCATAAGAACGATTTACAGGAGTTGGGCATTGTAAGGCCATATCCGGTATAATGTGATAAACTGCAAGCGCATAGTGTCGATGTAGTAATGTACAGGTCGTCCCACAGAGATCTAAAGTGTTTCTGCGTTCCTTACTCTTTTCTTAGTCTAACGGATTAACTATGAGTTTCTAGATCGAGAGAAGACTAGTTTTAAGTTCTAGAGGTTAGCCTAGGATCTCGAATCTATTAGAATAATAGCCTAACAATGAATTATCTCTTTCTTCCTAATTTTTTAATTATGCACGGTTAAGTAACATATTAAAAAGGTGATCTTTTTAATTTGATTTTAATCAAGTGCTCCTAGGTATGACCTATCAAGTGATGTGCAAGTATAGACCATCAAAGATAGCACTTTTCTTAAAAATAAATCATATCAAATAGAAAATCTTATAAACAAAATCAAATAAATAAACTTCAAACCCTAATCTAAGCATAGCCTATCAAAAGAACGAACTTAAGTATAACCTATCAAAGAAATTAGATTTACAAATTTATCCAATTTAATTTATTTACAGGAAAATCTTTATTGATAATTCTAAAAATAAACAAAGAATAAGAATTCCAAACTTCATCTAAGCATAGATTATCAAAATATTATTAAGTATAATCTATCAAAGAATTATGATTTGTGAACTCTATCTTTTATTTATTTATAGAAAAATCATAACTTTATTTCTTTTTAGGAAGAAGATGAGATAAATTTATGTTACATCTATTAAACTAACTTCATCTACATCCTAGAGCTAAAAAAAATTAGTTACTCATGTTCCTAATAAGCAAAATCGAATTTTTATTTATGAACACAATAAAATCTAATTTAGAAAGCAATAAAACCTAAATTAGAAAGCAATTAACTCTATCTAGAAAGCAAATAAAGAACTAAACGCAATGGCTTACCTCTAGAGCACGGTATTGTGGCCGTCACTCCTTCAGCAAAATCCTAATTTTATTAAATTAAAATCGAGTACAAAACTTACAGGATTCTCATAGAATACAAAGATACAGCCAATATATAGGCTTCAAAAATCCAAATCCAATTCTAATATAATTGTGAAACTACTAGATTACAGCGAAGCCACAGGAGAAAATTCGAAAATTGGGGCCCACATTAGGCCACCATTTGGCGGGAAAAACCGCTAATTAGCCGCTCAATAAAGCTAAAAATTCTTGAAAATTTTTCCACGTGAAACTCTTGTCATATACATTTAACTTTCCTGACTGTATTTAACTTTGAGTCTCTACAGCATCATAGTCTCGTAGTCTCACCCACTTTAGAAACTTTTTGGACTTTGATTTCCTACTCCAACTCTGATTTCATGCCATCTCCTTGTACGAATAAAATTCCTGAAAAATACACTAAAAATACCCGAGTAGTATTATTTATATACAAAAGTAAGTAATATGAAGGCTATAAATATACAATATATGGTACTCATCACACCCCCACACCTATCTTTTGCTAGTCCTCGAGCAAAATCTAAACCTAAAAGAAAAATAAAAATACTAACTCACTTTCGGAGGAATCACGATTGCACTTAGCACGTGCAACAAGTCTTTAAACCCCTATGTCATCCTAGCGGACGAGTGTTGTCTCGTGAGGGTTTGCAGTGAATATACCCACAAAATTTATGAAGAAAATAGGTTAAGGAATAAAGAAAAAAAAATAAGGATAACCGAAAATCAAGAAAAATAAAAATTTTATACAAAAGAAAGAAAAATTTTTTTTTTATGATATTTTCATCAATTAATTTCACTAATATACAAACTCAAGAACGCATTTAGATTATTAATTTTCAAATTGAGCGTCATATCAAATACACTTATCACTTTAATCAAAAATTTAAATCCTATCTTTCAATACCCACTAACAGATAATCCATTGGCTCCTATACATCTACGTGCACGTCTGATAGTCTACTTTGGTTTTAGACTCCAACTCTAACTCATGATTCTTCTCCTCTCTCATAACATTTTTTTTTCTTTTTTTTCTTTTTTTAATCTTTTTTCTTTTTTTTAAAAAATATTTCACCTTTCATGCGAATATTCACCCTTACTTAGGCGCAACGTATCTGATTACTCGGTTCATACTCTTTTCTTTTTCTTTTTCTTTTTTTAAGAATATTTCACCTTTCATGCAAATATTCAAGCTTACTTAGGCGCAAAGTACCCGATTATTTGGATCATACTCTTTTTTCACTCTTGTGACTATTGCCTTAATACTAGGCGCACCCCATTATTTTATCACTCTTGAGGCTATTGCCTTAATACCAAGCTCACCCCATTATTTTATTCTCACTTTTTTTTTCTTTTTTTTTAGAGAGAGAAGACTTACTCAATCGTTATTATCTTTGTCCTTAACCTAATAAACTATTGTGAAGTGAAAAATAGATGTATACTTGCCTCAAAACTACTGTTAGTGGTATTTATTTTTCGGATTTTAATCTTTTTTCCTAAAATTCAAAGTGTATCATCCAATCTACTCTCCTGTCCAATTTCAAATCTAAATTTGTTCCTTTATCTGTAATTAGGTTGATCTATTGATGAAAATACATAAATTATTTTTTCAATTTTTTCAGTTTTTTTAATTATTTTTTTCAGTTAGTTACCCTAAAAACTACCGAAAGTGTAAAATAAAGTAACCCAAAAATCTAAAAAAAATAAAATTCTAAAAAAATAAAAATCTCCTACTCCACTCCCCCACACCTAAACTTGTGTATGCCCTCATACACAAACCAAGTGTGGTAATATGAAAACTATTATACAAATACTATACAAATAATGAGAGTCGCAAAAGTTACGATCTCAATATCATCACCCTATTAATGCATGGAAAGCGGTTACGACCTCTTGATCGCTTCCTACTTTCATAGTGTGTGCGTTTTAAACGTGAAGTGGGTGCATTATTATATCTCATCAACCTCCTACAAGTCACGAAATTAGCTGTCTGTAGCTTATGCCGTCCTCGCTTTTTCTTTGTCCACATGTAAGCATTAATAATTGGGTTAAAAAATTCTTCATTATAAACCTACCAATCATCGTTAGTAACAAGCATACATGTAGAAATATCATGAGGTGAGAAGAGTGCTATATGATCAAGTGAACGTGGTGGTGGCTCTTCTAACTCACGAAGTAATGTGAGCTCCTCTACAAACAAATATTCAAAAGTTGGCTCATAAATCAATGGCACACTTACACAAGTATCATCATACATAAAATCAGTATGTGCCAATTCTTCTAATAATATGAGCTTATCTTTGAATATTTGCTCAAATGAGAGTTCATCATCAGTGCAAGAGGTCGAATGAGAGTGCAAACTATGAATCATGTTGACCTCAATGAGAGAGCTCGTTGCGTGTTCATCCATATTGAATATATTCAATGCCACAGTCATATTCCCAAACGATAACTTTATGAGGCCACTCCTGTAATCAATTAATGCATTTGATGTTGCAAAGAATAGTCTACCCAAAATAATGGGAATTTGATTCCGTGGATTAGAGATCGGCTCAGTTTCTAAAATAATGAAGTCTACAGGAAAGATAAACTCGCCGACCTTAATGAGCACATCTTCAACCGTACCAAGTGGTCTCTTGATCGAACGATCAGCTAGCTATAATGTGACTTTGGTAGGTTGAAGTTTTCCTAACCCCAATTGCTGATAAATAGTGTAAGGATGCAAATTGACACTTGCCCCTAGATCAAGCAATGCCCTATCAAATATAGTGTTTCCAATGGTGCATGAGATTGTAAGGGAATATGGATATTTGTACTTGATAGGTAAGGAGTTAGAGAGAATTTGTGAGATATTTGCAGTAAGAAAAACTTTCTCAGGAACGTTTCTTACTCGTTTCTTAGTACACAAATCCTTGAGAAACTTAGCATAAGTAGGAACCTGTTGTATAATGTCTAGGAGTGGAATATTAACCTTCACCTGCTGAAATATTTCAAGAATCTTTCCTACTTGCGGTGAAGGCTTCCTAAGCCGATTGGGATATGGTGCTTTCGGCTAAGGAACAGGTTCTTCCAAATGATCATGTGACTGTAATTGAGGTGATGGGATGGTCGTGGAGAAAAGGGTGGAAGAGATGATGTAACCTGCGAGATAGTAGGAGTGGGATCAGGGGGCATGGTTACATTATTTTCCACTTGCTTGCTAGATCTAAGCGTGTGAATGGCATTGCATTGGTGGACATGCGACTGATTGGAGTTTGAGGAGCTGGCATTAGGGTTCGTTATGGGTTGACTTGGGAAGGTATCCTGGCCACGTTCACTCATCTGACTCGCTAATTGTCCAACCTGCTGCTCTATATTCTTTATAGATTGAGAGTTCACGAGCAGTTGCTGACCTGTACTCTGAATAAAGTCATTTGACACTTTCATAAGATTTTGCATGTACTTGTCAAGGTTGGATTGAGACTTGAGAAGATTTTCAACATTTTTCTCAAGTGACTGAAGTTGCTTTTCTTGATCATTATTAGACCCCTGTTGTGGATATAAGTGGTTTTGTATAGGTGGTCTATTCTGGTTGTTCCCCTGATTTGAAGCGTTGGGGTGTTGATAAGCACCCATATTTGATTTTGGGAACTGTCCAGTGGCTGGAGGCTACATGTTAGGGTTAGGGCCCCTCTGATATTGCCCTTGACCCCATGATAGATTTGGATGGTTCCTCCAGCCAGGATTGTATGTAGGAACGTAAGGATTATTCATGGGTCCTTGATACAAGACATTAGCCTGCTCAAGTGTGGGACCCATTGAATTTATTAATAATGGACACTCCTCCATAACATGATTTGGAGTTCCGCAATTAAAGCATGTGAGACTTTGGATTTGATTTACTTGACCAGCCTGTGGAGTACGAGTAGTCTCCAATGCCTCAATTCTCCTCATAAGGGCGCAATCTTAGATTCGGCAGCTATAGAGTTGTCAACGCTATGAATCCCACCCTTATGTGTAGAAGTTGATGCACTGGACTTCTCAGCGGGACTCTCCCACTGCATAGTCTTCCACGATAAGTCCTCAAGAAAGTTCCATGTTTCATCCTCATTTTTCCTCATAAACTCCCCTTGACATATGGACTCAAGAAGAGTTTTGGATGTGTAATCGAGTCCTTCGTATACGATTTGACACAACTGCCACTTTTCTATCACATTGTGGGGTCGCATGGTGGGGGCACTGAACTAAAAGATCCTTGAACCGTTCCAAGTATTTTCAGAAGGGTTCTCCAGGCACTTGACGGAATTGATTGATTGGATTTCTAATCCTTACTGTTTTATATGTGGGATAATACTTCTTGAGAAATACTGCAACGAATTCATCCCAAGTAGTGATTGAATCAGTAGCCATACTGTACAACCACTTCTTGGCATTATCCTTGAGTGCAAATGGGATGAAGCGGAGCTTAATTGCATCATCCGATAAGTGTTGCAGTTTTATCATCATGCATACTTCCTGAAATTCACTGATAAAGAGATATGTGTCCACTGAATCAGAACCAGTAAATTTAGGAAGCATACTGATGTACTGCGGCTTCAATTCATAGTGATTACCCATTGCGTGTGAAAGTTTTATTCATGATGGAACTGATGTGCGCAACGGGTAACATCGATCCTGAAAGATCGGGATCGGCTGGTCCATCTTATCTCCCATGAATAAATCTGATCTCACAAGTCGACCAAATTGATCACGGGTCCAATGTGGCATGAACCAGCGACCGTGAGTGTATGCTTGAATTTCCTAAACTTATGCAAGAAGTGGGGTGTGGTGGAGATAAAAACGGTGGAATAAATATGATCAAATAAAAAATGTGATTCCTACTGTTTCTAATATTTTTGTTTGAATTTTTTTAAAAAACCAGGGAACCAAAATACATAACTGGAGAAAATTTGGGCTTAGATGTTACCAGAAAAGCCGCTAAATAGCAGTTTTGGCCGCTGAAAAGCGGCCTAACCAGAGAGTTTAACTCTCTTGTTTTTGCTGCACAGATCTGAGGCTTCGTCGATACTTTTCGTCTTTCTGTATCTGCACTTTATAGTCCCTGCACACTCAACACACACTGTTAACCCGTAAAGCGTTAGAAAAAGTAAGAAAAATACCGTCGATCCCTGGCAACGGAGCCAAAAACTTAATGTGATAAACTGTAAGCGCACAGTATCGATGTAGCACTGTACAGGTCATCCCACAGGGATCTAAGGTGTTTCTGCGTTCCTTACTCTTTCCTTAGTCTAACGGATTAATTATGAGTTTCTAGATCGAGAGAAAACTAGTTTTAAGTTCTAGAGGTTAGCTTAGGATCTTGAATCTATTAGAATAATAGCCTAACAATAAATTATCTCTTTCTTCCTAACTTTTTAATTATGCACGGTTAAGTAACATATTAAAAAGGTGATATTTTTTATTTGATTTTAATCAAATACCCCTAAGTATGACCTATCAAGTGATGTGCAAGTATAGACCATCAAAGATAACACTTTTTTTAAAAACAAATCATATCAAGTAGAAAATCTTATAAACAAAATCAAAGAAATAAACTTCAAATCCTAATCTAAGCATAGGCTATCAAAAGACCGAACTTAAGTATAACTTATCAAAAAAAATTAGATTTACAAGTTTATCCAATTCAATTTATTTATAGAAAAATCTTTATTGATAATTCTAAAAATAAACAAAGAATAAGAATTCCAAACTTCATCTAAGTATAGATTATCAAAATATTATTAAGTATAATCTATCAAAGAATTATGATTTGTGAACTTTATCTTTTATTTATTTATAAAAAATCATAACTTTACTTCTTTTTAGGAAGAAGATGAGATAAATCCATGTTACATCTATTAAACTAACTTCATCTACATCCTAGGGCAAAGAAAATTAGTTACTCATGTTTCTAATAAGCAAAATTGAATTTTTATTCATGAACACAATAAAATCTAATCTAGAAAGCAATAAAACCTAAATTAGAAAGCAATTAACTCTATATAGAAAGTAAATAAAGACCTAAAAGCAATGGCTTACCTCTAGAGCACGGTATTGTGGCCGTCACCCCTTCAGTAAAATCCTAATTTTATTAAATTAAAAATGAGTACAAAACTTATAGGATTCTCATAGAATACAAGGATACGGCCAATTTATAGGCTTCGGAAATCCAAACCCAATTCTAATACAATTGTGAAACTACAAGATTACAACGAAGCCACGGGAGAAAATTCAAAAATTAGGACCCACATTGGACCGCCATTTGGCGGGAAAACTGCTAATTAGCGGCTCAACAAAGCCAAAAATTCTTGAAAATTTTTCCACGTGAAACTCTTATCTTGTACGTTTAATTTTCCTGACTGTATTTGACTTTGAGTCTCTGCAGCATCATAGTCTTATAGTTTCACCCACTTTAGAAACTTTTCAGACTTCGATTTCTTACTCCAACTCTGATTTCATGCCATCTCCTTGTACGAATAAAATTCTTGAAAAACACACTAAAAATACCGAGTAGTATTATTTATATACAAAAATAGGTAATATGAAGGCTATAAATATACAATATATGGCACTCATCACAGTAGAATGTGAAGGTGTGCCATTCCCAGAGAATTACAAACCATTAAAACTCAAGTCATTCACTGGTAAAGGGTCACCTAACCAACACCTTCACTATTTTAAACCTCAGATTGGGCATTTGACTGAAAATGACCCAATTATTACACGAGTATTTATTAGAATATTAACAGGGCTAGCATTTGAATGGTTCTAGAGATTAGAATCAGAAACCATCAACTCGTGGAATGACATGGAGAAAGCCTTTCTGACAAGGTTTTATGAGGATGATATGGAAGTTTCAATGCCAACACTTTTAGCTACCAAACAGAAAAAAGGAGAATCAGCTCGGGACTATATAAAAAGATTCAGAAATGATTCTCTCAAATGTCCGCACGGAATGCCAGAGAAAACCCTGGTAGAAACCTGTCGACATAATCTCTCGATTAAGGTTCTAGTCAGAATGGGAGCCATAAAGTCCTCAACTTGGAAGGATCTTTACAAGCTGAAGAAGTTGAAGAGATAGTACGAAAGTTCGAAGAGGAAGAAAGAGGAGGAGAAAAACAAAGACAAAGTAACAGTCATAGGTCTCGATACAAGGGACATAAAGAGAAAGAAACAATGGTGAGTGATACTCCGCAGTCAACAAAACCTCCTCCAAAAACTACTCCTCAATCGCGGTTTCCTCAAATCTGTATACTTTTAAAGATGAGCATACCAAGACCATCTTCAATTTACTCATGACAAAGGGTATGCTGAAGCTGCCAGAATCTAAGCGCCCCGAAGAAGAAGGAAAAGTTAATAATCCTAATTACTGCGTATATCATAGAATCATTAATCATCCTATGTAGAATTGCATGTCCTCAAAGATAAGATTCAGGCTCTAGTGGACGCTGAAGTCATTAAGCTTCAGGAACACTAAAAGAAGGTGACTGCGAACATGGTGACTTTTAGATTCGGCAAAGTGCCAGATTGGATAGAGTCAACAGTGCAAGATGGACTGCAACATATTCCCAAAGGCAAAAGAAAGGATTAATGTCCTTTCAAAACTGATAAAGGGGAAATAATGTGGGTACACCCCGATCTTCACGACGACAAGCAATGGACTTCAAGTTCATCCAAGGAGAAGCGAAAAGGAAAGGTTCTTACTTCTAATGTTGTTACTGTAATTCCAGAAGACGACATGAATACTCCTACTTTGACAGACTTGGAGGAAAGGTTGGAGATTCTCTGGCGGTTAATGCGGACCAACCTATCACTTGAACTCATTCAGGGAGAGACTACTTGAAAAATTATCAGCAGGTAGCAGAACCTCAACCACCTCTAGAGAAGAACAAGTAAAAGGAGCTTAAATTTGACAAAGCTCTCAAAAGCAAAGGTAAATAAGTTACAGAAGATTCCAAGAAGTCATTCCAGTTTGATATATTGGCATAGTTGGCCAATATCCCTACAAGGATAATCTTGTACGAGCTCCTAAAACTCTCTAAACCAACTAGAGAAGCTTTAAGAGAAGCTTTGCAAGACTCTGAAGTGTTTCTAGTGCAAGTTTCAGAAGCAATTGAAAAAGAAGGAGAAGTCTGTGCAGTATGTCATCAGATTTCAAGAGAGAAGATCCCTTACATAGCTTTCTCTCTAGAAGATATGCAAGTCAAAAATAACAAACATCATCGCCCTTTGTATTATAAAGGATACATAGGGTCATCAGAGATCGACTGCATTCAAGTTGATCCGGGATCTGCTTTGAGTATAATATCGCAAAGAATGTTGTGGTATCTCGGGGTCCCAGTGAGCAGATTAGCAACAACGAATACTACTATTTTTAGATTTAACGCCAATGGTAGTAGACCGTTAGGCAAGATAAAGCTAAAATGCCAAATTAGCGATTTAAAGACGGAAGTCACATGCTATGTGATAGATACTGACACGTCTTATAATCTTCTGCTCGGAAGGCCCTGGATCCATAATAATCTCATTGTTCCATCTACACTTCATTAGTGCATGAAATATGTGGATAAAAATGGGAACGTGAAGACTCTGGTGGCAGAAAAGTAACCCTTTAAAGGAGTTGAAAATTACTTTATTGATGCCTTGCTATATGAAGATACTCTTGATGCCTCAGATCAACCTGCTCCAGATGTAGTTGATAGTGGTGACGAAGCTGATACAGAATCAACATCCGAAGATTCAGAATCCGATGATATAAGTTGGGACGGTAAGCCCATTGTAATAAGTCTTGAAGGCCTTGATATAAATGACACCGTTCACTCTAACGGTGAATGGGTAATAAATGAAGACGTAAAGTTTGCATATTCTTCTGGTGTTGATTCTAAACCCTCAAGTACCAATACTGATGTGGTCAATGATCATTTAGATAAAATATACTCTTTAGTTTCTTTTCAAGCACCCATCCGATCATCCTTTTATAAACGAAGTGATGACGATGAAGATGCGAATGAGGCCATTTTTGAAATTCCTCCTAAGGATGAAATTCAGAAACGTATAATATTTGTAAAAGCAAATGATAAGGGTAAAATAAAATATTTAGGTTCTGAAGAAGAATAGCAAAATCCCGAGTTTTTCCATTATGATGAAAATTCTTATAAATTAATGAGGAAAATGGGTTACAACCTAGCCGATGACAAGGGGGTTGAAATTCGGAAAAGGAAGGAAAGCAATCCTTCAACCCTTCGTTCTAAAAGGGTAAATGCCAGACTATTACCATAAGATTGGCAGGGGTTGGATATGCTACCACTTATGAAGATCTGCCAGATGAAAAAACTGAAAAAGACAATCAGATCACTCATCAGAATCATCTTGCTGGGATTCAGATGTTAGTGTCGGCATAACCTTCTGCGAAGTTTCTGTTAACATGGTCTCTGCGACCCAAGAAAATGAAGACACTGGTGAAACTCCGCCAATGAAGGATGACTCTTGGGCCAAGCATCTTAATATAAAGTGGAAAATTCAATTTGAACAACGAAAACCTCCAATCAAAGACGAGGTGATCCAAGTAAATATGGGTGATGAAGTGAATTCTAAACCCATATTTATAAGCGAGAATTTATCTTTAGAAGAAAAATAAGAGTTGATATCAATCGATCGCGAATATATTGATGTCTTCGCTTGGAATTTGAAGATATGTCAGGATTAGATCAAAAGTCGCAGCTCATAAACTGAATATCCGATCAGATATGAAACTGGTAAAACAATAACAAAGAAGATTTCGTCTATAAATTATGGAAGCAATCGAGATTGAAATTAAATAGCTGATCGAATCAGGTTTTACTCACGAAGAACAATATCCTGATTGGGTTGTAAATATAGTTCCTATGACCAAGAAGAATGGAAAGATTCGGATCTACATTGATTTCAGAGATTTGAATGAAGCATGCCCGAAAGATGAATTTTCATTACCCAGTCATGATAGACAATACTTGTGGTTATGAACGCATGTTGTTTATGGATGGATTTTCGGGATATAATCAAATCAAGATATATCCCGATAATGAAAAGCATACATCTTTCAGAACACCACTTGGAGTGTTCTGCTATACAATTATGTCATTTGGTTTAAAGAATGCCAGTTCCACATATCAACTTGCTATGAACACAATATTTCAAGAACACCTACGAAAAAAAGTAGAATTCTACGTAGATGATCTGGAAATTAAAAGCAAAAAAAAAGATGATCATCTTCGCGACTTAAGGACAATATTTGGTCTTATGTGGAAACACCAGTTTAAGATGAACTCTACTAAATCTTTTCTGGGAGTTTCTAATGGAAAATTCTTCAGTTTTGTAGTAACTTCCAAAGGAATCCATTTTGACCCAGACAAAACTAGGGCAATCCGAGATATGCTTTCTCCCAAGAATCTCAAAGAATTAAGAGGATTACAAGGCAAATTGGCATACATCCGCAGATTTATATCAAATTTATCTAGTAGATATCAGCCTTTCACAAGGTTAATGAAGAAAGGAGTGTCATTTGTTTGGGATGACGCATGCTAAAAGGCTTTTGAAGAAATCAAAGAATATCTCACTAAACCGCCTGTACTCGTAGCTTCAGTCTCAGGGGTACCTTTCCTGTTATGTGTGAGAGCTATAGATCATTCCTTAGGAGCTTTATTGGCACAAAAGAATGAATTGGGTCATGAACAAGCTATTTATTACCTTAGCAGAATGATAATTGGGGCTGAACATTGATGTAACTCAGTAGAAAAGGAATGTTTAGTTTTAGTGTTTGCAATCAAGAAAATGCAACACTATTTAGTTGGATAAACTATTCACGTTATATTTAGAGTTAATTCTTTAAGAATATTAATGACTAAACTAGGGTCGTTAAATTCAAGACTATCCAATTGGGCTATTTTGTTATCACAGTATGATATGCATTTCGTCTCGCAAAAATCAATTAAATGACAGGCTATAACTAATTTCCTAGCTGAACACCCAATTTCAGCATGCTCAAAGTTATATGAACAAATTTCTGAATAATTAGGCGAAGGAACTCCAGTCCTGAAGGAAGACATTTCGTAGGAAGATGCTGAAGTAAATGTTGTTACAGAAGATGTATGACAACTTTTCTTCGATGATGCTTCCAAAATGGGATCCAAAGGAAAGATGGTAGCAGGGATAGGAGTTGTTTTTATTTTTCCTTATAACCACATCATCACCCGAGTGTATTCATTGATAGACTCATGTTCCAATAATGTTGCGGAATATAATGCCCTCATGATTGGTTTGAAAATAGCTAAACAACTGGGGGTTAAGTATTTAGAAGAATATGGGGGCTCTCAACTTGTTATAAATCAAGTCAAAGGAGAATACAGGGTCAAGAATGAAGACCTTCTGCCATACTATCAAGCCATAATCAAGATAGCTAATAGTTTCAATGGTTTCTATATTAGTCATATAAAACGCCCTCAAAACAGCTATGCAGATTCACTAGCTTCTTTAGCTGCTACCCTAGTATTACCTAGACATGCTAAGAAGCGAATTACAGTGGGAAGTAAAGAATTGTTCTGTCCGAGGAATGAACTTGAGGCTGAATTGAAGAAGCAAAGAGAAAGTGAAACATGCATTTTTGAGTCAAATCTCGAACCAAGAAATTGGTGATTCTCTTACATAGATTATGTTCTTTATGAGATATTGCCAGGAGATCCAAAAGAAGCCAGAGCAATTCAAAGAAATGCTATTCGATTCTATGATAATGCTGAACTCTAGACATTATATAGAAAATTCTATGAAGGGATTTTACTTCGTTGTCTTTCCAATCAAGAACTCAAGAAGCACTTGAAGAAGCTCACGATGATATCTGCGGAGCACATCAAGCAGGACCAAAATTTTGGGATAGACTCCGAAGAGTGGGTTATTATTGGCCCAAAATGATGACAGATGCGGTCGCCTATGCCAAGAAATGTAGAGCCTGCCAAGTACATGCATATTTTATACATCAAGCTCCCGAATATCTTCACTCCACGGCTACATCATGGCTATTTGAACAATGAGGAATGGACATTATGGGATCAATTTCTCCACCATCAACAAAAGGACATCGATTCATTCTAGCTATAACAGATTACTTCTAGAAGTGGACTGAAACTGTTTCTCTAACCGAAGTGAAGTCATCAGACGTGATCAAATTTATTAAACATCATATAATATATTGCTTTGGAGTGCCCAAGAAAATTATTCATGACAATGGACCTCAGTTCGTGAGCCAGTCATTTTTTAGATTTTGTAACAAATACAGAATTGAGAACGTGGCTTCTTCACCATATTATCTCTCAGCCAATGGTCTAGCAGAAGATTTCAACAAAACCATTGTGAAACTCCTCAAGAAGTTTGTTTCGTCTAACCAAAGAGTCTGGGATGAAAAGCTTGGAAAATATCTTTGGGCATATCGCACCACTGTTAGAGCTCCTTCTAAAACTACACCATTTTCTTTGGTGTATGGGTAAGAAGCAGTCTTGCCGCTGGAGATCCAAATTTTGTCATTACGAGTTGCATTGGCAACTAAAATGACTCAAGAAGAACGACACCAATAAAAACTGCAAGAGCTAGAAGCTTTGGATAATAAACGACTAGAACCTCAACAAAGTATTGAATTATACCAAGCGCGAATCATAATTGATCGGAAGTCTGGAGGAAAGTTCCAGCAAAAATGGGAAGGACCTTTTGTCATTGACGCGGTCTATTCTAATGGCACATATCGGTTAACAAAACCGAATAGCGATAAAATCATGATGCCTATTAATGAAAAATTTCTGAAAAAATATTATTCTTAGTAAAAATTGCAGAACACCAGCTGTAATATAGCATGGGCAGTTCAATGCAAATAATGAATAAAACTTATTTGTAACCAGAGGTTCATTAACAGAGATTCGCGATTCTAGACTAAAGATTTTGAATCGCGTATCAAAAATATCATTTCCTCCAAAATTGTTAAGTTAAAAATACCTCTGGCGAATCAAGAATATCATTTCCTCCAAAATTGCTAAGTTAAAAATATCTCTGGTGAACCAAAATATCCTTTCCTCCAAAATTGCTAAGTTAAAAATACCTCTGGCGAATCAAAATATCATTTCCTCCAAAATTGCTAAGTAAAAAATACCTCTGGCAAACCAAAATATTCTTTCCTCCAAAATCACTAAGTTAAAAATACTTCTGGCAAATCAGTATATCCTTTCCTCCAAATTTGCCAAAGTTAATATATATATATATACATCTGGCAAATCAAGAGCTGTTATACTGTAAGTCACTAAACAGTGTGAATTTTAACTTGATCAGGAATGTTAATAGTCACTTCTATCCTGAGTCAAGACATTTTCTCATTCGCAATAACTTTGAGTTGTTGGAAAGCTTTGGGCGATTGAATAAAACTTCAATATTCATCAAGTTGACAGTTACCTCTGATGATCAATCCCAAAATCATTCATCAAGTTAATGGCTACCTCTGGTTGAACGATAAAAATATATCTCTTTATTCATTATTAAATCAAAATTACAAAGAGTTCCTTGGCATCATACAACCAATGATAATGAGTACGAATCATTGAGTCAAGAGAACATTAAAAATTCTCGTCTAATATCTAAAGGATGGCTTAAAGGTAAAAAGTTTATTTCTGTAGCCTCCTCCTGCTGATGGTTAAGGACCTTCAAGTTGGTTCGCTCAGTCATGATCAACGTCACCAGTGACTTGATTAGTCCAAAACTAGGTGTACCAAATGTATGTTCCCAAGCGTACAATATGTGGGATTGCTGAAATTGAGTGCCACCCTCAACCACCTATCAGCCTTGCATCGAAAGATGCTGGGCAGGAAATAAAGCAATGCCACAGACCCGAAATATTTTCTGTCATGAAAAATATATGAGATCTTCCAATACTCTAGAGGTATTGGAAGCAATTATGAGCCCATCAGGTCTGGGTCATTGTTAAGGAGAATGACTACGGTTATCTCCTGCAACCAACCCAAAATCTCGTTAAGAAAAAAAATGACATTAACAAGAACAAGAATTTACCTTAATTAAATTAAATGACTACGGTCGTAAGGAATTTTTCAATGGAATACTCTTCTGGATTGGTGCAGTCTGGAGGTCTTGTAATATGCCAACCCCCATCCATTACCTCAACTGGAGAAGAAGAAGAAAATGTGGCTGCACGAGAAAATCAACTCTGAAAGAAGACAAAGAAGTAGAAATTTTTCTAAAAGTCAGAATGACTCTCTGTAGGAAGAATCTAGTGTTTTATATAGAGAGTCCCGTGGCCCAGATCTTCGGTTATAAGAAGATATAGGCGAGATCTTCGGTTGATATCCTTGACCCAGATCTCAACATAATTTATTACTGTTGCATGGAACGCTTGGATCTCGCTGCTAGATAAGATCTCATCATTAATAAAGAGCCTGCGACGCTTGGATCTCCACGCAAGTTAAATGAAAAGGTTAGATTAAATGAATGGAGAGTTATTCCGTAATTCGCGGATTATACAGAACCACCACAGATTCTTAAAAAGGAGTAAATCCAAGGATTCTTAACAAAGAAATTTGTGCTAACCCGCGAACTTTTGGATGTAAAAGTCGCGAGCCTGATAAGGACTCATGAAGGTGGCATGCATCTGATATAAGGAGTAAGTCCACAGGTTCTTGAGAAAGAACTTATGTAAACTCGCAGACTTCAAAACTTAAAAGCACGAGTTTGGAAAAAACCTTTGAAGACAAATACAAACTCGCGTTTCAGAAAATCATACTTGATATAGAGATGATGAGGCATGCCAAGAACTATAGAGTTCAATGATTCAGGAGAGCTTTTATCTTCTCCTCAGCATCACTAATCTTATGTTGAATGATCTCATAAGTTTGAACAGTGGCCTAACGGCGTAATTCTTCTTCACTAGCGACCGCACCCCTTGCTGAAGCGGTCTCCAATGTCTCCAATTCAGCTTGCATGGTCTGAATATCTCTAATCGCATTATCTCGTTGCCTAGATAAGCTGGCGAGATTCTTCATTGACTCATCGCGTTCTTTAGTGATCTTAGCAAGAAAGCTTGGGCTTTAGCAATGGACTCTTGGGTTCTGGCGATGGCTTGGTTATGATTCTTGACAATCGAAGCAGCGGTCTCTACCTGAAGGACTAAAGACTGACTGTCTGATTGGCTCTTTTCAAGGGAAGCTCTGCAAGCATCAACTTTCTCCTTGATCTCCTTCTTGAACCGAAACTGTTCCTCCGTCAACTTCTGGAAAGTAGCGTCAACTACTTCAAACTTATCAGCACTACGCGATCTTGATAAAGACTCATCATAATTTTAAAGTTGAGCTATCATAAGTTTGTAAGGATCGGCTTTTTCCTCATTGCCAATACTGATTATGCCAGTCAAGTAAATGTTAAGAACATTAGCGAGCGAAGCAAAAGAGGCCCTTTCAGTATGTTGTCAATACAACGATTCAGAAAATGGAGAAAAGTTTTCACTGTGTCCCTCAACAGGTTAATTGCGAAAGCATCAAACTCCGCATGAGAAGAATCAGCAACAACTGGAGTGGGTGCAGTCTTAACGATACTTTGCTGCAAAGAAGCAATAGTACCGGTATAAAAAACAATGGCTTCAACACCCTCAACAGAAATAACAGTTGCAACAACTGCAGTCGGGACAACATGTATGGAAGTTTCCGTTGAAGGAGCCACTGCTTTAGAAGTGTCAGCCGAAGAAGCGGTGACCTCAGTTACCCCATGCGCTTCTTTAGAAATGACTTCCTCGATGGTATTATCATGCAGAATGTTGTCCACAGCCATATGCTCTGAGGTTGGAGTCGAAGCAAGAGCTGCTAACAGCATAGTTAAATGCCACGATACGGCTAGATAATGATAAAATTTTGACATAAAAATGGGTAAGGGTTAGAAGTAAATCTGGAGGGTGAGCATTGGATTCTCCAGATCCATATATCTTGGCTCAAACGTCTTCACTCAATAAGATGTATTTTCCATGATCTGATAGAGGAGTAGAAGAGTAAACATTTTCACTGCTGACATCATCGTCATCTCCCCAATCATCAGGATCTCCTGAGGGAGGTGCTACTTTGAAGAACCTGATGCACGGACTTTTCCAACTATTTGCACTTCATCATCAGTAGCAGCTTGATGAGTGAGGACCGCAGAATCCTCTTGTGCCGTAGAAGAAGGAACAACCACTTCATCATCAATAGTAGTTTGATGAATGAGGACCGCAGAATCCTCTTGTGCAGTAGAAGAAGGAGTAGCCACTTCATTATCAATAGTAGCTTGATGAGTGAGAACCGCAGAATCCTCTTGTGCAGTAGAAGGAGCAACCACTTCATCATCAATAGTAGCTTGATGAGTGAGGACCACAGAATCCTCTTGTGCAGGAAGAGCGATAGAAGGAGCAGCCACCAAGGAAGAATCACTGTGGAAGACAGGTCCCTGACTCTGACGTTTCTTAAAAGAATGAAGGGTTAGATCTAGGTCATCTTAATCTTCCTCTGGTTCTTCTGCAGTAGTCTTAGAAGCCAAATTGGGTACCACTGTACCGGCTTCAGACTATGTATCTTGCGGAGTGCTAGGCAAGTCACTAAGGCGACTCAATCTCATCTGCTTATACAGAAGCTTCATGGGAGGAGATTTTGGCTGAAGTCTCTTTCAATATCAGAAGTGGAGAAATGTTAAGAGAAACGGATTGAGTCGATGGAATTATGGCATTATTATCCTCCTCTCTCTGCTGAACCGTTAATTTCAACTCCTCTGAATCACATTCTGCTCCGAAGTTCTCCATACCAGCTAGTTTCATGCTACTAGCCTCCCTCTTTTGAGCATACCATGCTCTAATCTCCTTCAGACAAGTGAGGTTTACATTAAAATTTTGGAAAGCAGTCGCGTACCACTTACAGAAACTGAAACTCATATACGAGTTCGGAGTCTTGATTGGAAGGTTAAATCTGGCTTGTGTGCCACCGGCCATGAAGTGGAACCAAAGCCGAGCTCCTTCAAACAAATTTCCAGCAAAACTTATATCTTTGTTGGGATTACCAATATAAAGTTGATCATACCCAAACTGTTGAGCAAAACAACTCGGGTAGTAAGGCTCTATATAACAGTGTTTCTCTAAACGGAGAACCAACTGCCCTGGGCGGATGTTTATTAGCCAACAGAAGCACCCCGGGGACAGAATTGTGAATTTATCAACACCAACAACATCCGCGAATTCCTCCCCATATCCAGCATTTGGAAAGTATGGGAAATATTTGAACAACTCAAAATTCGCGTGATAACGAAGAGTCCTGTGAATTGCAGCCATGTAGCCTCCTTTCCACTGCGACCTCTCGTAGTGTTGTACCTTGGGAGCGCTTAAATCAATCTGCGAATCAGCTGGTCTCATCAAAGTAGGGCAGTGTAAAACTAGGCAAGTCATCAAATAGTGTAAGGAAGTTTTACACACGGATTAGGAGTCTTGGTGATCAATTCTCCTTTATTTTTTTGCTCCTTCTTGACATTGCAAAACTTGTCAACCAATTTCCTCAACCCGCTTTGAATACCACACACCATCGCGGGCAGTAAGCTGAGTCGTCAGCTAAATGCGAGTAAGACGGCTGGGTATACCGCCCTAATGGGTATAGTTTCCTGCGATGGAATCATGTATTTCTTCAACCAAAGCATCAGATAACCTGCCAGATAGGCTGGATCAGATAAAGGTTGAAGAGTTTGGTAGTGGAAACTTTCAAAAGACGTCCCAGCCTTAAAAACGTCCTCATCAAATTCGACAACATAAGCATCTGTCTGAAGTTCCTTTTAAGAAATCAGAGGGAGACGGGTAAAATTGGTCTATTTTTTGAAAAATTGGGGAGAAGATATTGCAGCCACTTCTTCTGCTTTACATTGCGAGCGCCGGACATATAGGTACAAGTGTGATAATCGCAAAGCAATTCCCAATAAGTGTCATACACCATGGAATCCCAAGTCTTTAATAAATGAAGTTCTTCTTATGTAGGGACGTACTCTTCATATGGAATGTCTCCCATATCCCATAGGTAGTCCCGAAATCTCATACATCTCATGCAGAGCGAAACCCAATTCGCCGCGGGGAGTGAAAATTATACAAGTATCAGAATTGTACAATTACAACAAAGAAAAGAAGTGGAATCGGCTAGCAGGGATACCATACTGAACCGCCCTAATAGCACGATAAAGGTTCGCATGCTGGAGCTGGTCTCTGAAAGTCTTCAGAAAGAAATCAGTCAAAATTGCCCACACTCCTTTGGAAGAGCAGTGATCCCATCCAGGAGGACGAAAGTCTTGAACTGGAAACTCCCCTTGCACGCCGACAAATCGGTGCAAGAAAGTCTGGGCAACTATGGGTGTTTCATTGACAGGAATGTCTTGTTTGAAAGATCCTGAAAACAATCCACAAAAGTGTTTCCCAGTAGAACGAGGGAAGGCACCCTGTGCATTGAATGCTCCTAGCAAGATGCCATCTTGCGGCTTAATTAAATTCCAGTCCATTTGTCTAGGAATAGAGAGGGACTGGAAAAATAGAAATGGATAAGAACTCTCCATGTTGGGAAGAAACAGGTTGCGGCCATTAACTTGACGAATCCATTTGTAATCCCCATTATCCAAACCATCGTTGGGTATCGAGAGATGATCACCAAATAAGAAAGCAAGCTTGTTCAACAAGATTTGGTCATTTCCTTCAAAAGGAGCATGGTCATCAGTTCTTGCAATATTGGGCGAGTAGGGTTAAGAACTTTGCTTTCTCTTTCTCGACCACTGGATGCTGCGTAACTTGGAAAAAGTTTGTTAAGCCTGAACTCCTTCTTCCCGTCATAGCTTCCTGAATAACCAAAGTAATGGTCTTTTGGCCAGGGGTTTAAGGCGTAATCAACTGCAAGGAAAAATTTGGATTAAAGCAAAAATTAAGAAAAGAACTACCTTCGAGGATTTGACAAGAAAATTACTTCCAATCATGGGTTCCTGCCAAACCACTATAGAGCTAGAGATTGTTTCGAGGTCTCGATGACCACTTGAAGAAGCATCAGAAGAAGAAGCTTTCTTTGTCATCTTTTGCAGGATACAAACTAAGAAATTTTTTGTGAAAAAAATTGAAAGTTGGAAAGGGCCGAAGATGAAGAGCCTTGAAAACCTTGAAGAGAAACCCGGAGTTCAAAATTCTCAATGAAAAAGTTAGAAATACCCTATCTCATGAAATCAAGATTTTATAGTAGATGATTTGACGGACGAGATTTTCGAATAGACGTGATCTCTGGCCCGAATCTCATGAGTATCTTTTCATTTAATGCGGCTAAGAGAAACTCTCAATTTCTACGTCGTATAAAGTGACAACTTTCCAGATTTTCCACAACAAAGTCGAAATCCGCGATTCTAATACAAGGTCGAAATTCGCGATTCTAATAAAGAATTGAAATTCGCAATTCTAATACAGAGTCATGCTCTTTTCGAAACAGGAGCTCGTAATTCTAAGACAAAATTGTGCTCTCTTCAAAGAAAGAGAGAGGTTCGTGATTCTAATACAGAATCATCCCCCTTGTCGAAAGAAAGAAGAACATGGCAGTTCTAATACAGAATTGCACTTCCGAAAACATGAAAACCGCAGCTCTAATACAGAGTATTACAGCTCTAATACAGAGTATTATCCCTACTTAAGGCATAGAAGTCCGAGATCCTAATACAGAATCCTACTTCTTATCAAAAGATGAAGACCATAAGAGGGTGTTCTTGGCAAGCTATCTAAAGTATTCCAAAACACCTCCAGAACCATGAAGTTTTGAAAACTTTGGAGGGGGTTTTTGTTAGTAAAAGTGCCTGATAACAAGATTATCTGCTGTAAAAAGAAGATCTGCGAACCTAAGGCTCAAGGTCCATGTCCCACTTACAGGAGATTCGCAAACCTAAGGCTCGAGGTCCGCGTCCCACTTAGAGGAGATCTGCGAACCTAAGGCTCGAGGTCCGCATCCCGCTTGTGTTTTAGGGAAGATCCGCAAATCTGGGGCTCAAAGTCCGCACCTCAACATTAGTCGGGAGAACCGCGGATCTAAAATTTGAGATCCGCAATGCTAATTATAGCTGCTGGAAAATTTAATACAAATTCGCCAGATCGGAAGAAAGGAAGTTACTAATCCGATCGTGGGGCCAATCGCTAAGCGAATATGTCGGCCTTGCTAAGATGGTGGGAACTAACTACCGAATGAATACGGGTCATGGGGCTAACCACTGGGCAAATACGTCGGCATCACTATCTCGGAATCCCTATAAAAAGAGGAGCAAAAAAAAAGAAAAAGAAGGGAGGAGATGGCTATCAGAAATTAAAGATTTTACCAACCAAAGATTTTGTGTAGAGTGTCAACGGAGATCAAGATCGTCCTCCATAGCTACCCTAGAACCCAGCCTTAAATAAAAAAGAAGTTAATCTTCCTCATCTTCTGTAAACAAAAAACCGTTAAAATTGTAATCTCTTATTGAAACATTCAATAAAGAAATCGTTTTACAAACTTTATGGCAAACAACATCTTTAATCTTCTAGATTTGTAGCTGAATTGTAGATCCCAGCCTTCAGATTTGCATTCTGACTTCTGCTAGTTCGCGTGGCATACTCAGACCCATGTTTGAGTGTCATTAAAGATAATTTTCACCTCTCAAGGCTTATAAGTAAAAATACGATCCTCTGGGCTTCGCGTGCTAGTTGTACTTAACTCCAATTATGAGTTCAGAAAAGTCAAACGCAGATCTATAGTAAACGATCCACGTTTTAGCTCCCAACAGCATATCTTGCTTGATTAGACCCGTGTTTGGGTGTAAATGAAGATAGTTTTTATCCTTTAAGAGTTTAGAGTGGAAACGTGATGCTCTGGGATTCACATTAATTTAACTCTAGTCATAAGCTCAAAATATAGCTAAAGTCGTGGATCTCTCTTTAATGATCTGCATTTTAGTTTCTTGGCTGGACTCATATTTTTTTTGTTGAAGCATGACATTTGTGAGTCATGACGCGATCTTGCATTTGAGTCGTGGATTAGATCCGCGTTTTAATATAATTCAGAGTCCATATGGATTATCCTTCCAAAACTTAGGCAAAACGTGACCTTGTGGGGCCCAACTCTGCCAGCCCAATTCGCGGGTCTTTCTGGACGAAAATCCACATTTTGGCTGACTTGAGAGATAAAACGCGACTCTATGAGGGTCGCATTTGAGATTTTCTTGGCTCCGAGAAGTGAATCTCTTTATGACAGATGATGCACGTGTTAACCAATTTTTGGCTAACATTATGAGTCCTTTTCTTTCTTTTTCTCAAAAAAATCCGCTAACACCTCTCTCATCTCTCAATTCTCAAGCATCAACAAGCAATTTTCGGTTTCAACTCTCAAGCTTTCTCTTTGGCTTGTGACGTTGAGCTATTTATAATTTGAATTTATTTTTATTCAATTTTTTATGGTTTTTCGAAAATTGATCCATACTCATCCGACGTTTATTTCTCTCAAACCACGGGTAGTTTTTTTCTATTTTTATCGAATGAAGAATATCAAAGTCTTTGTCAATCATTAGAATATACTCTACAAGTACCATTATCACAATCATACGAAAATATAGAGTCATCTAATATGCCTGAATAAGAGCCCACCGAAACAACAATATCCGAAACCCAAACAACCATCCCCAGTAGGACTTCAAAATCAGATATATGAAATCACTTTGAAAAGTTTATAGAAAATGGTGTTAGGAAAACTAGATACAAGGATTATCAAAAACCCTACTCCTTCCCCAAACGAAGTGGAACGGATCGCCTTAAGAAACATTTAGAAAAGCATACCCACCAAATAAACTACAACAAACATAATTAAACACATATGGAGAAATTTTAGAAACTTTTAAATATAATCCTAATATCGATGGAGAACAATTAGCAACATATATAGTATGTACTGAACAACCTTTTTCCATGGGTGAAGATCCAAAATTGAAAAAAATTATAAGAATAGCACATAACCCCGAATTTAAAAGAGTCTCACGTTCAACATGTAAATTCAATATTGTAAAAATATATAAAAATAAGAGACAAACTTTAATTGTAATTTTAACTTCTATAATTTATAAAGTTGCAATAACATCGGATTGTTGGGAGGTTTTAAATGGTAGTCATTATTTATATGTAACGACTCACTACATAGATCAAGATTGAATAATAAAAAATAATAGAGTTTAAGAGATTTAAATTTTCACACAATGCACATAATCTATCACAATTCTTACTAAGCATTTTTTTTGGCATTCGGAATAGAAATAAATTTTTTTTATATTTCTTTCGATAATACTTCTAAAAATACGGCCACAATAGAAATTTTAAAAAATATTACTAAACCGATTTTAGATACAAATTATTTCATATTAAGTGACTTTGCCGCATAATTAATTTGTGTGTGCAAGATGGATTAAGAGTAGTAAATGATTCAATAATTAAACTTAGGAATATAATAGTAATTATAAAATATAGTGGGCCAAGAAGATAAATATTTAAACAAATATGTAAGAATTTTAATCTCACCTAAAATTTTACTTCAAGATGTAAGAACAAGATGAAATTCTATATTTAAAATGTTAGACGAGGTAATTAAACATAAAGATGTAGTAAATATGTTTAATGAAGTGGAATTACCATCTCATACTTTGGATTCTAATGAATGAAACCATTTGTATTGCATTTATAATTTTTAAAGTAAATTTAAAGATGCAACTAGAGCACTTTTAGGCACTTACTATCCAACTACACACATTGTAGTTTATTATTTAACCAAAATTAGTTTAGTTTTTAATGAAAGTAGGAATAACCCAATTCTTTAAAATATTGTAAAATCCATAGAAATTAAATTTAGTAAATATTTTAGAAATTTTCTATACTTACTATATTTTGCAATCGTTGTAGATCAACGTTGTAAATTAGATGGAATGGAAATTTTAATAGATTTATTTTATAAAAGTATGTGTTATACAAATAATATCCACGATTTAGTTAATAATATTAAAGCATGTTTAGATATTATGTATCATACATATGAAGATATATATGGTAATAAATTACAAAGTACAAAGGAACTCACTGTTAAAGAAAGTAAAAAACCAATAATAGCATCCATATTCCACCTTAAAAAACCTAGGCAATCCAGTACTTCTTTCAGTGAACTTCACTATTATTTAGAAAGGGCCAATGCAGATGATTTGTCACTTGACCGTTATGAAAATTTTGATATTTTGGCCTAGTGAAAATCACAAGAGAAAATATATCTTGTGCTTTCTAACATGGTCCATGATCTACTAACCCTTCCGGTGTCCACAGTAGTATCGGAGTCTGCTTTTAGTGTAAGTAGTAGAATGCTAACGTAGTGGAGGAGCTCAATGATAACAGACACATTAGAAATGTGTGTTTGCTTGAAAGATTGGCTCGACGCTGAACACAGAGAATAAAGAATATCTAACGAATTGGATCCATATTCATCTGACGCTTCTTCCTCTTAAGCCACAGCTACTTTTTTTCCTTTTTTTTATCAAATAAAGAATATTAAAGTCTTTACCAGCCATTAGAATACCCTCCTCAAGTACTATTTGTATCATAATCATATGAAAATATATAATCATTAATGTGCCCAAATAAGAGCCTACTAAAACCAAAATACCCGAAACCCAAACAACCATCTCCGGTAGGACTTTAAAATTGGACATATGAAATCACTTTGGAAATTTTATAAAAAAGGTTGTTAGAAAAATTAAATGTAAGTATTGTCAAACACTCTACTCCTTCCCTATAGGAAGTGGAATGGGTCACCTTAAAAAATATTTAGAAAAGACACACCCACCAAATGAACCACAACAAATACAATTAAACACAT
This sequence comes from Dracaena cambodiana, assembly GCA_036321105.1. NCBI lineage: Eukaryota > Viridiplantae > Streptophyta > Magnoliopsida > Asparagales > Asparagaceae > Dracaena > Dracaena cambodiana. The sequence goes on from JAYEPQ010000016.1 coordinate 12,551,508, forward strand.
ACGGAGAAACGTTAGGAATGCTTAAATATAATCATATAGCTAATAGAGAACAATTAGTAACATATATAGTACATGCCGAACAACCTTTTTCTATGGTCGAAGACCCAAAATGAAAAAAAAATTATAAAAACGACACATAATCCCGAATTTAAAAGGGTCCCATATTCAATATGTAAATCCGGCATTGTAAACATATATAAAGATAAGAGACAAAATTTAATTGTCATTTTAACTTCATTAATTTACAGAGTTGCAATAGTCTCAGATTGTTGGGAGACGTTAAATAGTTACTATTATTTCTGTGTAACGACCCACAATATAGATCAATATTAGATGGCACAAAAAAGAATAATTAGATTTAGGAGATTTGAATTTTCACACAACGCATATAATCTATCACAATCCTTACTTAGTATTTTTTCGACATTTGGAGTACGAAGAAATTTTTTTCCGTTTCTTTCGATAATACTTCCGAAAATATGGCCACAATAGAAATTTTAAAAAATATTACTAAATCAATTTTAGATGGCAAATTATTTCATATTAGGTATTTTTGTCACATAATTAATTTGTGTGTGCAAGATGTATTAAGAGTAGTAAACGATTCAATAACTTAAATTAGAAACACAATAGTATTTATAAAATGTAGTGGGCCAAGAAGACAAATATTTAAACAAATATGTAAAAAATTTAAAATCTTACCTAAAATTTTACCTCTAAATTTAAAACAAGATGGAATTCTACATATAAAATGTTAGACACGGCAACGAATATAAAGGTGTAGTAAATATGCTTAATGAAAAGGAACTATCATCTTGTGGTTTAAATTTTAATTAATGCAACCATTTGCATTGCATTTAAAATTTTTTAAGCAAATTTGAAGATACAACTAAAGCACTTCTGAGCACTTACTATCCAACTACACACATTACACTTTATTATTTAACTGAAATTAGTTCGGTTTCTAATGCAAGTAGGAATAACCCAATATTTAAAAAATTGTTCAACGCATAGAAACTAAATTTAATAAATATTTTAGAAATTTCATATACTTACTATATTTTGCAACTGTTGTAGATCCATATTGTAAGTTAGATGGAATGAAAATTCTAATAGATTTATTTCATAAAAATATGTGTTATTCAGATAATATTAAAGATTTAGTTAATGATATAAAAACTTATTTAGATATTATGTACCATATATATTAAGATGTGTATGATGATAAATCACAACCTACAAAGGAACCCACTATTAAAGAAAGAAAAAAAAATCAATAATATCATCCATATTTTACCGGAAAAAACCTAGGCGATTTAATATTTCTTTTAATGAACTTCATTATTATTTAGAAAGGGCCAAGTATGCAAATAACTTGTCTTCTGAATGTTGTAAGATATTGATATTTTAGCCTGGTGGAAATCACAGGAAAAGATATTTATAGAATTGCTCGAATAAGAGATAGAAACTCTAAAAACTTATGTACTGTAAAGTGTATTAAAGATGAGGATCAGACGGTTCTAGTTAGAGACGAAAAGACTAAAGAAAGATGAAAAAATTATTTTGATAGATTATATAATGGTAGTTTTACTCAAAATTTGGGAGATCTTACTATTCAATGTGAGGATATAAATCGTAGTTTTATGCGCAGAATTAAAGAGTCTGAAGTAAAAGAGGTTTTGAAGAGGGTGAAATCAAGAAAAACTGTTGATCCAAATGAGATTCCTATAAAAATATGGAGATACTTAGAAGGGATTGGTGTGAGGTAACTAACAGATCTTTTTAACAAGATTTGGCAAATTAAGAAAATACCAAATGAATGGAGGAAAAGTACCATAATATCTCTGTATAAAAATAAGGGCGACATTCAGAGTTGTTCTAACTATCGGGAAATAAAACTCATGTGCCATACTATGAAACTTTGGAAAAGGGTAATTGAACATAGATTGCGACAAACTGTTAAAATATAGAAAAATCAGTTTGGATTTATGTCAGGACGATCGACGACAGAAACTATTCATTTACTTCGTCAACTTATAGAGCGATTCCGAGAGAGAAATAGAGATTTACATATGGTATTTATTGACTTAGAGAAAACCTATGATAAAGTTCCACGAGAGATATTTTGGTGGACACTGATGAAAAAAAGAGTTCCCCTCAAATATATCGACATAATTAAGGATATATATGATGGAGTAGTGGCCAATGTCAGAACATGTGGTGATTTAATAAGTGATTTTTCTATCACAATTGGATTGCATCAAGGATCTGCATTGAGCCCATTCTTATTTACTATAGTGATGGATGAGCTTATTAAAACCATTCAGAATGAGATACCTTGGTGTATGTTATTTGCTGATATATTATATTAGTTGATGAGACAAGAGTATGGGTAAATGCCAAGTTAGAGTTATGGAGGCATATATTAAAATCTAGAGGTTTTAAATTGAATAGGTCTAAAACAGAGTATATGAAGTGTAAATTTAGTAAACGACGGACCATACACTATAATGCTGTAAAATTGGATAGGCAAGAGATATAAATGAGCAGCCAGTTTAGATATTTGGGTTCTATTATTCAGAATGATGGAGAGATCGATAATGATGTTAACCATAAGATACAAGCTGGCTGGTTGAAATGGAGGAGGGCAATGGGAGTTTTATGCGACTGTAACATTCCGTTAAAATTGAAAGGAAAATTTTATAGGACTGCTATTAGGCCAGCTTTATTATATGACACAGAATATTGGACTATAAAGAAACTTCATTCACAGAAGATAAGTGTAGCAGAGTTGCGCATACTCTATTGGATGTGCAGCAATACTAGGAGAGATAAATTGAGAAAAAAATATTCGTGCTAAGTTAGGTATAACTCCCATCGATGAGAAGATGCGAGAAAATCGCTTACGATGGTTTGATCATGTGCAATATAGGCCTACAAGTGCACTAGTTCGAAGAGGGGAGTTTATAAATATAGGACAAGTTAAAAGAACGAAGAGAAGACCGAAGAAAATATGGATGAAGGTGATATGCAAAGATATAGAGTCTAGATATTTAAATAAGGAGATATTACTTGATAGAAATGAATGGAGAAGGAATATCAAAGTGATCGATCCGGCGTGATTCTCTTTTTTGGTTCATGTAGCCTACCCCAAATACTTGGGATAAAAGGCTTAGTTGTTGTTGTTGAAAATCACAAGAAAAAAAATATATTATGTGCTTTCCAACATGATTCGTAATCTACTAACCCCTCCGGTGTAACGCCCCCACTTCGGCTCTGCCTTTTTTTTTTTTTTTTCCTAAGTGGGCGACATTGCTTAAATACTATAAATAACCCGACAGTCCCATGATCTTGGAATAACCGTAACTACTGCCATGTCAAGATGAATAACCATGTCTGAAACTGAAAGGATTTCATTTATATAGAGAGTTGATTACATAAAATGGCACACTGCTCTAAATATTTACACAAAAGAGTTAAATACTACAAGTTAAAGCAGTGCCCAGAAAAAGGAAACAAGAACAAGAAGTGCGAAGTACCTAAATAGTATTGTGCTAGTATCCTCTACTCGACCTGGTTGGTGAAGTAAGGATCGTTGTCTGGAGCAATCTCCCTTTCTCTACTTTCGTGATCTGGGCTTAAGAAAACCCAGGGGATTAAACCCAGCAAGTAACACAAAAACAAGAAACACGTGTACTATCACAGTAAGAATAAATAAATTGCGTTGGTACAAATGTATCCTAAAAATACTGAAAATGAATTGAGTAAGACTATTCATTCAAATAGCAGAAACAAATCATGTAAAGGTGACAAGCATAAGCGAAGTAAATATCAATCATGTTGCATGTAACCAGAACTATGTAAGTCATTCACAAGCTTCGTGTAAAATTCAACAGGTCTATATCATGTTAGTGTTGGAATTGAAACTCAATGATGGATAAGATAGCGCGCAGTTTCTCATATTGTACAAGTGCCCGTGCATACCCTGGACCCGGCCTCTAATTCATGGCGCTGAACCATGACACACCGCTAGGTGCTACAAGTCAGATCCCGTTAAATGAAACAAGTAACGGGCATCACCCATATGGTGACTCATGTATCAGACGGTGGCTCAGTACCACCCAGTGCTGCTAGTAAAAGGCCCTCAGCACCTAATCAAGAAGTTGATCAACAAGATCCTTGTACATTACAGTACTTATCTATCCATCATGTAGTTTTTCCCATGTTAGTAATGCATATGATATACGTGAATTAAAGGAAACACGTGGACTTTCATGTCAAATTGTATACATATCATTTCACAAGAATCAAGAGTTCAGGAATCAAGATTTGGAATCATGTACACATGTATCATAAGAATACTTTATGTCATGTAATAAGGATACTAGAACTTGTTTCATGTCTTGTAATAAAGATACTAGAATTTGTTATCATGTCATGTAATAAAAATACTAGAATTTGTTCTCATGTCGTGTAATAAAGATATTAGAATTTGTTCTCATGAATAATCTTGCCTTCATGTATCATGTTGATATTCATATGTCATGTTATCATAAATCCGCGAATCATGCCAAGTGTATAAATCCGTGTTTCTCTTGAAGCTGAAAATAGCCAAACGCGAAGCTGAAATAGCCAAACGCGAAGCTAAAAATTGCCAAACGCGAAGCTAAAAATTGCCAAACGCGAAGCTAAACATTGCCAAATGCGAAGCTAAATATTGTCAAACGCGAAGCTAAAAATTGCCAAATGCGAAACTAAAAATTGCCAAACGCGAAGCTAAAAATTTCCAAACGCGAAGCTGAAAGGTTAGCTTCGCATTTTGTTGTGGAAAATCCTATTTACGTAGAAATTTTCCACTGCCAACATCCGTAAATCAGACTAAGTATGCAGACGCGAAATGATGTAGAATTATCCATAAAAAAAAGGAATCATGTACTCATAATACTAATCAAATAATTTCCAAGAAAGATCATACTTGCTACTTGCACTCAAATACAATTCAAAAAGAAAACAAGAATGAGGTGATACTTGCCTCTATAATGAGGTGATACTTGCCTCTATTCCCTTTAATCTCCTCCTTTGTTTTAGCAAAGCCTCCCTTCTATTTCCTTTACTCAACGGACTAGAAGAACCAAGGGTAAAGAGTGATTTTTATTTTGTTCTTTTGATAAGAATTCTCTTTGAGAGAATAAGGTTATATATATATACATAAGGGCATTTTGGTCACCTTATCCTCTAGCCTAGTCCTAAGGTTTCTTGCATGCATGACAAATGTCAACTAGAGTGCCACCTCTTACTCTCTTCTAACAACTCATTCCACAAAATGCTAAAGGGGTGCCCTTGGAAACTCAATTAAATTTGAAGGTGTATAGAAAGAAACTTTTGACTTGATAATTTGAAATGATAGTTTTGGGGTGTTACATTCTACCCACCTAATAAAAGAATTTCATCCTTGAAATTCCAATTTTAAAAAGTATACTATTATATACAGGTACGTGTTGTCATATAAAAATAGACTCAGCTTACATACCTGATAATGAAAATAGGTACGGGTAATTTGTTTTGATATCGCCTTCAAGTTCCCAAGTGGAGTCTCCAGGTGATCGTGCATCCCATGAAACGAGGACCAACGGTATCACTTTGTTCTTTAGGATTTTCTCCCGTCGATCAATGATTGCTACAGGTTGTTTCTCATACTTTAGATCGGATCTCAGATCCACCTCGGACAGGTCCACAGCCTTATGTTCATTGCCCAAGCACTTCCTTAATTACGACACATAGAATATATCATGAATAGTTTCCATCTTAGGAGGTAATGATAATCTGTATGCAAGATTTCCTATTCTTTCTGTAATTTCGAATGGTCCAATATATCTTGGACTAAGCTTTCCCTTCTTACCGAATCTAATCACTCCTTTCATTAGAGATATCTTGATAAATACCTTATCTCCTATTTCAAACTCCAATGATTTTCTACGTCGATCTGCCCATTTCTTTTGTCTATCTTGTGCAGCTTTCATATGTTCCCTAATAACCTTTACTTGCTCTGTTGCTTGAGTAATTAATTTAGGTCCCAAAATACTTCGCTCTCCAAGCTCGTTCCAACATAATGGAGATCTACACTTCCTGCCATATAAAGCCTCAAATGGTGTCATTTTGATACTCTCTTGATAGCTATTATTGTAGGAAAACTCTGCCATATATAAATGGTCTTTCCAAGATCCTCTAAAATCTAGCATACATGTTCTAAGCATGTCTTCAAGTATTTGGATAGTTCGTTCTGATTGTCCATCTGTTTGTGAGTGATATGCTGAAGACAAGTCTAAATGTGTTCCTAAACTATCCATCAATTTCTTCAGTATTGTGATCTAAATCTTGCATCCCTATCTGAGACAATTCTAAATGGAACTCCATGTAACCTCACCACTTCCTGCATTAATCTTTTTACTAATGCTTCTGTTGACTGACCAACCCTAAATGGGATGAAATGAGCTGACTTGGTCAGTCGGTCCACTACCACCCAAATCGCATTATTACCTTTGGTGCTCTTTGGTAATCCTGTAACAAAATCCATTGATATTTGTTCCCACTTCCATTCTGGAATTGTTAAGAGTTGAAGTAATCCAGCTATTTTCTAATGTTCGACCTTTACTTGTTGGCAAGTAGAACACATGGATACATGTCTTGCAATTTCTTTCTTCATGCCCGGCCACCAGAAGTACCTCTTCATATCCTTGTACATCTTATTGCCTCCGGGATGAATGGAATATGCTGATTTATGAGCTTCTTCTAAAACTCTCTTCCTTGTTTCTCCCTTGGGCACCCATAACCTCTCCCTGAATCTAATAGTTCCATCTGAGTGTATCTTCATCTCAGGCCTCTTACCTGTCTCAATTTTGCTCTTTAACCTTTGGAAGCTTTCATCATCGACTTGGGCTTGCTTGATCTGCTCTATCAATGGTGACTGTAGTCGCATTTCCATAAGTTGTGCTATCATTCCTGGTAGAATTATTTCCAATTCCATTCTTTGTATTTCTGCCAACAATTCCTTTTGTTGAGTCAATCTTTCTATTGCAGGTCTTCTACTCAGAGCATCTGGCACTATATTGATCCTTCCTGGATGATATTTAATTTCCAAGTCATAATCTGCTACTAACTCCAACCATCGTCTCTGTCTCATATTTAGTTCCTTTTGAGTGAAAATATATTTCATACTTTTATGATCAGTGTACACTTCCACCCTTTGTCCTAATAAGTAATGTCTCCAAATTTTCAAAGCATGAATTATTGATGCTAGTTCCAAGTCATGAGTGGGATAATTTCTTTCATGAGGTTTTAATTGTCTTGATGCAAACTTAATCACTCTTCCATGCTGAGTCAACACGCATTCCAGTCCTAGTTTTGAAGCATCACTATAGATTTTCATTCCTCCAGTGTTATCTGGAATTGCTAACACAGGTGATGTTGTCAGTCTTAGTTTCAATTCTTCAAATGCCTTATCGCACCCTTCTGTCCAGACATATTCGATTCCCTTTCGCGTCAACTTAGTTAGAGGAGACGCAATTTTTGCAAAATCTTGTACAAACCGCCTGTAATATCCAGCCATCCCCAGAAAACTGCGAACTTCTGATACTGATTTTGGTACAGGCCAATCCATCACAGCCTCTATCTTTTTAGGATCTGCTGATACACCATTTTCAGATATTATATGACCCAAGAAAGCAATTTTATTCAATCAAAATTCACATTTGCTCAATTTTCTGTATAGTCTCTGTTCCCTTAAAGTTTGTAATGCTATCCTCTATTCTTAGAGTAGATCAATATATCATCAATAAACACTACCACAAATTTGTCCAAATACTGAGTAAAAACATGGTTCATCAAATTCATAAACACCGCTGGAGCATTAGTTACCCCAAATGGCATCACTAAATATTAATAATGACCATGTCTGGTTCTAAACGCAGTCCTTGGGATATCTTCTATTCGGACTCTTACTTGATGAAATCCTGAACGAAGATTTATTCTTGAGAATACCTTCGCTCCTCCAAGTTGATCGAACAGATCAGTTATCCTTAGCAATGGATATTTATTCTTAATTGTTACTGCATTCAAACCTCGGTAATCTATACATAACCTTTTACTCCCGTCCTTCTTTCCTACCAATAGTACTGGAGCTCCCCAAGGTGACACACTGGGTCTTATAAAATCCAATTTCATTAACTCGCCCACTTGCATCTTGACTTCTTCTAGTTCTGCAATCCCCATTCGATAAGGTGGCTTACAGACTGGTTCAACTCCAAGGATAATATCAATAGTAAATTCTACTATTCTTGCTGGTGGTAGTCCAGGTATCTCTTCGGGAAAAATATCCAAGAATTCTGATACTACTGGGATCATTCCTTCTCCTATTTCCATAACTTCCAAAACTCCTCCCTTTGGAAACACCTTAGATTTAACTGGTTCTAGGGATTGGCTTCCACTGACAAATTCAGACTCTGGACAGTCAGGAATCTGGAATACTACTCTCCTTCTCCTACAGTCTATCACTGCATAGAAGGTGCTCAACCAATCCATGCCTATGATAACATCATATCCTCCTCCACTAATAACTAGTAAATTGGCATAAAATTCCTTACCATTAATTACTAATGGATATAGTTTACACTCTTTATTAGTCATGATACTACCATTCCTGGTCTTAATATTCCACCCCGCAGGTAAGATAGTGAAATTAATAAAATTACGGGAAACAAACATGCTAGTGATGAAACTGTGTGATGCTCCAGAATCAAATAAAACAGTTGCCGGTCTATTGTTAACCAAGATCATACCTGCCACGACTCCTCCAGTGGTTTGAACTTCTTCTGCATTCATTAGTCTAACTTGCCCTTACCTCCGTCCTGCTCCTTCTTGGGCCCTAACATAGGTTTGTTGTCGGTTCTCCCAGGTTCCTTTCTGGCCTGGTCTTGGAACTCTCTGGGCTGACGTTGTTATTGGCCTGGTTGTTGCTTGAAACGGGATCTTGGTTATTGTTGATTGTTGGGCCTTTGGGCAATCTCTCAATTGATGACTAGCGGATCCGCATGCCAGGCACCACCCTTGAGCTCTTTTACACATGTTCTGGGTATGCCCTGGCATATGACAATAGTTGCATATTACTAAATTTCGATTTGGCATCATCATCTGTCTCTTTATTAGCGGACCACCAAATTTCTTGGTCGATGAACTTGTTCCTTGCCCAAACACCCTTTTAAATGCCACTGACCTATTCTACTCGAATACTTGTTCCAAACGACATGCCGCTTCAAACACTTCTGAATAAGTCTTGTAGTTATGCCCTACTAAGTGCTCCCTCAGATGAGACCTCAGCCCTTGCTGGAACAAGTATGCCCTTTCCTCCTCATCAGCTACCAGGGTTGGGGCAAATCGGCTCAGCCTCACAAATTCTGCGGCATATGCATCCAGAGTTCGATCTCCTTGTTGCAATCCTAGAAATTTCTTTCTCATTTCTTGTCTTGCTGATAAGTGGAAAAATCTGGCAAGAAATGCCTCTACAAATTTGTCCCAAGTTAAGGGTTTCTGGTGTTTCACTTCTTCTGCAAGCCACCATGTTCTAGCTATGTCAGCCAACTGAATGCATACTACTTCAACACGATTCTCCTTTGGAATCCTTGCTGCCTTCAGAAGATTCTCCATATCCACAATCCACTGCTCAGCTTTTAGTGGTCCTTCTGTTCCGGAAAATAGTGATGGCTGCAGTCTTCGAAAATCTGACACCATCCCAGTTCTTTCTTGTTCTTTGGACTGTAGCATTCTTTCCAATATTATCGTTGTAGTTTCTTGTGTCTGCGCTACTCTTTCCACTATAGTTCTAAGCTCAGACTCCTCACCCGTAGGATTTGGGTTTGCGCTAGTAGAAGATTGGGTCGTCATCGTTCTGTGACGGTCCAAGAGAAATTGATCAGATGGAGTTTCAAGATAGATGTTCCAAATGAATTAGAAATAATAGAATATGTATGATACTAGATCTGATGGATATCAAAGATAAGGAAGAAGTGTTGAGAGTGTATCTTAGACATGTTTTCATGTGGCAGTAGTTATATGGTCTCCCACCTAAACCTAGGCTCTGATACCAAATCTGTAACGCCCCCACTTCGGCTCTGCCTTTTTTTTTTTTTTTTTTCCCTAAGTGGGCGACATTGCTTAAATACTATAAATAACCCAACAGTCCCATGATCTTAGAATAACCGTAACTACTGCCATGTCAAGATGAATAACCATGTCTGAAACTGAAATGATTTCGTTTATACAGAGAGTTGATTACATAAAATGGCACACTGCTCTAAATATTTACACAAAAGAGTTAAATACTACAAGTTAAAGCAATGCCCAGAAAAAGGAAACAAGAACAAGAAGTGCGAAGTACCTAAATAGTATTGTGCTAGTATCCTCTATTCGACCTGGTTGGTGAAGTAAGAATCGTTGTCTGGAGCAATCTCCCCTTCTCTACTTTCGTGATCTGGGCTTAAGAAAACCCAGGGGATTAAACCCAGCAAGTAACACAAAAGCAAGAAACACGTATACTATCACAGTAAGAATAAATAAATTGTGTTGGTACAAACGTATCCTAAGAATACTGAAAATGAATTGAGTAAGACTATTCATTAAAATAGCAGAAACAAATCATGTAAAGATGACAAGCATAAGCGAAGTAAATATCAATCATGTTGCATGTAACCAGAACTATGTAAGTCATTCACAAACTTCGTGTAAAATTCAACAGGTCTATATCATGTTAGTGTTAGAATTGAAACTCAATGATGGATAAGATAGCGCGCAGTTTCTCATATTGTACGAGTGCCCGTGCATACCCGGGACCCGGCCTCTAATTCATGGCGCTGAATCATGACACACCGCTAGGTGCTACAAGTCAGATCTCGTTAAATGAAACAAGTAACGGGCATCACCCATATGGTGACTCATGTATCAGACGGTGGCTCAGTACCACCCAGTGCTGCTAGTAAAAGGCCCTCAGCACCTAATCAAGAAGTTGGCCAACAAGATCCTTGTACAATACAGTACTTATCTATCCATCATGTAGTTTTTCCCATGTTAGTAATGCATATGATATACGTGAATTAAAGGAAACACGTGGACTTTCATGTCAAATTGTATACATATCATTTCACAAGAATCAAGAGTTCAGGAATCAAGATTTTGAATCATGTACACATGTATCATAAGAATACTTCATGTCATGTAATAAGGATACTAGAAATTTTTATCATGTCTTGTAATAAAGATACTAGAATTTGTTATCATGTCGTGTAATAAAGATACTAGAATTTGTTCTCATGTCGTGTAATAAATATACTAGAATTTGTTCTCATGAATAATCTTGCCTTCATGTATCATGTTGATATTCACATGTCATGTTATCATAAATCCGTGAATCATGCCAAGTGTATAAATCTGTGTTTCTCTTGAAGCTGAAAATAGCCAAACACGAAGCTGAAATAGCCAAACGCGAAGCTAAAAATTGTCAAACACGAATCTAAAAATTGCCAAAGGCGAAGCTAAAAATTCCCAAACGCGATGCTAAAAATTGCCAAACGCGGAGCTGAAAGGTTAGCTCCGCATTTTGTTGTGGAAAATCCTATTTACTTAGAAATTTTCCACTGCCAACATCCGTAAATCAGACTAAGCATGCAGACTCGAAATGATGTAGAATTATCCATAAAAAAAAAAGGAATCATGTACTCATAATACTAATCAAATAATTTCCAAGAAAGATCATACTTGCTACTTGCACTCAAATACAATTCAAAGAGAGAACAAGAACAAGGTGATACTTGCCTCTATTCCCTTTAATATCCTCCTTTGTTTTAGCAAAGCCTCCCTTCTATTTCCTTTACTCAACGGACTAGAAGAACCAAGGGTAAAGAGTGATTTTTATTTTGTTCTTTTGATAAGAATTCTCTTTGAGAGAATAAGGTTATATATATATATATATATATATATATATATATATATATATATATATATATATATATATATATATATATATATATATATATATATATATATATATATATATACCTAAGGGCATTTTGGTCACCTTATCCTCTAGCCTAGTCCTAAGGCTTCTTGCATGCATGACAAATGTCAACTAGAGTGCCATCTCTTACTCTCTTCTAACAACTCATCCCCACAAAATGCCAAAGGGGTGCCCTTGGAAACTTAATTAAATTTGAAGGTGTATAGAAAGAAACTTTTGACTTGATAATTTGAAATGATAGTTTTGGGGTGTTACATCCGGTGTCCACAGTAATATCGGAGTCTGTTTTTAATGCAGATGGTAAAGTGCTAATGGGGTGGAGGAGCGAAATGACAGTAAACACATTAGAGATGTGTGTTTGTTTGAAGAACTAGCTCGATGCATAACAACGGAAGTAAGAACTATCTAACGAAGTAGAGTAAGAGACCTTACTCGAGAAAGAATGAAAATTGAAAACTTCTACACTATTAAGTCTTCGTTTTTTTTTTTCCTCTTCACAATTGTAAATTTCTTTATTCAAATTCTATATTTATAATTTTTTCAGGTAATTTTTTTAAAACTCATAAATCTCTTGAAAAAAAATACTAAACAAGTTGAGGGTGATTGAGAGGATCCTCTCCAATCTCTTCATACTTTATATGATTTTCAAAAAGATTTATAGATTTATTTTGTTAATGTAATGAGATTCCATATAATAAAATTTTATTTTCACTATCTTTTTTACTTATTAGATCTAACTAAATTTACTAAATTAAGTTAACTAACTAACTAAACTAACTTATTAATCAAAAGTGTTATTAAAAAAATTATAGTAAAAATGAGCCGGCATGACCAGACACGTGCTCGGTGGGTTATACCGGCGGACCAGTGCCTGGGCGGACGTTCGACTCGAGCACGGCTCGATTACACCTCTAACTATTAGATATCTCTTTTTGGAACTTGCTGATATGTGTTCTGTCCGGCAATACGAGATGTACGTTTAAGGTTTTCCCTACCATGTCATTGATGTCTCTTCTTGACCGGAAGCAAAGAAAAAGAAATACCTGATGTACAGTAGTTCATGAAAAATATAATGAATGGTATTCGGTTCATGATGATAAATTCGAAGGGTATAAATCATCAATTGAATAGTGCAGCTTCTGCCCTCCCTGTGCACTTACTGAAATCATTACCGCATTCTCTCTCCTCCATAAAAAATTCCCAAAATAGACAGCATGTATCCCACCACACTCTCCCTCAGTGCCAGTCCCAAAGTCGTCCCCAAAACCGAAGCTACCGAACCCGCAGCCACAACCCCAGCGATCCCCAAGACCCTAAACCCAATCCCCCCACCCCCGGCCCGATCCGCTAACCCACACCTCCGCCCTAACCTTGCCGACGAACGCCTCCGTCTGCGCCACTTCTACCACTCCGTCGCCGCAGCAAAACGCCAGCACGCCAACACAAACACAAACCCTAGCCCCCCCTCGTCAGCGCTCGCCCTCGTCGTCTCCAATGGCGGCGGAGGGAGCAAGCGGAAGAAGTCCCAGCCCCGCTCCTCCGACCTCCAGCGCGTCACCGCCATCCCCGCCGACGAGGCGGACCGCGTCCGCGACCTCGTCCGCCGGGCCCGGATCCTCTACGAGTCGATCCGAACGTGCTTACTCCGAGATGAGGAGCGATCCCAGGTCCCCGACGGCAAGCGATCCCGCGCCGATCTGGTTGCGGGGATGAAGATGAGGGACGCTGGCCTCTGGCTCAACCGCGAGACCAGGACGATCGGCCTCATCCCTGGGGTTCACATTGGCGACGTCTTCCTCTACCGAATGGAGCTCTGTGTCCTCGGCCTGCACGGTCAGATCCAGGCAGGTATCGACTTTGTCACCGCCAGTCAGAGCCCCAGCCACGAGCCCATTGCCACCAGCATCATCGTCTCTGGTGGCTACGAGGACGATGAGGACCGTGGGGATGTGCTTGTCTACACTGGGCATGGCGGACGAGAAGGGAAAAATGAGACGAGGCATAGCCTTGATCAGAAGCTTGAAGATGGGAATCTTGCTTTAGAGAGGAGTTGCCATTACAATATCGAGATTCGGGTCATTCGAGGGGTGAACTGCCAGCGAAGCCCTACAGGGAAACTATATGTTTATGATGGGTTGTATCAGGTTGTGAAGTGCTGGAGTGAGATGGGGAAATCGGGGTTCATAGTTTACAAGTTTAAGCTTGTTAGGTATGAAGGGCAGGAGGAGATGGGGAGCGCTCTTATTAAGCTGGCGGAGGAGTTGAAGGGGTTGAAGGCAAAGGGGAGGGCAAATGGGTACTTGAGTGCTGACATTTCAAAGAAGAAAGAGAATGAGCCGGTCGCTGTGGTCAATAATATTGATGGGAATAAGGATCCGTTGTTGTTTGAGTATGTGGTTCGTCCCACATTCAAGACCTTTGATGCGACAGGACTTGGGGGCAGTGGGTGCCAATGTGCTTCAGATTGTAATGCTGGGTGCGAGTGTGTCAAGAGGAATGGAAGGGAAGTGGCATTTGATTGCCATGGGAGACTTCTGAGAGGTAGGCCTCTGGTCTATGAATGCGGGAAGAAGTGTGGATGCCTGCCAAGTTGTATGAATCAGATGAAACAGAAGGGTCTGAGGCACCAGTTGGAAGTGTTCAGGTCCAGGGAGACTGGATGGGGAGTTAGGTCGCTTGATTTTATTCAGGCTGGGGAATTCATCTGCGAGTACAGTGGTATCCTGCTAACAAAGCAGGAGGCTGAGCGAGCAGCCAAGGATGGTGCACTTTTGGTGTACCCTAATTTGTTTGCAAGAAGATGGGAAGAATGGGGAGACCTGTCTATGATAAACCCACACTATGTGAAGCCGGCAATTCCTCCAGTTCCTGATGTTGGCTATGTGATTGATGTCTCCAGGGCGAGGAATGTTGCTTGCTATCTGAGGCATAGCACTAACCCGAATGTGTTTGTGCAGTTTGTCCTCACCCATCACTGTAATGCGGAATATCCTCGTTTGATGATCTTTGCATTGGAGATTATCCCTCCTATGAGAGAGCTGACACTTGATTATGGTGTTAGAGATGGGTAGGGAGAAAAGACATGCACAAGTAGACTTCTTTTTGAAGGCACTGATATCATTCTTTTTTTTCTGGGTTGCCTAGCTTGACTGTTTTGGGATGGTGGAGAAGATGCTTCATAGTGCTTGCAAAACCTATTATAGTCAACTTCTTTTGAAGGAATTTGATATTCCTACCTGGATGCTCTGCCGATGGCTTTCTTTCTGGGTATTACTCTGAATGCTAGAATCCTACTGTAGTGATATAACTATACATGTCAATGCATATCTTAGAACTTTGTTATATGGTTTCAATTTGTACGCAAGACTATTGCTTTGAATAGTTATGTAGTAAAGTTACAGTTATGTACTTTTAAGGTCTTTGGTTTACTTTGTTATATAGAAAGGTACAAAGTACTTGCATGGAATCTTGTTGTCTCTTGCTTTGTCACTGCTTTAATAGTTTATTTCTTAAGAGTCACAAACCTTTTTTTTCACTATGTTTATTGACGTTATTTTCTGATTCAATCTAATTATATAAATACACATCTATAGAACATTTAATGTGTTTCTTCTATTGGATGAGAATGAAAAATTAATTGATACCATACATGTTATAGGATATAAAGGAACTTTAAGGATCATGAGGTAATTCGGGGAACTGACACGTCTTCATTAGGGAAAGCCAACTTTCCTTTGAAAGAATGACTGATATAAAATAAAACCTTTATCCCATAAATTGGCAACATTTTTTCCCCTGATATGGTCATAGCTAGGTGTATATCATTTGTTTTCCTTGTGAAAACTTTTTCATATTTTTTTCAGAATGATTTCTTCAAGGCTTCCTGATCAGTAGATGGGCTATAGCTGGTTTAAAAAATTGTAAACTTGCAGTTTCTATCTTATTTACTTATAGTACAATATTTCTTACTTAGATAAATATGCAGTGATGGAATGCTTATGCATTTCTTCAATTTGGTAAGTCAACCAATTAATGTTTTATGCCCTTATAAATCACTATTGCATTCTTACATATATTATAAGGCAAAAACAACTTTAAGAATTATAAAGCATTTTCCTGGAAAAATTGAGATATTGGTAGTTGATGTTTCACAAAACCATCATCCAGGATTTTTTGTCTGTATACATGTAAAGAGGAATCCAATTTTGCTTTGATACAACGAATATAATGACAACAAAACTTTCTTCCCTAATCTTGGTAAGGAAATTTGTTTATGATCTGTATTATGTGTAAAAATGTAACATTTGCTTTCCTGAGTAACAAACAAAGAGCATTAGGCAGAGCTTTAATATTTTGGAATTAATGATGTGTTGTTTATATGTTGGATATCTGCAGCTGAAAATTTCTTTAACGCTGTTATTGAAGAGTGAATGTGGTAATTCAAGTATTTCTCATATGTTTTTGGTATGTACTTATGTGTAAAAATATAACATTTGCTTTCCTTAGTAACAAACAAAGATCATTAGCAGAGTTGAAATATTTTGGTATTAAGTGATGTGCTGTTTATCTTTTGTATACCTACACCTGAAGATCTCTTTACATCTATTATTGAAGAGTGAATGTGGTACTTGAAATATTTCTCATATGTTTAGAACATCATGCTATTTATTCTGTTCTTCATTTATCAGCAACTTTTTGTTTATGACAGTTTGGTTTTCTAGCAGTGTATTTAGAAGATTACTTTACCATATTAATGCTGGTGCTATAATCTAGTTGCTTAGAACTGTCTGTCTCATGCTAACTTCTCTTTTCATTTGGCAGCAGCTTTTTGCTAGAACAGTTTAGTGTTCCAGCAGTGTAATTCTTTCTAAGAGTACTTTTTCATATGAATGCTGGCGCTAAAATCTAAATTGAGACCTATCTGCTTTAGGAAAAACTGATAAGTGTGTACGCGTGCGCGCGTGCGCACGCGTACGCGCGTGTGTAAACCAATTAACCAGGAGCCTGTCTCTGTTCTTATGATTATTTCCCGGTCATTTGACACATTGCTAATTTATTTCAGGTTTTGGCAGTAAAGCAATTAATCTTACTAAGGGCCTGTCCCTGGCCATTGGATGTACAAGCATTACATGGGTCTGTCTCTGGCTATTGGGTGCATGCTGCGGAAGGGAGTGGAACTCGAAGTCAACTCAAGCTTATGGAACCAATGAGCTAGATGGTGTATGGTATCAGGTTCGAGTTTTGACTCGCGGTACTAGCCAAACAACCGAAGTGGATTCTACTGCGCAGTTGATAGGTATCACTAGTAGATATACATAGTTCTTAAGAATGAGCTGCTAATAGGTTTGAAACAAATTATAAGGTCAGAATATCATTCTAAAGCTATCAAGCATAGACATGGGAATGGGACATGTCAAATGTGTGATCCCGTAGGGTACGGGGATGGGCCTAAACATATGCACAATAAAGAGAAGTGACATCAAATATTACAATCCTAAAATGCATAATGTAGATGAGATTATTCTTACTTCTACAAAAAGTGTCGGTGTCGGATAAGTATCTGGTATGGGGATGGCATGTCTGCTAGTCGCAGGATGCAAAATCTCATCGCACAGTTGGTAGGTTATTTATTTTGATAGTACATATTGTGCCAACCACATGATTAACATTTTGCAAGAGAAAACGCTAGCCATTTCTGATAAATGAAGTAATTACTCATTTATCCATTGTTACTCTGCTGATGTGCAGGCAGAGTAATAAAATATATGCTAAAGATAAAATGGTATATATTCTACAGTTAATGTACTGCGTTAACTTAAAGATTACTAGATGTTTCCTGTCATTTGATATAACTGAAGAATGACCTGTTATTTGAGGGTAGAAGTTGGGAGTCAACCTTTATAGATATTCGTCTTGTTTGTAAATGTGATACCAAGTGAATGGCCTTGGCTCGTGTTTCGATGGTCTAAAGTTGTAGGGATCTGCAATGCACATATGATCTTGTATATTTTTGATTAGATAATTTGGTTCCGCATTAATTATAAATCTCATTGGATTAGGAGTTAGGGGTAGTTTTGAAATATATAGACTGTCAGATGGAAAAGAATACTTGGGAAATCAAAAAAGTGATACACCTAAACCTAACTAGCTCTTACATGCATGCACGCACAAATATATATATATATATATATATATATATATATATATATATATATATATATATATATATATATATATATATATATATATATATGGTATTGTATCATGGATTGGCATGGACTTGTCACAAGATTTGAATGTATAACCGATGCATCAAATTGAATTTCAGAGAGGAAAGCATGACTAGTTTGACCATTCCAAAGTTATTCTTCTTTACCTTTGCATGGAGGTGAAATTTTCAGTTCAATGCTTAGTTAGTTAGTTAACTGGTTACACGTCAATATATGCAAGAAAGTATCCATATGAAATCTCAAGAGTTGATTTACTAAGTTCTCTCTGCATGATGCATGAGAATGGAATAGATCGAATGGAAATTCAAAAATGATACTAAAAGTAGTTATTTACACTATCACTCCCTTCACCCGGAAGAATTCCGTCCACATGCATGATTGGTGCAATCTAAGGAAAATCTGCAGGATGTATCTGGTGACACTTTACATTCAGTTTAAAGTCATGGCAACATTCTGAAATGTGCAGGGACTTAAATTTTTTTGGTGTAGAAAAACCATGGCCTGAGACTTTCAACAGCTCAAACCCACCCCTTTAGCCATGATACCCTTGTGTTGCATGGATGTGAAATTGGCTGCACTTACACCATCAAATTTCTCAGTAATAGTGTAATTGAAATAACTACAGGCCTTTTTTCGTGAGAAGAATGTATTTTTCTTTTGATGGCATGAACAACACAGTTTTTGTTTTTACAAAGATAGTGTATGAGAGTTCGGGAATACACTCTACAAAGATTTCCTGCTTGCACTGGTGATGATAAATGTCAGCACATGTTGTGGAACTTATTGCAAGATACTTAGCAACACTAGAAGAAGCTCTTGGATGATATAGGTGACATTTAAATTGGTGTTTTCCTTTGTTGGATCAAAGACTATAACCACATATAGAAGTCCTATGCCTGAACCTACGAAACACACACTTGAGAATGAGTGCCGTTTTTGTATTGGATACTGATACTTGTACGACACTTGCCGATACTTGTCGGGTTTTAAGAACCAAAAAACTTACGTGTCAAAGCAATGTCTATTTTTAAAAAAATCATAAAGATTGTGTTTGCTAGCCGTATCTGCTTTTAAAAAGTCATAAAGATTGCTTGTTAAGCACTATGAAGTTATACAATCTATATTTAAATCATTAAGATATTTGTCTTTTCTATCTACTTCAAAGAAAAAATGTCTTAACGTTTCTGAGTTTTAATACACATTATATATATATATATATATATATACACACACACACACACACACACACTCACACACACATGACATGTATAAATATGTGGATATTTATGTTTATGTCACCATATCTTATTGTCCTACTTTTTTAGGATTTGCCATGTTCTAGTTAGACCAGGCAATCGGCACGGCACGGCACGGCACGGTTGCCCGGGCTCGGCCCGCCGGCACGGCAAGGCAGGCCCGTGCCGTGCCCGGGACGGGCCGGCCCGGTTTATTTAAAAAAAAAAAAAAAAGGAGCCAAGAGCTTTAAGAAAAAAAACAAATGTTATATTATATATAATCTCATTACATTTATATAATTACCCTATAAATCTCTTTAGAAATTATACAAAGTCCGAAGAGAGGGGAGAGGACCCTAACCGTCACTCTCAACTTGTTCTTAATATATTTTCTAAGAGATTTATAAGTTAAAAATTAAAAAAAAAATTGAAAATACATGAATATCCTTACAAATTTAAATACTTTTAATCAATCTTCATTTTCTTCCGGTAAGTCTAAGATCTCTAGTACATCTTCATTAGTCAAGTCTTGTTCCCTGTCTTCTGCGTCGTATCATTCCTTCAAGCAGACACACATCTCCAATGTGTCCGACGCCATTGAGCTTCTCAAGTACGTGAGCACTCTACCACCTGCGCTAAAAGCAGACTCCGATGCTACAGTAGACACTGGAGGAGTTAGTAGATCACGGGCCATGTTGGAAAGCACGGGATATGTTTTTTCCTGTGATTTCCACCATGCCAAAATATCAAAGGATTCATACTTTTCAGGAGATGCGTTATTATCTTCATAGTTATCTCTCTCTAAATAATAATGTAATTCATTAAAATATGTACTAGTTTTTCTTGGTTTTTTTCTGTTAAATAGAGATGATATTATTGGATTACGAATTTCCCTAATAGATGGTTCTTTTGTAGTTTGTGTTGGCACACTATACATATCTTCATAAGTTTTATACATAATATCTAAACATGTTTTAATATCATTAAGTAAATCCCTCACATTATTTTCATAAGACATATTTGTATAAAATAAATCTATTAATATTTAAAGTCCGTCTAACTTGCAACGGGGATCCATAACAGTTGCAAAATATAATAAGTATGGAAAATCTTTAAAATATTTATTAAATTTAATTTCCATAGGTCGAACAATACTTTCAAGTATAGAGTGATTTCTACATTCATTAAAAACCGAAGTAATTTCGGTTAAATAATATAATGCTTTGGGTAATAAGTTCCTGACAGTGCTCTAGATGCATCTTTAAATTTGCCTAAAAACTTAGAAATGCAATGCAACTGGTGCCATTCATTATTATCTAAACATACATTGGTGTCTCCATTTCATTAAAAACATTTATTACATTTTTATACTGAATAGCTATGTTTAACATTTATATGTAGAATTCCATCTTGTTCTAACATCTATAGGTACAATTCTAGGTGATATTTTCATATTTTTACATATTTGTTTAAATATTTGTCTTCTTGGCCCACTATTTTTAATAAAAAGTAATGTATACCTAAGATTCATTAGTGAATCATTTAATATTTTTAATCCATCTTGAACGCATAAGTTTAGTATGTGGCAAATACACCTAACGTGGAATAATTTTCTATCTAGAATTGGTTTTGTATAATTTTTAAGAATTCTAATTGCGGCCGTATTTTCAGAAGCATTATCCAAAAAAATGGTAAATATTTTATTGTCTATTCCAAAAGCTGAAAATACATTTAGCATGGTTTGTGATGAATTTTGTGCATTGTGAGGAAAATCAAATACCCTAAACCATATTATTCTTTTCTGTATGCACCATTCTTGATCTATATAGTGTGTCGTCATGCATAAATAATGAGTCATATTTTTAGCTTTTCAACTATCTGCAGTTATAGCAACTCTAAAAACTAAAGAAGTAAAAATAGCTATTAAAGTGTTCCTCTGCTCTTTATATAGTTTGAACATATCAGATGTACATGTTGAACGTGGGACTTTTTTAAATTCGTCAGTAAATGTTGATTTACAAAATCTTTCAAATTTGTGATTTTCCGAAAAAGTAAATGATTGTTCGTCATGTATTATAAATCTTGCTAAATTTTCTCTTGTTTTAATTGGATCATATTTACGTATACCTAATGATCCACCAAATGTGCTTATTTGTGTTTGATGTGGTACATTTGGTGGGTGATTTTTTTTTACGTGTCTTTTAAGATGACCCGTTCCGCTACCTACAGGAAACGAATAAATTTTATGACAGTGTTTACACTTAACTTTCCTAATATTGTTTTCTGTTATTTTTTCAAAATGTTTCCATATGTCCGATCTAACAGCCCTAGCAGATGTGGTAGTTTGTATTTCGGGTATGGTTGTATTAGTTGTTTCTTCCTCCTGAGATACAGAAAATGGTACTTGAGGAGGTTGTTCTAAGAGTTGATATAGATTTTGATATTTTTCATCAGTTAAAAATGGAATAAAAGAATCCATGGCTTGATAACAAGAAACGCCAGACGAGTGTGGATCCATTTTAATAAAATCCCAAAAATAACTAATTAAAATTCTCAAAAAAACTTTAAATTATAAATACCTAGTTAGAGAGATGAAGCTGGAAACCGAAATAGCGAAAAAAACCTTGCTTTAATGAGAAAACTTGCTTGGATCTTGTTTGGGAGACTTGCTTGCTTGAGACTTCTTGATCACTTGATTGGAACTTGCTAGTTGTTTTGCTTGAGACTTCTTGAGAAATAAAGATTTTAGGAGATTTTTTAGAATGAATTTAGTGTATAAGAATGATGAATGGTAATAGAAGAGATATTGAGGTATTTATAGATAAAGAAAAGGTTTAATTTGTAAAAAAAAATTACAAACCCCCCCCCACAACTGCTATTTTGACTGTTGGAGGAGAAATCTGCAATTTTTTTTCCAACAAACCCTCCAACGGCTATAAAAATAGCCGTTGGGGGATTATTTGCAAAAAAAATTGCAAAAAACCTTTGCAAAAAAAAATTGCAAAATATACCTCAAAAAACCCCAACGGCTAATTTTTTTTAAATAAAAAAAAAATTCTTGGTCGGCGTGCCGGGCCGTGCCGGGCACGTGCCCAGCACGCCCGTGCCGGAACGTGCCACCGGCACGGCCGGCTTCGGCCGAGGCACGTCCCGGGCCGAGGTGCCAGGCCACAACGGGCCGCCCGGCCCGATAGTCAGCCCTAGTTCTAGTATCCATATCATATGTTGGGCATGCCCGGCCCGATAGTCAGCCCTAGTTCTAGTATCCATATCATATTGTATATGCATCCTGTATTCTTATCCATACTCCATAGGCTGTAACTATCCCTGTGCAATATTGCACTTTGCCAAGACATTTGATGCTAGTAGATATGCTGTGAAACATAGTTTGGGCTTCCTAAGAAGTAAAAGTCTTTTTGGAAATCAATGGTAGAGCCACTTGAAGTGTCCAAGCAAGTGGATTCAGTTGATTTTGATGAATTCAGCGAGTGGGTAAAGGCAGTTAGAATTACTGTTGTCTCACTTGTCACTTTTATCGAGCCATTTGTAATTCTACGCCTACAGTCCTGGTTGGTTGGTAGTTGTATGTACAAGACTTTATTGGTGCATATTGTGGGCAAACCAAAATTTAGTATTTGATATTTTATCAGGAAAATCAGACCAGCGTTAGAATGTCTATTAACAGACTTGTTTAATTTTCTTAATCCTCTTGTAATTCTATGCCTACATTGGGGTGTTTGTAGTTACCCTAGCAGTATATAATATGGGGCTCTAAATTTTTCTTGCTTATCCTTGATAGTTGATATTCATTCTTAGATGAATTTTCTTTATTATACAAGAGACAACTACTTTAATGGATATATGTATGTGGATAGTAAAGTGGGCACATTTATTGTGAGCATGAAGTATAAATTGCATAAATTTGCTTGGACTGGTCAGAATTTTTTTCCCAGAAAGTGCTGTTAAGTTACTATTTTTCTTCATCTTTTGCAATCTCCTTTTGTTTTTTAATTGATAATATTTATCTCACTTATGGGCATATGGAGGAAACGTTTCTCATAATCTCTTAGTTCATCCAGCAGTAATGCGGAGGAAAAGTTTGTAAAAATGTTTTTGTCTCTGTTAGCTCACCATATTACATCAACATTGAGAGAAAAAAGTAGAAATATTTGGACCATCGCGATAAAACCTATGGTATATGGGGCACTTTCCTCGTACCAAAAAGCAGTGTGATGCTGTGCCAGATACGGCACGTGCCCATCCGTGCCCAACACTTACAAACATTTGGATTATTGTTCGACTAAAATAATGTATAACATAAAGTATGTTATGCTATCCTTAAATAAATATTTATGATTCATTTTACTTAAATAAATATGTATAACATAGAGTATGTATAAATATTTATGTGACTAACAATCCCGTGCTTATATTTGTCTGCTAAATGTCTATATATATATATATAGAGAGAGAGAGAGTGAGAGAGAGAGAACAGAAAATTAACTGGCGTTGAAGAAAGTTCCTTCACCATCGCTTAGAAGGCCCAATACAATTATTACACGTGGTGCCACTTAAACTAACAAATAAAAGAACTTTCTTAACCTCTTTTTGAGTGGCGCCACGTGTAATAATTTTATTGCGTCATATAAGCAACGACGAAGGAACTTCCTTCATTGCCGGTGAACTTCCCGTGTGTGTGTATATTGCCGGTGAACTTCCCGTGTGTGTGTATATGAGAAAAATGGAAATGAGCTGACAGCTTATGCAAGTTAGCTGAATTGCAGTTCATTGCCACTATCTCTAATAATATTTTTTTAAAAAAAAATCATTTGGATTATGATCTCAATCCTTTAAAGTTCACTCATACCTAATTTTTTGGATTTTAGTTTTGATTTGATACTCTATCAAGTTAACACAAAATTAACGGTTTTCAATGAATAAAATATTTTATATGCACTTGATGAAAGGGTAAATGAACTCCAAATATTATGAAATTTAATCTGATTATAAGTTAAGGATGTAGAGATAGTAATTGTAAAATAAAATTGAAGGAAAATCATTGGATCATTATAGTTTTGTCGCTAGCTCACGTAATTTTTCCCAAACTGACAATTCACCTACAGTAGTCCATATATATATATATATATATATATATATATATATATATATATATATATATATATATATATATGAGGAATTATAGTTTTGCCGCTAGCTCACGTAATTTTTCTGAGCTGATAATTTACCTACAGTAGTCCATATATATATATATATATATATATATATGAGAAAACGGGAAAAACTATGTCATAGGAGTGGCGCTTAGGTGGACCAATAGGATATTTGTATATGGATTAACCACATAGATTGTTTTTAAAAAAATCCCTTCACCTAATTTTTTTTTTTTAAAAAAAGCCTCTCTACATGCAAACATCTTATTGGTCCACCTAAACGTCATAGGAGCTATGATATAGTTTTTCTCGCTTCATCTCTCTCTCTCTCTCTCTCTCTCTATATATATATATATATATATATATATATAGCCATGACTAGGTAGGGTAGAGTCACAATGTTCACCACCCTATATTGTTGTTTGATACTTGTATATGTGTCTACTTCTCATAGGATAATACACATACTTATCATTACACTAAATATATAAAATCATAAATAGAAAATAAGATACCCATAATACTATCAAGACATAGTTTTAGTTACCATGTTTGCAAAGAAAATTATAGAACAGTAGTTTACTTTCGTTGTATAGAATGTCGTTTTGTGAGAATTCTTTAATGGATATATTTAATGAAGTTTTTGAAGGTTATTGCCGATTAGGGCAGCCAAATGAGTTCATGTGCGGTTCGGTTTTGGCTCGTTTAATTAATAAATGAGAGCCGGACCCAGTTTGCTCGACTTCAGTTTAAATAAGCTTGATTTGGATATATATATATATATAGAGAGAGAGAGATGGAAATGAGCTAACAGCTCACGCAAGTTACCTGAGCTGTAGTTCATTTCTACTATCTCTAATAATCTTTTTTTAAAAAAATATTTTGGATTATGATCTCGACCCCTTAGGGTTCACTCATACCCAATTTCTTGGGTTTTAGTTTTGATTTGGTCCTCCATCAAATTAACAAAAAATTAACGGTTTTCAATGAATAAAATATTTTGTATGCACTTGATGAATGGATAAATGAACTCCAAAATTTATGAAATTTAAGCTGAAAGAAGTTAAGGAAGTAGAGATAGTAATTGTTAAAAAAAAATTGAAGAAAAATCATTGATCATTATAGTTTTGCCGCTAGCTCACATAATTTTTCCTGAGCTGGCGGTTCATCTATAGTAATCTCATATATATATATATATATATATATATATATATATATATATATATGTGTGTGTGTGTGTGTGTGTGTGTAAACACACACATATACATATGCATTTCTTAAAATTATGCGATATTTTAATGATAAGACATATTTTTTTGAGTTAATTATGGAGTAAAATAAAAAAAAATAAAAACAAGTTTGAAATTAGTAGTTTTGGCTTATATTACACTTATATTCCAAATATTCAATTAAAGTACATGTTGTCATTATTAAAAGGCCAATTCTAAGAGTTATGTCAAGATAGTTAATCAGAACTAAAACTCAATCTCCTATATTATTATAAGTCAGAGAATATATATATTTATAAACCTCTCAAATTCATACAAACCACTCAGCTGGCAACAACAACAATAACAACAACTAAGCCTTTTATCCCAAGTATTTGGGGTAGGCTACATGAATCAAAAGAGAATCACGCCGGATCGATCACATTGATAATCCTTCTCCATTCATTTTTATCAAGTAATATCTTCTCATTTAAATCTCTAGAATCCATATCTCTTCGCTCTTTTAACTTCTCATACATTGATGAACTCCTCTCATCGAACTGGTGCATTTGTAGGTCTACGTTACGCATGACCCAACCACCGTAAGCGATTTTCTCACATCTTCTCATCGATGGGGGCTACACTTACCTTAATATGAATATCTTCATTTCTCACTTTATATTTTATAGTGCTGCCGCATATCCAACGAAACATGCGCATCTCTGTTACACTTATCTTCTGTGAATGACGTTTCTTTATAGTCTAGCATTCCGTGCCATATAATAAAACTGATCTAATAGTAGTTCTATAAAAAAATTTCTTCAAGGTTAACGGAATGTTACAATTACATAAAACTCCTGTTGCACTCCTCTATTTCAACTAGCTAGCTTGTTTTTTATAATTGACATCATTAAACCACTCAACAAGCGATGTGGTCAAATATAAAATAATAGTCTAATCTAACACTCTCTCTCAAGTTGGGGTATAAATATCAATCATACCCAACTTGTTATATAAATTAAAAAATATAGTTGGTAATGCAACTTTAATTAGAATAACAGCCAATTATTTTAGCAAAGGAGTAAACAGAGTATATATTTTCTTCACCAAATTATCTCGAAACAGATGACAATTTACCTCTATATGCTTAGTACGATAATGAAATACCAGATTTCTGGATTTTAAGCAGTGTAGTGAGTTGACTGATTATCATAGTATATAAGCATGAGATCTTTCAGGTTGAACCCAAATTCGGTTAGCAAGTTTTTTAACTATAACAATTCGCATGTAGTGTGTGACATTACCCAGTACTCACCTCAGCTGAAGATCGAAATACTACATCTTTTTTTTTACTCTTTCATGTGATTAAATTACCTCCAACAAATTAAGGTATCAAATGGTCGATTTTCTGTCTCATTTGTCTTCTGCATATCCAGCATCTACAAAGACAAAGATTTTAACATGTCCATAATTACAGGATAACTCTTAATATATGCCAAAATTTTCAGAACAGCTTTCCAATATATGTCTCTTGGTTTATGCATGGACTGACTCAGCACACAACAACAAAAGAAATGTCAGGTCTAATGACTGTGAGATAGATAAGCTTGCCAACCATTTTTCTATACTGATAGATATCTTTATACAAAACACTATCTTCACTCTATATGTCTAAATCTGACTCCATTAGAGTATTAGTAGATTTATACTCAAGACGACTGGTCTCTTTCAAAAGATCTAGTACATACTTTCTCTAAGAGAGAAGTAACCCATATTTATAATAAGGTATCTCAATTATAAGAAAATATATCGATTTTTCTATATCTTTAATTACAAAATGTTACTTGAGATAACCCTTTGTTTTAGTCAAAACTGTTATATCATTTCCAGTTAGTAAAATATCATCTGCATATATGGCAAGAAGGATAATACCAGAATGAGTATGCCGAACAAAAACAAAATGATCATAGTGATAATGTTGAGATCCAATACCAGCAATTACAGTGAAAATCTTCTCAAAGTGGGCTCGAGAATTCTGTTTAAGTCTATAATTGCTTTCTTGAGTTTGCAAACTACATTCTCCTTCTAAATAATATATCTTGGAGGTTGTTCCATATACACTTCTTCATGTAGATCACAATAAAAAAGTATTTTTAACATCCAATTGGAATAAAGGCCAATCGAGATTCATGGTAAGCGAGAAGAGGATGCAAATAGAGTTGAAATGTGCTATAGGAGAGAAAGTTTTAAAGTAATCAACATCATAAGTTTGAAAAAAAAAAAACCTTCACAACAAGACGAACTTTATAGCGGTCAACTGAGTTGTCCGGTTTGTACTTGACAGATCATACTTAGCGACAACTAACAATATATGCATCAGGCGGAGAAGGAATCAAATATCAGGTTCCACGACAGACAAGGGCATTCATCTCCTCATCTATAGCCGCCTGGCAAGTAGAGACTAGCACTGCTTTCTGAAAAAGACTGGGTATAGAGACAGAAGAAAGAGAAATGACAAACTGACAGAACATGAGATGAAATTTATTATACGAAACACATTGAGAAATAGAATGAACAGTAATAGAGCGTTTACCCTTTGAAAGAGCAATGGGAAGATTAGAGGCAGGAATGAAAGAATATTGTTATTGTTGGGGACCTGCAACAAGAGATGGCAGAGCATTATGTAGTGAACTGAGAGGAGTCACTTTCTGATGGCGAGAGAATACTAACAGTGGTTTTTTGGAAGGCACATGTTCAACCTATTTATGAGACATTGATACTTGTTCAACATTAGTAGTAGAGATAGATATGGATAAAGGAAGAGAATGATCTAATTAGTATATTGATGTGGAAGTGAAATATGGAACATACTCAAAAAAGGTAACATCAGCAAAAATAAAATACTTTGTAGACACTGGATCATAAAACATACATCTTTTTTGCATCTTAAAGTATCCAACAAATACACACTTGATAGCACGAGGAGATATCTTGTCCAAACCAGGAGATAAATCTTGAATAAAACATGTACAGCCAAATACTCGAAGTATAAGAGGAAACATGGGTGTATCA
Source organism: Dracaena cambodiana (assembly GCA_036321105.1). Taxonomy (NCBI): domain Eukaryota; kingdom Viridiplantae; phylum Streptophyta; class Magnoliopsida; order Asparagales; family Asparagaceae; genus Dracaena; species Dracaena cambodiana. The sequence continues at coordinate 12,580,485 of JAYEPQ010000016.1, forward strand.
AGATAAAAATAGGAAAATGGGGTTTTACCATGCAAAATAGAAGATGACATACTATTTATTAAATGACAAGCACATATAATAATATTAGATTACAGATATTTTGGAACATGCATATGAATTATTAAGATCCAAGCAACATTTAGAATATATCTATATTTTCTTTCAGCAATACTTTTTTGCTGGGATGTGTGAGAAAAAGATATTTGATAAATAATTCTATTATTAGTACAAAATAAGGAAATATCAGCCTTCATATATTGCATAGCATTATCAGTGCGCAAAACACGAATAGAGATAGAAAATTAATTTTTTATTGATTTATACAATGGTTTAATTATAATAGCAATAACAGACCTATTTATTAGCAAATACATCAATGTTATGTTAGAGAAATGCACAAATAGAAGAAACTACCTAAAGTTCTTAAAAAAGAGAAAATAATATAGATCCCAAATATCAGAATTGACTAACTCAAATGAAAAACTACTACGTGGATTGATTCGACATGGATATGAGGCTTGGTGATATTTGCCAAGTGGACAAGACTCACAATTTAACTTAGATATACCAGACACAGTAATTAAAACGAGACGAAGACTTTGGAGAAAAAGATGTCTAAGGCATTGATGCCACTGTAAAAGAAAATCAGAGGAGCAACCAACAAACCTTATAGGTAATGTCTCATTTATAGATAGTACACCCCCCGTTGCTTACAGTCCGTACGGCCAAATTTGGATAGAAGTTGACCCAATGACAAATTTGTAATTAAGATAAACTTTAAGGGTTTTTAATATGGTAGCATATCTATTTTCCAGTTAACCCATCAAATAAATTCAGAAAAATATAAAAAAAAAATCAAACTTCTTTCTCTCGTATTCCTTTTTATTTTTTCTTCAGACCTCCAATTCTAATTCTTTCTTAAATTCTCTCAAATAATTTACCAAATAATCAACTTGAGATTGAACTGAAAATCTACTATATAGCTACGTGTATCTTGCTTGTTTAACCTCTTCAAATGACCTCTAATTTTCTCCCTCAACATGAGGATATTTTCTCTAACAACTGTGCTTCTTCTTTAATGTGTTTTGAAGGGTAATCACATTAATATTAGTTTATTTCCGATTTGGACTCAATAAGAGGTAAGAATATACTCTTAAATCTTTTAAACTTGTAATTTCTTGATGTAATCTCCTTATATATAATATCAAATATATTATTAATCCAATTTCAAAATTATACATGCTCAAATTTGCATTTATCTTGAGTTTCATTTCGTATGTCACACTGTGTATGTTATATATACACTTCTCATATCACTGTCTAGACATACACGGTAGTCTATTTTAGAACTGCTATTAGTTTTATATTTTAAACCCAATGGACCTCATTCCAGTATTATTAGAAATATGATTCATTAAACTACAATTCTACCAACTATAGTGGATCTTAATTTAGCTATTTACTAACCCAAAAATAGCCTAAAGTTTATCCCTCTCTGTTGTACTAGGTTAGCAGTTTAGCACCATCATATACATAATAAAATTGCAATAATTTTTGCTCTACAACTCCAATTAAACTTATTCAAGATTTATTAGAAAGATGTTTGTATGCAGAATTGATTAAGATATTAGGTTTTAATTTAATTTTATCACGGTCAAAAATAACTTGAAAGTATCAGCTGTACCAGGTCCATAGAAGTTGTACCAAGTCCATGGTAAAACAACTATTACTTTTGTTATAAAACTCCAATTGACCGCATTCAAGATTTATTGGAAAGATAATTGAATTCTCTATATGTTCCAAACTTTAGCCTCTAAATCTAAATTTACTCTAGTCAAATAAGGCGCAGAAATCTGACATGTCTATCGAATTACAGTAATATAGGCACATATGTTATGTCCGTACATATTCTGCTTGACTTATGATATGATACATATGTACATATATTTAATTACTCTTATTATTACATATACATGGTAAGTTCAAGCCTGTTATAACTCATGTTTAGGTATACATGTCATATTTATGCATATACCACTTGATTAGTGATATGATATATATACACGTATATTTATTTATGCATTTTATTAATTGTACATGGTTTTCTGGCTTGGAAATGATACCTCATGTCTATAATATATTATATAATTCTTGTACTTACCAGTATCGTCGTGCATATTATTTCATATTCACATATCTATTGATATGTGCGTCCTATCACATATGACACCTTATTACTTAGCATATACTACATAATGGGTATGAGAAAAATAAATAGTGGAATAAAACACATATTGTGGGAGTTTGTAATCTTATTTCTAATATGCCTAGTGGTGCATTATTTGGTTCGTGTGAGAACAGGTATTTGGGACTATGTTACCAAGCATGCACTGTATACTTCTATAATATATTAACAATCTTATCATTCAGTTCCAAATTAATAGGAGAGAATGTGCATTATATACTTTATGTAGATATCAAAAAAAAAAAGAAAGAAGATTAAAAAAATAATAAATAAATAAATAAAACGGGAGTGTCCCGCGGGTCCCACCCTCGAGAGCGCTCCTGCGGGAGTGCTCCCGCGGGTGGGACCCGCGGGATCGCTCCACCCGCGGGTTACTCCCGGTCGTCCGTTCCGTGCTTCGATTATGGTTTAATACGGATTTTTAGAAAATAATTGCACAGATTTGAAGGATTTGGTCTGGATTTTCACGGAGTAATTACGGAGATTTGACCTTACTCCTCAATCTCTCAATTTATAAAAGGAAAGGATTTTCCAGGGGAAGGGGGATTTTTAACAGAGACCGGAGAGTCCAAAAAGGAGAGATTTATGGCTTCTGCAGAGTCCAGAAAAGGAGTTTTACATATCAATTTTCATCCCAATCCAGATCGGATCGTCAACGGAGTGCAGAATCAAGACTCCACCGCTGCCAGAACCCACAAAAATAAAGGAGAATCGAAATCAATCGATCTCCACTCTTGTAATCTCAATTTTCCAGTTGTAATTTTTCTTTTATTGTTATAATTCCAAAGTAAATTAGCAATATAAGAAAAATTCAATTTTTTTCGGGCATACAAGAATTGGCGACCACAGTGGGAGCTTGGGCGGCGCAATCCGATCTTTAAATTTTTTGATTCGGAGCCTAGGCGTCATCGCCAGGTAATGATAAAGAAATGTGAGGCATTATCGCCCACCAAAACTGACAAGATGTTATCGTCTGTCTAAAAAAGAGTGAGGCGTCATCGCCTATTAAAAAAAATTATGAAGTGTCATCGCCCATAATAAAGGACAAGACGTCATCGTCTGTCAAAAAAAAAGAGTGAGGCGTTATCGCCCATAAAAAAATTGACAAAAAAATTGACAAAACTGCATTTAAAAAAATAAGATAAAATAAAATAAAAACCATGCAGTGCGGGAGTGCCACATATGGGTTGCAACTGTGGGATGCAACCGCGGGATGCACCGCGGGATGCAACCCGCGGGATACAACCTGCGGATTGCAACCCGCGGGATACAACCGCGGGTTGCAACCCATGGGATGTACCTGAGGGATGCAACCCACGAGATGCCAAAAAAAAAAAGTAAAATAAAATAAAAAAAATAATAATAAATAAAAATAAATGGACAATGTCTCATCACCTATCAAATAAATAAACAAATAAATAAAGAGCGAGGCGACATATCCCACGAAGAAAAAAAATTGACAAGGCATTATCGCCTATAAAAAAAAAGTGAGGCGTGATCGCAAAAAAAAATGACAAAACTCTCATATATATATATATATATATATATATATATATATATATATATATATATATATATATATATATATATATTTTTTTTTTTAAAAAAAAAGAACCGATATGCGGGATGCACACGCGGGGTGCCAAAAAAAATTAAAAAAATTAAAAAAATTAAAAAAATATAAAAAAGAAAAAATAAATAAATAAAAAATAACAATAAAAAATAATAAAAATATAAATAAAAATAAAAAAGAAATAAAATAATAATGATAATAATAAATAAAAAATAAAATAAAAATAAATTTAAAAAATAAATAAAAATAAAAAATAAAATAAAAAATAATAACAAAAAAATTAAAAAAATTAAAAAATAAAAAAGATAAATAAATAATAGTAATAATAATAATAATAATAATAATAATAATGAAATTTAAAAAAAAAAAAGAGGAGCTCTGCAGGTGCAACCCGTGGGTGCACCCCGCAGTGCAGTCCCAGAAACGAGGCCCACCTTGTAAAGAAGAAAAAAAAAAAAGAAAAAAAAATCAGACCATATGGAATTTAATATGTTTCTGCTGACATGGGCTCGTTGCTTTCATATTTCCATGGACAATAAAAAAAGATGACTTAGAGAAAGTCATACATCCTCAAAAGCAGCTTTATATTTGTCAGGAACTTGTCCCAGACTTCATTGCCATGCATCCAAAAGGCCGAATCCGCCGGCTATTTTTTTGAGAAATCTCACGAGAATCTCAACCCCTTCCAAATCCAGTAATTGTCCCTCTCTCTACTCGGCCCTCGTCAAAGCAAGAAGCAGCAGTACCCTCATGCCTGCGGGCCCCACCGCCGAATCCGACAAGGACAGCGACAATAAGACCAAGGAGAATGGCAGTGCCGATACCGTGGCGGCGGCTCCAAAGAAGATCAAGAAGAAGAGCCGAAGAAGCCCAAGGTGACGGTCTCTTAGGCCGCAGTAAAAATCGATGCCGACGATCTTGCCGCCCATCTCCTCAATGTCACAGGATCGTATGAATCGCAGCAGCGAACAAATCTCGTCCATCTCAATTCATCTCAGCATTTATTCTATGCTTGTTGATCTTCTTGGGTTTACAAAGTTCAAAGGGAAGATGAATTGTTGAGTTGCAGCAGCAATCAAGATTTGATGCATGAACAGAAGCATGATATCTGCTCTCATGAAATTCAAGTTTGCAACTTTCAAGAAGAAGCTTATGTTGCTCTTTTGGTGGATGGCAAGACAAATGTTCATCCTTTAGATTCCATGTCTTCAACTAGCCAAAAGCCCAAGTGAGGATTGATCAATGAGGGATAGGAAAGCTTGTGATCACCAAGATTAGGTTGACTGTCCAAAGTTTCTTAGCTTAGAGGAGATTGTGATGTTCTCCCTGGCTAAAAAAAAAAGAGTACAAAGAGGTGTTTCTTTGTGGTCTACCTGGAACGGGGAAAACATCTTTGGCTTCTACTTGTGCTCACGATGTTGGTGCAATTCTGTTCTCCATCAATGGCCTTGAAATAGTTAGTGAATACAATGTTGAAAGGAGGGAGTTGCGCGGATTGCTGAAAATTCCACTTTAAGTCACACTGAAAAGATGAAGATCGATGCATTAAAGTACTATGTTATAATGACTCCAATTATTATAGCGTTGAAGCATCACTTGGCCTCAACTTCCTGAGAGGCCGAGATAGCTCATCGTTCCATAAGGAGTATGGTGAACAACTGAAGTATACTACCTTAACGTTGTCAAAACCTCTCCAGTATCTGCAACGTCACTAAATGATGTCGGGAGACCGCTTGATGTTGCAACATCTTTAGATGCATATCAGAAGAAACCATTTATTCTTTTGAGCGAGGTGGCTCTACAACTAGCATCACTTTCACCTTGTGATGTTCCAATGCTCGATCTTGAGAAGCAAATTTTGATGCTTAATTCTTCAACAACATCTACTGATGCTCAGGGCATTATCACTCTCTTGTCATTATGTGAACACGCTTCCCTTTCGAGGTAGCCAGAGCCGAAAACGAAAGATCCATATATATGGGATAATGTTCTAAGGAGACATGCTTTGAACCAGAACTGGCAACGATGCCTCAGAACAACAACGTAGCTCGTCGCCTATGGCAGATGTAGAGAAGTTACAGATGGAATGTTACAAGGACGATGACAGTTCGGCTTTTGAATATAGCGATACTAACTCAGTGCGCGAGGCTAAACTAACATACAAATCTAACTTGCATATAAATCGAGGTTAAAATCCACGTACGGTCAAGTCAGCGTAAAGTTATTTTAGACGCGAGGCTGGTTCAAGACCAAGCCAACATAAAGTCATCTAGATGCGAGGTTAAGTCGAGATCAAGCCAGTGTTAATTGATCCAGAATGCAAGATTATGCCCATGCCTGAAGAGCAAAACTAAGTTTCAGCCGTGTGCGAGCCAAATGGGATCCACACAGGGGGTAGGATCCACATCCAGAGTGCGAAGCTAAACCCCACATAAAACACGGGGCCTAGCAGGGTTAAAGTCAGTCAGACACAAGGCTATGTCTGCAAATAAAGCAAGAGACTTATTCAGTGCATGAGGCTAAACCAGCGCACGAGTCTAATTCAGTGCGCGAGGCTAAGCCAGCGCACAAGTCTAAACCGACGTATAGGCGAGATTAAATCATAATCGAAAGTCAAGGTTAAGCTCTCTAAAGTTAACCAGAATGTAATGCCAAGTTCTAGTCTAGCACAATGCAGAAGTGGCAAAATACGAAGCCAAGACTCTACCCATCTAGAAGTATCAGAACGCAAGGCTGACACTCACCTTTGCCTTGTCCTATGATGAACTCCCTGATCAGCCAAATGGGGTCTACGCAGGGGATGAGACCCACAACCAGAGAACCTCGCATATAATGCGAGCTAAGCCCAAAGCAAGAATACGAGGCTATACCCGCGTACAACGTGAGGCTAAACCAATGTAAAATCATCTAGTGCATGAAGTTAATTCAAGACTGCCAGCGTAAAGTCATCAGACGCGAGGCTAATTCGAAACTAAACCAGCGTGCATGGTTGTACTAGTGCGTGATGCTGAGCCAGTTGTCACGCCCCGCTCCCAATATACGGTATATAAGCACGTGTAACAGGTACCGGCAACATATTCTGTTTGAATATGCTAAAACCTCAATAAATTTGCCACAATAATACTCAGTAATTATGATAGAAAAATTCAACACAAGTTTGACTTTCATTTATTGAAATGAAGTTTAGATACAATTGAAACAAAATATAATAAAATTAAACAAAAGGAAGAAATGAATCTCTAATCTGTTATGGAGCTTCAATATGATGTTTAAACTACACCAGATCCTGCGGCAGTTTTGGCGTGTCCATCGGTAAATCTGGGCATGCACACCCAGGTCGTCAGATTGCGACCAAAATAAAAACGGAGAAAGAATATGAAATATAGCAGTTATATCCAAACATAATAATAATACAAGTTTTAGAAAATATAGAATGAGATGTCTGTAATAATGATATCAATTAATTTAGGTTATCTTAATGTCAATTTAACGAAGTTAACTTTATAACAGAGGTATTTTTGTTTAGGATGTCATATAATTGGAAAAGCTAATTGATGGGATATCACTGTTTCAATTGTTTCCTGTACAGACCCAGGAAATGGTCACAGGATTGTCCGATGCTGAGTCGGACCTGCCGTCAGGCAAACAGGAATTATAATCAGGTATGATCCAGCAAATCATCACGTACCCATGGTGTGCGAAATATTCAGTTGTACAACTTAACAAGATTACAACCGAAACAGAGTATATTTCCATCATTCAGTTTCTCCCCCAACCCAGTGTCATTTAGGTATAGTATACAGTATATTGATTATATCATATATAATATTTCAAGTGGATTTTTCTTAATTTGTTAACAACATGATTTATAGAGTCTGTTTAGTTTATACTTTATTCAATAAATTATAATTAGCTATATTTAAGAGTCACTGATTTGAGACATCATAAAGATATAGGTCAGGCAAGTGTATGGATGCTGGGAGGTTTTCCGTGCGACGCACGTTCCTTAATTAGAGAACCAGCATACAAGATAACTTTTCTAGACACCAATACAAAATGATATCACAAACAATATTTCTTCGTGAATATAACTTTTATGTGATTTATCAAATTTGTATATATGATTATTCTAAAATCTAACTATACTATGTAATTTAAATTTAATGACAATTGATAATAGATTTTTGATGACAAGAAACATAATAAGTAATTAATAAATTCCTACAAAATAACAAATCAATTTACACAAAATAAATAGCATGATTGAAACAACAGGTATATAAAATAGCATGATTAGTGAGTCCGAAAATGAACTCACCTGGATTTTGTTTCCCGATGTTGCTCAATGGAGTAATCTACACATTAAAAATATTCTAAGAATATTAAAAACAGATTAATATGAATTTAGATGATTTTTTTATGGATTTTTATAATATTTATAACATACTCAAAAATTGATTTTAGTATTAAGCGGGTCTGAAATTAGGAAATAGGTTTGGCTCCATTTTATTGGGCTTATAAGATGATGGATGTTTTTTTTTTAGGTTATTAGGATTATTGAGTAGTAAAAGAGTTAACCTATGATTCATTAAAATAATTTAAGCTAAGAAGAAAAAGAAAGATAATATCTAAGCTCTTGTCAAAAGGTGAGAATTTAAAATATGGAAATAGATGGAAGGAGATACCCTTCTCCGGTGAAGTGGTGGCGGCTCTGGCGGTGGCTCCTGCGGTGATTTTGAAGGTGGCTCGGGCGAGATGATAGAGAGAGATTAGAATGTTAGAGAATGATTTTTAGAATGAGTGAAATGTATTTTGATTTAGGGGTTTATATAGGATTGGATTTAGAAGTTACAGAATGTGAATGGTTTTGAGAGTTATAGTATTTAAAAGGTTTAAAGTGTTGTGGAATTTCAAGAGTTTGAGAGATTATGGAATTTGAAAGGTTTTACATTAATTTTGAGGGTTTAGAATATGAAAGGTTTTAGTTTAATTAGAGAGTTTAATTTTGAGAATTAAAGATGGGAGTTTTATTATTGAAATAATGGAGAAGATGAAAAGTTTGGAGGTTGAAGCAGATGAAAGATTTAGGAGATTAAAGAAATTGAAAGGTATAAGAGTTAAAGAAAAAAATAAAAATTTTATATTTATTATTTGTTTATTTTTTTATTTATTTAAAGTTATAAAAGATGAAGGGTTATTACATTCTATCCCCCTTAGAAAAATAATTTCGTCCTCGAAATTAGATAAGGTAAAGTAGAAAAATATTGTCTATCTATTTTTGAACTCATATTAAAAAAAATTTGTTTTACTCATGATCAACAGGCCACTTTGATTTTTTGTCTCTTTCTGAGGACGACAGCTCAACAATATTGTTAATTAAGTTTGAAATTGATCTTCGGGATAGGCAAATCATTTTTTTAGAAAAAAAATAGAAATAAATGAAGAGTTATGAAAAATATAATTATAAAATAAAGGGTAAATATTTAATCCATATTTAGAATATAATTCATTTTAGACACTGAAGAATTTTGATATGGATTTAAAATAGGTGGATCATCAATTAGGATAAATAAAAGATGCCGAAATAGTCAATAGATTGGGACATTAGAAATTTTTAAGAAAATTATTATATAAATGTGGCAAAATTTTATACCAGGTTTCTCAAATCAGTTCATGTCCCAGGTCGTCAGATTGCGACCAAAATAAAAACGGAGAAAGAATATGAAATATAGCAGTTATATCCAAACATAATAATAACACAAGTTTTAGAAAATATAGAATGAGATGTATGTAATAATGATGTCAATTAATTTAGGCTATCTTAATGTCAATTTAACGAAGTTAACTTTATAACAGAGGTATTTTTGTTTAGGATGTCATGTAATTGGAAAAGCTAATTGATGGGATACCACTGTTTCGATTGTTTCATGTACAGACCCAGGAAATGGTCACAGGATTGTCCGATGCTGAGTCGGACCTGTCGTCAGACAAACATGAATTATAATCAGGTATGATCCAGCAAATTATCACGCACCCATGGTGTGCGAAATATTCAGTTGTACAACATAACAAGATTACAACCGAAACAGAGTATATTTCCATCATTCAGTTTCTCCCCCAACCCAGTGTCATTTAGGTATGGTATACAGTATATTGATTATATCATATACAATATTTCAAGTGGATTTTTCTTAATTTGTTAACAACATGATTTATAGAGTCTGTTCAGTTTATACTTTATTCAATAAATTACAATTAGCTATATTTAAGAGTCACTGATTTGAGACATCATAAAGATATCGGCCAGGCAAGTGTATGGATGCTGGGAGGTTTTCCGTGCGACGCACGTTCCTTAATTAGAGAACCAGCATACAAGATAACTTTTCTAGACACCAATACAAAATGATATCACAAACAATACTTCTTCGTGAATATAACTTTTATGTGATTTATCAAATTTGTATATATGATTATTCTAAAATCTAACTATACTATGTAATTTAAATTTAATGACAATTGATAATAGATTTTTGATGACAAGAAACATAATAAGTAATTAATAAATTCCTACAAAATAACAAATCAATTTACACAAAATAAATAGCATGATTGAAACAACAGGTATATAAAATAGCATGATTAGTGAGTCCGAAAATGAACTCACCTGGATTTTGTTTCCCGATGTTGCTCAATGGAGTAATCTACACATTAAAAATATTCTAAGAATATTAAAAACAGATTAATATGAATTTAGATGATTTTTTATGGATTTTTCTAATATTTATAACATACTCAAAAATTGATTTTAGTATTAAGAGGGTCTGAAATTAGGAAATAGGTTTGGCTCCATTTTATTGGGCTTATAAGATGATGGATGTTTTTTTTTTAGGTTATTAGGATTATTGAGTAGTAAAAGAGCTAACCTATGATTCATTAAAATAATTTAAGTTAAGAAGAAAAAGAAAGATAATATCTAAGCTCTTGTCAAAAGGTGAGAATTTAAAATATGGAAATAGATGGAAGGAGATACCCTTCTCCGGTGAAGTGGTGGCGGCTCTGGCGGTAGCTCCTGCGGTGGTTTTGAAGGTGGCTCGGGCGAGATGAGAGAGAGAGATTAGAATGTTAGAGAATGATTTTTAGAATGAGTGAAATGTATTTTGATTTAGGGGTTTATATAGGATTGGATTTAGGAGTTACAGAATGTGAATGGTTTTGAGAGTTATAGTATTTAAAAGGTTTAAAGTGTTGTGGAATTTCAAGAGTTTGAGGGGTTATGGAATTTGAAAGGTTTTACATTAATTTGGAGGGTTTAGAATATGAAAGGTTTTAGTTTAATTAGAGAGTTTAATTTTGAGAATTAAAGATGGGAGTTTTATTATTGAAATAATGGAGAAGATGAAAAGTTTGGAGGTTGAAGAAGATGAAAGATTTAGGAGATTAAAGAAATTGAAAGGTGTAAGAGTTAAAGAAAAAAATAAAAATGTTATATTTATTATTTGTTTATTTTTTTATTTATTTAAAGTTATAAAAGATAAAGGGTTATTACACCAGTACACAGAACATATCCAGAGTACAAAAGTGAACAGAAATGCAAGGCTAAGCTTCAATCCTGCATAGCCCACTACAGAAAAAAAGTAATCTATTACTGCTAGAGGTGTTTATCGGGCCGGGCGGCCCGTTGGGCACGCCCGGCCCGGCACGTGCCGGGCACGGCCTGGCACCTCGGCTCGGGCTGTGCCCGAGCCAAGGCCGGCCGTGCCGGCGGGCCGGGCCGTGCCTGGCACGTGCCAGGCACGGCCCAGCACGGCCGAATTATTTTTTTTTTTTTAAATATAGCTGTTGGGGGAAATTGGGGGGTTTTTTGCAATTTTTTTTGCAAATAGCCCCCCAACGGTACAAAAGCCTATCTTTGTGAATTTTTTGTTAATATCACTAAAAAGAAAAAAAAATGGAACTAGTAGAGGGATAATTGTAAATTTATAAGCTCACTCACTCGGCACCTAATCCAATTTCAACTTTATTTAATCTACTAACTTCTCCAGTGTCTACTGTAGTATCGGAGTCTGCTTTTAGCGCAGGTGGTAGAGTGCTCACGAACTTGAGAACCTCAATGGCGTCGGACACATTGGAAATGTGTGTCTGCTTGAAAGATTGGTACGACGCAGAAGATAGGGAAAAAGACTTGACTAATGAAGTTGTACTAGAGACCTTAGGCTTACCAGAAGAAAATGAAGCTTGATTAAAAGTATTTAAATTTGTAAGGATTTTCATGTATTTTTAATTTTTTTTTTGTAATTTTTAACTCATAAATCTCTTAGAAAATATATTAAGAACAAGTTGAGGGTGACGGCTAGGGTCATCTTCCCTCTCTTCGGACACTGTATAACTTCTAAAGAGATTTATAGAGCAATTATATGAATGTAATATGATTAAATATAATATAATATTTGTTTTTATTGTTATTACTTCTTGTTAAATCTAGTTAAATGAAGCAACATAGCCCTTCTTTATTTTTTTTATTTTTTTGATTTATAAAAAACCCGGCCCGGCCCGGCCCGGGCACGACACGGGCCCGCTGTGCCGTGCCGGCGGGCCGAGCCCGGGCCTAGGCCCGGGCGACCGTGCCGTGCTGGCGGCACGGCACGTCCCGTTTGGGGGACGTGCCGTGCCGTGCCCGGGCCGGGCCGGACACAACCTGATAGGCAGGTCTAATTACTGCATGACGAAATCAATGGACAGTCAAACAAGTCCTATGCAGGGGGTGGGATTTACAACCAGATAAACTGGCGTATAATGCGAGGCTAAGACCGAAGTAAGAATGCGAGGTTAAACCCCGCATACAATTCGAAACCAAGCCATCGTAAAGTTATTTAAACGCGAGACTATACACACGGCTAAAATGCGAAGCTAACTCTCAGCCTCGCGTAAACTTCAAAGAGCAAGAAGGCGGTCAATTAAATTACAATAACCATTCAAATGTGGCCCACCCAGGGGGCCCATACCAATAAACCTTGTATGCAATGCAAAGCAAACTCTGCACACAATACAAGGCCAAACCAGCGTAAAGTCATCTAAATGTGAGGCTATACTCACGGCCAAAATGTAAAACTAACTCTCAGCCCCACATAGATTTTAAGAAGCAGAAGGTCAAGGTTTGTGTCAGAAACTTAAGGCGCCAAGCCAACCAGGAGCCTTGCGTAATATTCGATGAAAAAGAAGGTGGTCCGTCGACTTACAATGGGCTTGTAACCAGTCAAATGTGGCCCACTTAGGAGGTGAGACCCACTCCAGTAAACATTGTAAACAAAACTAAACTCTGTATACAATGCGGCGCTAAACCAGCATAAAGTCATTTAAACGCGAGGCTATGTCCGCACGGAGTGAAAAGTTATGCCCACAATTAAATGTGAACAAAACTAAACTCTGCATACAATGGACACTAAGTCAGCATAAAGTCATCTAAACGCGAGGCTAGGTCCGCGCGGAGTGCAAAGTTATGCCCGCAACTAAAATGCGAAACTAACTCAGTGTTTAAGGCTAAACCTGCACACAAGTCCAACCCAGCGTATAACACAAAGTTATACTAGCCCAGCCACGAGGCTCTGCCAGCTTAAAATACGAGGCTAAGCCCGCGGATATAGGGCTAAGGTTGCATCTTGAACGCGCAATAACAAATCAAGTTGTATCAAGCACAAATCTCGAGAGCACCTTCAACAAAAAAGTACAAGAAAGAACTTTCAAAATGGACGACTTGGTCTTAGCCATGACGCACAAGACTAAGAACAAATATCAGCCAAAGTGGGAGGGCCCATTTGTAGTAGAGATGGTCTATCCAAATGGAGCATACCGATTGATCAATCAACACGATGACTGGATTATGATATAGATCAACGAAAAATTTCTGAAGAAATATTATTTTTAAGGGAATGAAGTCATCCAACTTCTTTTTCAACATAACAAAATGAACAAATATTGGCTCGCCGCTAGCTTGCAACTCCACACCCCAACTGGGGGTACAAAATCAAAATGAATCCTACGTCTCTATAACTAAGGATAGAGGAAATATTTGGCATGTAAGCCAAGTAAAATCCTTGCCAACCCCATCATGCTGGGGGTAAAAGTATGAATTGCCTAACGCCATTAAGGCAACGGGAAGAGAACAAATTTCTCGCCAATCCAGTCATGCTGGGGTAAATCAAGGCAACAGAAAGAGAACCAGTTTCTTGTCAACCCATCATGCTGGGATAAAAGCATGATTTGCCCAACACCACTAAGGTAACGGAAAGAGAACCAGTTTCTCGCCAACCCATCATGCTGGGGGTAAAAGTATAGACTGCCCAATATCGTCAAGCTAACGGGAAGAGAACAAGTTTCTCGCCAACCCCATCATGTTAAGGGTAAAATCATGAATTGCCCGATGCCATCAAGGCAACGGGAAGAAAATAAATTTCTCGCCAACCCCATCATATTGAGGGCAAAAGTATGAATTGTCCAATGCCATCAAGACAATGGGAAGAGAACAAGTTTCTCGCCAACTCCATATGTTGGGGTAAAAATATGATTTGCCCAACACCACCAAGGTAACGAAAAGAGAACAAGTTTCTCGCCAACCCTATCATATTAGGGGTAAAAGTATGAGCTGCCCAATGCCGTCAAGGCAACGTAAAGAGAACCAATTTCTCGCCAACCCATCATGCTTGGGTAAAAGTATGATTTGTCCAATACCATCAAGGTAACGGAAAGATAACCAGTTTCTCGCCAAGCCATCATGCTGGGGGTAAAAGTATAAACTGCCCAATACTGTCAAGGTAACGGGAAAAGAATAAGTTTCTCGCCAACTCCATCATGCTAGGGGTAAAATTATGAATTGCCCAATGCCATCAAAGCAACAGGAAGAGAATAAATTTCTCGCCAACCCCATCATGCTGGGGGTAAAAGTATGAATTGCCCAACGTCATCAAGGTAACGGGAAGAGAATAAATTTCTCACCAACCCATCATGCTTGGGTAAAAGAATGATTTGCCCAACACCATCAAGGTAACGGGAAGAAAATCAATTTCTCCCTAACCTATCATGCTCGGGTAAAAGTATGATTTGCCCAACACCATCAAGGTAACGGGAAGAGAACCAGTTTCTCGCCAACCCAATCATACTGGGGTAAAAAGCATGAATTGCCCAACGCCATCAAAGTAACGGGAAGAGAATAAAATTCTTTCCAACCCCATCATGCTGGGAGTAAAAAACATAAACTGTCCAAAACTGCTAAAGTAAAGGGACAAGGAAAAATTTGGCATTTAAGCCCAAACACAACTTACCATACTGAGGGGAATAGTATGACTAGTCCAACTCAAACGGAAGTTGGTAAAGGCAAATCAAATTCGTTGATAGCTAGAAATTTGCTAAAAAAATTTGGCATTTAAGCCCAAACAAAACCCTTGACAACTTACCATACTGAGGGGAATAGTATGGCTAGCCCAACTCAAACGGAAGTTGGTAAAGGCAAATCAAATTCATTGATAGCTAAAAATTTGCTAAAAATTGCATGTCACAACAGTATTCTTATCTGAATATAAGGATACATCATTGCCCAAAACTGCTTAAGGCAAAGAGAAGAGGAAAAGTTTGGCATTTAATCCCAAACGAAACTCTCGACAACTTACTATACTGAGAGGAATAATATGACTAGCCCAACTCAAACGGTAGTTTGTAAAGGCTAATCAAATCCGTTGATAATTGGGGGTTTACTAAAAATCCTAATCAGATCGATCCCCTGTCAAGTTAAGATTTCACCTCTGACAGTAAAACTTTTCTCATTAATTTTCTCTGACAAAACCAGTAAGTCCCTAAAATATTTGTCACGTTAAAATCATACCTCTAACACCCGAGTACAAAATTGAATCATTTTTCCCATAAGATCAAGACCAATCAAATCCCTATCAAGTTAAGATTTCACCTCCGACAGCAATACTTTTCTCGTCATTTTTCTCCAGCAGAGCAAGTGATACTCTAAAATATTTGTGAAGTTAAAATTATACCTCCGACATTAGAATTCAAAATTATGTGAGATCAAATTCGATTAAATCTCCTGTCAAGTTAAGTTTTCACCTCTGACAGAAAAGAAAACTCACACTTCATCAAGTCCAACATTA
The DNA here is from genome assembly GCA_036321105.1 of Dracaena cambodiana. NCBI lineage: Eukaryota > Viridiplantae > Streptophyta > Magnoliopsida > Asparagales > Asparagaceae > Dracaena > Dracaena cambodiana. The sequence goes on from JAYEPQ010000016.1 coordinate 12,596,452, forward strand.
CAATCTCTAATGAACTTGTTTTTGATATCGTTAAGTTAATAGTTACCTCTGACAAAAATCATTTTCCCTATCAAGTTAACAGTTACCTCTGATAGTCAAATTTCAAGGTTAAATACGTTAACTGTCACCTCTATTTAGTTAACTCATTCCTATCAAGACCAAATCCTCTGAATAGGTCGAGTTTTGAGACATGTTTAATGACACCTCTATCTTTTCGTAATCCATCATACTAGATATCACTAAACGGTTAGGATTCAAATGAACACATTAATATCATACCTCTTCTTGTCATCAAGTCAGCACGTTAACATTATACCTCTACTTGTCATCTAACGAGTACGTTAAGATCATACATCTATTTGTCATCCAATGAGCACGTTAATATTATACCTCTGCTTATCCTCTAAAAAGCACGTTAACATTATACCTCTGCTCATCCTCTATAAGATATGTTAACAATTACCTCTGTCTATCAAATTCATCACCAGTCATCTGTCATGCACTCAGCCTCTGAACAAGATATCAAAAATATTTTTGCATGCAGACAATAAATTTTTTGAAGCAAAGGTACAAGCAAAAATCTGGCTGGGCCACATAAGTACAATAGTCCGCATCAAGAAAATTCACTAGAAGTAATTTCTGATGCATTGGAGAGATTCAACAGTATACCTCCAATAACAAAATAGCTGGAAGATAGCAATTTCTGAATATGATTCACAATATACCATAAAAAATTGCGCCATACGATGAAGACTACAACGTTAAAATCAAAGAGTACAAAGTATTTCGAAATTCGTTACAAATCAATACAGAGTTTCGAAAACTTTGGAGGGAGTTATGTAGATATCAAACAAAAGAAAGAAGATTAAAAAATAAAAAATAAATAAATAAAACGGGAGTGCCCCGCGGGTCCCACCCTCGGGAGCACTCCCGCGGGAGCACACCCACAGGTGCGCCCGCGAGAGCACACCCACGAGTGCGCCCGCGGGAGTGCGCCCGCGGGAGCGATCCTGCGGGTGGGTCCCACCCGCGGGATCGCTCTCGCTGGAGCGCCCCGCGGGTCCCACCCACAGGATCGCTCCACCCGCGGGTTACTCCCGGTCGTCCGCTCCGTGCTTCGATTATGGTTTAATCCGGATTTTTAGAAAATAATTGCACAGCTTTGAAGGATTTGGTCCGGATTTTTAGAGAGTAATTACGGAGATTTGACCTTACTTCTCAATCTCTCAACCTATAAAAGGAGAGGATTTTCCAGGGGGAAGGAGGATTTTTAGCAGAGACCAGAGAGTCCAAAAATGAAGATCTACAGCTTCTGCAGAGTCCATAAAAGGAGTTCCACATATCAATCTTCATCCCAATCCATATCGGATCGTCAACGGAGCGCAGAATCAAGACTCCACCGCTGCCAGAACCCATAAAAATAAAGAAAAATCGAAATCAATCGATCCCCATTCTTGTAATCTCGATTTTCTAGTTGTATTTTTTCTTTTATTGTTGTAATTCCAAAGTAAATTAGCAATATAAGAAAAATTCAATTTTTTTTTGGACATACACTTTATGATTCCAATTATATTTTGCAGACCTTGTATTTCATGAATCCTATGCATGACTATATTATATCATACATATCATATACTTTACGATTCATGTTATATTATACTTACTATGTACTTCATGAGCCATGTGCATATACTTTTTACATTGTCTTTTATTAGCATTGCCACATACTACGTTTTCGTATGGTTTTCATAACATTGCACGAGATTGGGTTTGTACTCTTGTTTGGGTTTTGAAGCTTAGAATTATCACACCTCAAATCTAGCAGTCGCGACTGTGGTGCTTGAGGAGGAGGACCCACCCCTCGAGGATTTACATTTCAAGGAGTAGGCCGAGCATCAGTAGCCAGCTTCTTATAGAATCCTTATCCTTTTCTGTATATATCATGTTAACTTGTATGTGCATATGTATCCTACTTTTTAATTATGTCCATAATATCCAGACACTCTCGTATATATTTAATACTTATGTTACTCTGTTATGATACTATACTTGTCTCTACATGAGTAACCTTTTGATGTACATATTGCTTATTATTTTCATATACCTATTTTTGATATTGCTATATTCATGTATGTGATGTTGTGGCAATTAGATTATTATTATCAGTGTTCATAGTATCTCATACATGTAACATAGTTCCTGCTCGTTTCTCATATTCGTCTAATATCATAACACTGATAATATGCGATATATGTTTTCCTCACTTTATGCTACTTGTACTTGATTAGCCATTTTATGGTCTGTTATTAGCTACTTATCATGATCACTATCATTCCTTATTTGTCATATTACGGGTGTGTGATTTTCTTGCTTGTTACTTATAATATTACAATATTCTTGTCTGCCAGATACATGCTATTCATCTAAATTTAATTTCCATTTAACTGTGATATGATGTCCTTCGTGATGTCTTTATTATCATTGATGAATATTTAATTGATCAATTACATTGTGGATATGGGAGAGATGAATGAAATATGTATTGTGGGAGTTTCTTGTCTTGTTAAAGTGCATCCTCCAATGTGTGTACTGGCACCATTGTTTCTAAGTATTTAGCGATACTTCTGGTTTGTATGGAGCCTCGTAGTCAAGATTTTAGATATGCACGGGATATTTAGGGTGCTTAGTTGTATGCTATCTGGTTCATATGGATAACGGTACTTGTGGTTGTTATAACGCATATGTACAGTACACTTGTAGAGTATGTGAATACTCCCACCATTATTTCTTGATGACATAAGTAATAATTAACATGTCTGCATAAGACTATGAGTTTAGGTGACCCAATCCCACAGGGCCACCTCTTAAATCCATTGAGATAAATCTTGTAACTTTAAATTTCATGTTTCTACGCATGTCATGCCATCCATGCTCGTATTTATATCATACCATACTTTTTTTTTATTATTGACATCAATATTGTGTTTATTGTTTCCCTTGCATGTTCCTTTTACTCGATATCTACTCATGCATCATACAAAATTTCATATTCATGATAGAACACCTATTTATATCCACTACGTACAACCCTATTTCATTGTCCTTTTACTTGCATTCTGACCCTGAATATACTCAAACACATGCACTAGGTGGTATTGAATCAGAGGAATCTACCCACCACTAGTAGATCGATCCATATTTCTTGTCAAAAAGAGATTCAGTGGTGGATGTACGACTCTATCTATCCATTATTCTTTTGTTTTCTCTAGACTTCATTTTATATGTTATTGTTATAGAATTGTATCTTCACTTATCTATTCATACTCGGGAACTATCGTTTATTATAGCCAAGTATTGTATAAGTTGTATTATGTATCTTTCAGTCTTATTAATAAAAACACAATTTTTTCTTTTATATGGTTTATATAGTAGAATAGTTATTTCATGTGTTAATTTATTTTTGATATCTAGACTGCATCGTTTGTGCATTAAAGCTTCTTGTGCATTAAAGTCTCGTGCACATTATTTCTTTTATACATATCTATTGGTGGCACACTCCGTTTCTAAATTCATATTAGAAAATAGGGCATTACAAAGTGCTACTAGAGCTCTTGGTTCCTCAGATTAGTCAATATGATTAAGATTAATCTAGTCCTGACTTTGACATATCTTATAATTCTGTCATACGTATTTTTGCATTTTCATTGATTATCTATCTTTATTTCTCGTCTCTATTTAATAGCCTGTCCTTGAGCTTGGTACTTATCATTGATTTAATCCCTTTGTTAGTTTATTGATTTCCATTTAATGTTTGGTCCAAGAGATGTTTTATCTTTCAGCTTTATTATTTTATTAGAGTACAGAGTGGTGTTGTAGACTCTTATTCATATCTTGTCTCCTCAGATTGATTGTATACTTAATTATACACTTTCAATGTCTTGAATTCTATTAGATTGGCAGGGCAATTGTAAAGATTCGTCCATTGGCGCTAGCAGTTGGATTCATCCGCTAGGATTTTGATTATATTGAGATTGATGTTAAATTGTTTTTAATCTGGTATCCATTATTGTAAGTTTTGTTAAGTAGGCCAGGCGATACCGAGATTCGCTCTTGGCTAGCAATTATTACAGCCATGTACTAGACCTCATGTGTGGATTCTATGAGATACTCCTTTTTAAAATTCTTTTCATCTTTAGTTAAATTTTGAGGACCGTAACGACTTAATATTTATATTCATGGATCAGTTTATTTCATATCGTTCATGTCAGTTCGGAGACTCAGATACCAATATCCATGGATACTGAATAAATTAATTTTATATTTGATTCCGAAATCCAATGGATAATTTCATAAGGGATAAACCATTCGTTTCATTTTATTATGTTTTTTATATTTTTTAGAAATTATTCCAAACTGGTCGCGCCAATACTGATAACTCTAAGTTTATTTTAACTTATATTAATTGTCCAACAGCCGTTGATGTCAATTTTGACTCTTTTAGTTTCTAGTTTTATCCAACTTCGGCTCCAAATTTAACTATCCTTCAAATTAACTCCAAAAATTTTGAAATTTTTACATAAACTTCACTTCATCCTTACCATATATCTCCTGAGACCACGACCTAATTTCCTATTCATTTTTCTCCAAAAATTAGTTAATAAATTAGCATTAAAGAATCCTATAAAATTCATCATAAAGCCAATTAAGTCTTGTTCATTGAGATTTCTTTACAAATCAAGTTTAAATTTCTCTAGCAGCTCAAGAAAGTTTATCTAGCACTCCACCATCAGTCCAAGTTCAATATTTAGTAATTTCAACCCTAATTGGATCAATTTGGACTCTATATCTGCAAATACTATTAAGTCAAGTAGTTACACCTTCCATATGCTTTTACTTGATTTCTTCAAGTAGAAATAACCAAAAAAATATATAATTTTAATCAAAATTTTAATATTGGATATTTATGATTCTTGATATTTTATATTACAATTATCATGTAATATACCATATTTTGCATGTCATAAGCATATATATATTAGTCATGTTTCAATCGACTATGACAGCCTATATATAAACAACCATGCCTTCCTCAAAACGATATGCATTCTAGCTGTTATAGGATCCGTTAGAAAGATAACTTATTAAACTATAATTTTCATTTAGAAACACAATCCTAATTCAATTTTCCTATAAAAAATAACTTGAAAGCTTTGACATTATATTGTACCATGTCCAACATGTCAGCAACAGAAGGGACATAGTAAAACAATCATAATTTTAATCTACAACTCCAATAGAGCTTATTTTGTATTCATTGAAAAATAATTAAATTATTTATAAGCTTCGCTTACAAATTTTTCTTATTTTGTATTCATTGAAAAATAATTAAATTATTTATAAGCTTCGCTTAGAAATTTTTTTATCCTATTCAAAAGTAACTTGAAAGTTGATGATCTACAGTATCATGTCCGCCAATTCAACAGCAATTTAAGTTTAGAAAAACCACTGTAACTCTTTATTAGAACTTGGTTTGAGCTAATTTATAATTTATTAGAAAACTAATGCATAACACTACAACTTTTATTTATTTTTAATGATTCAGCCTTCTGCCTTGCTATAATGGGCTTGAAAAATGTTTGTTTCTGTATTGCTATGCACGACCAAGACATAGCTAAGTGCGGCCAAGGTATGGCTATGCTCGCACGTGCACTGGCACAAGAATATACGTGTATATACTCTTATTCATGCTTGCTACTCTAAGCCACAAGCCAAGTTTCACGTGCATGCATACATGTGAACAAGTAAACTTGTTATCGTTCATACTATTACCAATGTATGCACATGTCATGACATGCTTACATATTCCCGTTCATAATTGCTAGCATGGTCATGCCCTCAAATTAGGTTTACATGTCCCATCTTTGGTTGTAGCTCTTACTATGTGCATGCATATATATTCTAACCATATGCATGTGTATATGCATGATACCCTAGCCATGTTGGCACATACATGTTCTAACTTTGTGCACGCATGCATATTCATGCATAAATGCAAATATCCTAGTCATATGCACTCATACATGTTATAAATATGTGCACACATACAAGTCTGATTTATTGGTCATCTACATGGATATATGTTATAAGACCTTATTGATAAAATGCTGCATGTGTTACCTTGTTTATGATATCATATTGTGTTTATCCATATTTTATGATCCTTTTCATTTTGTTTATCTTTTATTTATGACTAGTAGAGTACGTGCACATTGTACAATATATATAACATTGTTCAAGCTTGTTTCTTGCATTCGCTTGATATCATAACACTGATGATATGGATGTATGCTTTACTTGTTTATGCTACTTATACTCGATTAGCTATCTTCTGATATGTTATTAGCTATTCATCATGATCACTATCATGCTCTACTGTCATATCATTGGTGTGCCAATCACTATCATGCCTAGTGGTATGTCATGGCACAATCACATGTTGCTAACGAGTTTTGGGCTTGTACACGCACTTATATGATATTAGGATCTAGCATGTATTTTATCCAACTCGAAGTTTCTAGTAACTAACATGAGATGTGATCGAGACGTGAACCTTTACTATTAGTATATTACTCATGATAGCTTGATCGTACTTTTGTTTATGAACCTTTACTATTAGTATATTACTCATGATAGCTTGATCGTACTTTTGTTTATGATTCATGTTAGCCTGATCGCCACTATATTACATTATCATCTATGGTATTTCTCCGAAACTTTATTTGTATGTTTTTCTTTTATTACGTATACTTGTTGAATTTAATCTCCTGAATTTTTAATGTAAATTATGAAGATGAGGAATGAGAACCTGCCCCAACGAATGCTTTGTACTTCATCGGCTAGGTTGAACAATAATGACGGGTGGAGATCTGGCCATTTATATTTCGTTGTCCATACTCTAAGCACTGTCTCTCCTTTTGATCTTTCTGTTATTATATATGTAAGGATAGTGTGTCACATTATGTAATAACTCTTCTATATATATATATATATATATATATATATATATATATATATATATATATATATATAATAGTTTTCTTTTCCTATTATTAGCCTGTTATTGTATTATTTTATGTATAGTAGTTATACTTATTCCAAAATCGTATATCTATAGTATCATTTTGCAGATATATAACGCTTTCTATTTTGGGAAATAATTGTAAAACAAAGGTGTTACAAAGACGGGGGCAGGAGGGGTGGGGGAGATGGAGCTGATGTGGGATGGAGGGGGCTATAGCAATGGTCTAATATGAGATACATAGCTGGGTATTTCGTGTAGTTGGAAAATTTGAAAGGGTATAATTAAAATAATAGGAGATTAAACTTTGCAAATTACTTAAAATTTGAAAACCTTGAAGGATTATACTTATAGTGGATGACCTTAGTCCAGAAGTGGGTGTAAATAGCAATCCTCATTTTGAGTTAATTCATGATACTGGTATCATTCAAGAAACAGTTTGCGATTTTAACTTCTCTGTGATACCGGACAAATCGAATAACTCTATGCAAGTGTATATTTTTCCTTTACACAGACACATGCGCATGCACACGCTTTACATAAAGAAGTATATCTTCAATCTAGTTAAACTCTAATGAGAATTCCTCTCTTATTTCAGGTAGCATAAATAACACAGCTTGTAGTTCACAATTTACAGATAGAGTGAGAAAAAGAGAACCTGTTATTCATGAGGAGTCTGAGATAATCATGGAAATTGCAAGGTTATCTCGTTGCAGGCTTTAATTGAAATGCTCTGGCTGAAAACATTCCAGCTATCAAAATTCCAATTCAGCTGCGATCTTCTTTTGGATGAGCTCCACTCCAATACGAGGGGATAATCTCGGAAGTCTTTCCTGCAACAGTTACGACAAGTTCAAATCTGCATTTAGTAAATTTCGGATTTCGGGTATTCTATAAACTGACAGAAGGAAATAAAGTCCACTGCACATAAGAATAACCAGAGCCAAATTTTGTTATGTTGCAATGATGTTGAGGACATGAAAGACGATTAATGAACAGTGTTCTTAGTAATCTAATTGGTCGATGATTGATCTCACTGAATCTTCTGGCTTTGGATTTTCAGTGTGCCGCATGAAGACACTTACAAGGACAGGGTATGGGAAGAAAAATAAGTTCTTTACACCATGGTAGGAAATCATAAAACAGGGTGGGTGGTAACACATTTTGCTAATTAAAACAGGTGGGTGGGTCATTCATTGTGCTATCGCCTATCCTAACCCTATATGAAAAACATAGACATAAAGCAGTAAAGGCACTGCATGAACTACTAAGCTAGCCACATATGAGACGCCCCAGACACAAATCAACTCTCACCCTGTACAAACAAAAGGAGCCCACAAGGCCCGTACTCCATGCAATCCTATTCCTCACCAATGGGGCCCACATACAGCCTCAATCCCCACTAAGGATGAGAATGGGATGGTCCAAGGATCAATTCTCAACCCGTCTTTATTTAAAATTTTAAATTAATAATAAAAAATCATTTTTGAATTAAGAATTTGAATATAACATACCAAAGATTGGCTTCAAGAGCTGCCTATTCTCATCCCTATTCCTCACACAGCCATCATAAAGTCCCTACACTGCTCGTGTCTAAAGGAGAGAAATGTAGGCTAGGTAGCAGAAGCTGCTCACATGTGTTGGACGTGAAGAAGTCGTAGATGTTGTCCCGATGTTGTGTTCAAACAGCAACAAACTTCCACCGAGACAACAAAAATTTACTGGGAAACTATCCGATCCCCCCCCCTCCCCCCCACCCCCCCCCCACACACACACACACTTAAACCGAACTTTCACAAATTTTGCAAGTACGTCCCATCTCATGTTTCAAATTTACAAGTCTACCCTTCTCACATCATAGTCAACCCTCAAGTGAGTCAAGTCTCTCTCTCCCTCATAACCTTCTGACTCCCCTCTCTCACTCTCAGGCTCTCCCGACTCCCTGTCTCAGCCCCTCCTATCAACTCCCAGTCCCCCCTACCTCTCGAGTCTCGGCCTCTCTCGGAGGCAGTAGGGTTTGTAATTTTCCCTATTTCGATCAAATGTATAATTAGATTCCAATTACAATTGAACTCTATGTTTTTGTTAGGGTTTTTGCTCGCTCGTAGTTCTTTAATGGTTTACCCTCTCAAATTATGTTTATTTGTGTAAAAATTTGGTTGGAGGATTGAAATTGTTGATGGGAGAAAAAATAATGACTTATTTGATCAGCTTGATGGGGCTAGTTTTCCAAGTTGGATCTATAATCAAGATATTATCAAGTAAAATTGATAATATCAAGTAAAGTTGATCCTTTCACTGCCAGTGTTGTGTTTCAAGATTCATCATTTCACTGCCTAAGCTAAGTCAGGATAAAGAAGAAGAGTTGTGGTAGGCCGGTGACAGCCAGCGTAAAATATTATCATATATTATGACATGAGCCAAAATACCAAGTAAAGTTGATGAAGTAAAATATTCTTAAGACAGCTTTCAGAAACTGATATAATCATTACAAATTCTTAGTGATGTCATTCGGAGTGAAGAATGTGTTGGCAATTTTTATGGATATAATAAACCGAGTAATTGCTCCTTGTTCAAATTTATGGTGGTATTCAACGTCAACTTGGTATGTTCTAGGAATGAAAAAGAGCACGCCAAGTATCCGAGGATTGTATTGTAGACATTGAGGCAAGAGAAGCTAGGAAGCTGAACAAGTATTAATTTAGGTTAACAGTGTATCCTTCTGAGGAACATCATTTCAGGAGAGGGAACAGTTAATTCTTGAAAGGTGGAGGCATTACAGAATTGGTCTATCCTGAAGTGAGTGGTTGAAATAAGGAGTTTTCATGGACTAGTCGGATACTATTGAAGGTTTGTGCAAGACTTCTCAAAAATTGCAAGATCTTTGACGAAATTGATGAAAAAAGAGAGAAGTTTATATGGTTAGATGAATGCAATCTTGCATTCAAGTAACTGAAGTGCAAGCTAACTTCTGCATGAGTGTTGGCAATGCCAAATGGATCAGGAGGTATGATGGTATATAGTGATGCCTATGAGTGATTAGGATGTATGTTGATAGGATGTATGTTGATGCAAGAGGTCAGGTGATAGCTTATGTCTCTCATAGATATCAGAAGCCACATGTGAAGAACTACCCCATTCATGACTTGTATTGGCAACAGTAATCTTTGCCTTGAAGACATAGATATTATCTCTTGGGGGGCAAAGCATGAAAATGCATAGAATCATAAGAGCCTGAAGTACATTTTCACCAAGAAAGAGATCAACATGAGGCAAAGATAGTGGCTTGAGCTCATGGTCAATTATGACATTGATCTGCAATACCACCTTGGTAAGATCAATATAGTACCTAGATAGCGGCTTGAGCTGATGATCAATTATGACATTGATCTGCAATACCACCTAGTAAGATCAGTATAGTACCTAACGCTCTGAGCAAAAAGCCAACTCACATGGCTATGTATCTCACTTAACATAAAGCACTGTTAGAAAATATGAGAAGACTGGATTAGAATATGGTGTTGCTTGGAACTTTTAGGCAATTGATGGTCTTGCAACTTTAATCTACTTTGATCAAGGAGACCAAGAAGGCACAGTTTGATGATATTCAACTTCAAAAATTAAGAGGAGAACTGCCGGCAGATTTCAGGAGAGATTTATCTATTTATGAAGATAGATCGCTTCGTTTTGGCAATAGACTTCGTGTCTCGAAGGGAGAAGTTCGTCAAGAAGTACTCTCTAAAACTCGCAGCTCAGCCCTTTTAATTCATTAGGGAGCAAGATGTATCATGACCTGAAACAACATTTCTGGTGGCATGGCACAGAGAAAGATAACCAGATTTGTGGCCAAGTGTTAATTATGTCAACAAGTGAAAGCTGAACACCAATGGACAATAGGACTTCTTCGGCCATTTCCTATACTTAAATGGAAGTGGGAGAAGTCCACTATGGACTTTGTTATAACATTGTTGGGTAGACCCCATGGCAATAATGCAGTATGGATAATCATGGACCAACTCACAAAATCTGCATACTTCATACATTTTCATGCTGGTCAGTCTATACAATTCTAGCAGACAAATATAAGAAGGAGATAGTCAAACTTCATGGAATTCTGATCATCATTGTATCTATCACGACATTAGTTGCAGGTCCAGTATCATAGGAGTTTACCAAACAAGAGTTTACAAAACAGTCCTGGCACTCGATTGAAGTTTAGTTTTAGTTACCACCCATAGACTAATGGTCACGTGAGAGGACCATTCAAATCATGAAGGATATGTTAAAGGCTTGCATGTTAAGACTTCGGAGGATCGGGGGAAGACCATCTGCACTTGGTATTGTTTGTCTATAACAATAGTTATCAGGTAAATATAAAATGTCTTCATTCAAACCTTGGTACAGGAGCAAGTATAGGTCCCGATATGTAGGGACGACATAGGAGAGAAAACTATTGGATCTAGAGATCATCACTTAGATAATTCAGAAAGCAAACGTCATCTACAAGCATTTGAGGCCGCTGAAGACCGACAAGAGAGCTGGACAGATACCCACCGAAGACTTCTAGAGTTCAAAGTAGGAAAACAGTATTTCTGAATATATCACTAACTAGATGTTTGAACCGATTTGGTTCTCGAGGGAAGCTCAGTTCTTGATTCATTGGCCTATTTGACATCATAGAGGCTTTACCTCCATCTTTAGTAGGAGTGCATAATGTGTTTCATGTATCTCAATTAAAGGAGTATATTCGAGATGAGAACCACGAGCTAGATCACTCAAAAGTATAGTTGTGACCAGAATTGTCATACAAGTATCTTGTATCCATCCATCCTCGATCAAAGGGAGAAACAATGTTTACATATTAAATATCGGTGATATATTAGTCGACAAAATTCTATACTGACAGATATATCACGATATTTACAAAATATCGAATGTCATATCAGACTTTTTAAATGATAAATATGCATGTCATACCTATATAAATCATTTAAATCTATTTAAAACAAGTTCGACTTAAGCGATACCTACCATAGTAATTTGCATTGAGTCTATAAAGATTTGACGTGTGTGGAGTCTTCTCATATGCATCAATACATATACCAATTGAATAACCAACTTTCGAAATACAAAAATAAAACCAATACATATAGCGTAGCTATTAGCTGTTGCCAGAAGTACCACTCATGGATGTTGCATCTCGCAGTCGCTGCTCATGAAGAAGAATGGTCAAAAGAGGCACAAGAATACTAATTGAGCCCTAATGCTCATTCTTTCATATGTATATAGGTTATCGGATTTATAAGTTAACTAGTCGGGTTAGATTTTTCTACATAATTGATATTACTGTTTACATGCAATATTTCGTGATTTAAGTATCATCCAATATCTCACTTTCGAGCAAATATAGTGGTCTACTTCAGACCAAAATGATAAAAGGTACAAAAAATATACATCATATTGGTTGGGGTAAAAATAGGGATATCAACCCATATTTTTAAAAAATTAGGAGAAGATTCCGAAGAATCAGATAGTTTCCCTCATTATACTCCTGGAATATATACACTCCTTGAAAAGCGAGAGGAAGAAATCCAAGCCCTATATCTTCATTTGTTTGAATAATATTCACGCAATATTCCCTTATCCAGTCATGTGATAATTTCAAGGACGAACTTATATCCTTATCCAATCTATGATAATTTCAAGGACGAAATTATATTGTAGGTGGGCAGGATGTAATACTCCTTACCCAATATATTGTATATAATACCATATAATTCAATATAATAATAATATTATAATATAAAAATAATAATGATAATAATAATGATGATTAAAAAATGTAAAATATAGTGATAATAAGATGATAATGATTTAATATTTAGTCATAAATATATATCCTAATATATGTGCACAAAGTATGCAATAAATAGTCAAATCTAATAATTCAAAATCTATAAAATCTAATCATATCTATTAAACCTAAATATATATCCTAATCAGTCTTGGTTATCATTTTTCTACCTTTACTTTTCTTGGTTTTTCATTCACTACCTTTCCTTATGCTCTCTTTTCGATACTTTTGCTCTCCTTATCTCCATAACTCATCTCCTCAATGAAACCTCAATCATCGGGTTCATCTCCCTCAATCTAAAACACATATATCATCTCCTTCTCATCTCAAGTTAGCTATAAAAAATCCAATCTCCTAACCGCCTCCTCCCAATCGCTGCCAACAATAATACCCGCTGGAGCAAACCAGTTTTAGAAGGGGTGGCTATTTTTTTTGTCATTTTACAAGTAAGTCCTTTACTATCCTTATTTTAATATAATTTTATTAAATTTAATTAGTTTTCTTTCATTCAAAACCTCAACTAAATTTATATTTAAATGTCATAACCAGAAGAGCTATGAGTTACATAAGAAGACGAAAACTTTAAATTATAGGTTCCGCTCATTTGTATTTTGCTAAGTTAATATTACATATAAAGTATTATTAAGATTTATAGATTCAAAAGCTATTTTTAGACAATTTAGTTTGGCATATTGTAGTTAAATTCACATTACACGTGTTATTTAAATGGATCCTATAAAATTAAAGTAATAGAATCCATATGATTAATCAAATTGTAGCCTTACAAGTAGTAGCATTAAAATTTTAAATTATTATAGTGAAACTTTTAATATTGAATAATCAATACAAATGCTAGTGCTATTCATAATGTTTATATGCTAGCTTTATAAGATTAAAATAAGAGTTAATATTTCTTAACTATAAGATAATTGAAATAGTTTTAGTTGATTAATTGTGGACAACTTAAGCTTAATATAAGATAATTGAAATAGTTTTAGTTGATTAATTGTGGACAACTTAAGCTTAATATAAGATAATTGAAATAGTTTTAGTTGATTAATTGTGGACAACTTAAGCTTAATATAAGATAATTGAAATAGTTTTAGTTGATTAATTGTGGACAACTTAAGATTAAGCTCAACCTTCCCCAAAAAAGTACTTAAAAAGGAATACAATTTTAATAATAAACGTAGTTGAAATTACGACTTAATAGAATTATTACATCCACATCATATTCTCTTATTAGAATTAAGAAAATTACTAAAACCCCTAATAGATCCATATTCATTAGCATTGTAATAATCAAAGACATAACGATTTCGTTAATATTAGTTTAAAAAATTAAGGATTAATGATTAGAAATTCTTATGATAATTAACTATATCACTTATACACATTTAACTAGGTTTACTAAAATAGACTAAAAGAAAATTAATGTAAGGATTATTGATACTTAGAAACTAAAACAATATATTATTATTACATATTAGGACCTAAGTACAAGTTTTCGTGAGGTTTTTTGTCTAAGTCTAATGAATTCGTCTTGAACTCATTATAACATGCATACTTTCAAACTTGTTAGTTTTTTTCATAAATTTATAGCTTTACCTATGTGGATTGTGTTCTAAATATCAGCCCATATACCAGTATATAGGTTGATATCTTGATATTTTATCCCTAACCGTTACAATATTTGTGCTTTAGACTATATCTCATTTGGACCGAAACGGTCTGATACATCGGCTCAAAGGCAAAATGTCGAACAATATTTTAATCTCAAAATATCTCCCCATAAGTAGTAATATCAGGTCTTTTTTCAATTATGAAAAAAACAACCAAACCCATTAACTTAAAAGCTCGATGACCTATATACATAATGAAGAGATAAAATTAGGGCTCCTTTCCTAGTCACTTGCCCCCCCTTTTCATCAACCGATCCTCCATTGCGAGCGACTACTACAAGATGTGACAGAAATATGTGGTATTAGCGGCAGCCGCCAGGCTCCAATAGTGACACTACATGCATTGATTTTGTTACTGCATTTTGAAGGTTGGACATTTACTTCGTATATATCTTGATGCATTTGAGAATATTTTACAAATGATAAGTTATTTGTAAATTCAATATAAATTGTTAATATAGGTACCTTTCAAGGCTAACATGTTTAAATAGGTTTTATATGTTAATATAGGTATCTTTGCGAGCGACTACTACAACATGTGACAAAAGTATGTGGTATTAGCGGCAGTCACCAGACTCCAATAGACTACATGTATTGATTTTGTTACTGCATTTTGAAGGTTGGACATTTACTTCATATATGTCTTGATACATTTGAGAATATTTTACAAATGATAAGTTATTTGTAAATTCAATATAAATTGTTAATATAGGTACCTTTCGATTTTTATAGAAATGACATGTATATTTAACATTAAAAATGTTTGATATTACATCCGATATTTAGTAAATATAATGATATATCACCCGATATATGATATCTAATATAGAATTTAGGCGACCGATAAATCACCTACGTCCGATATTTAAAACAATGTATATGGCAACTCTTAGTCAAGGGATTCATTTCTTGCCTACAATTAGGAAATATCACTCTGCCTTGCTAGTTATATCTAACTGATTTCTCTCCCATATATCTTCAATCTCTTGAAACTTATATTATTGATATGCACTCTTCTAATGAGTACGTAAAGATCCAAAGAATTGTTTAGTTTTTTTAGAAACTTGTTGAAAGAAGAAATCATTTGGTAATATTTGTTAATCCACAGAGAGAGCATGTTCGGTTATTAAGATTGCCTTGCTGAAGTTCTCGAACTACCAGAACATCAAAACTCAAAAGAAACAATTGCACTTATTATTTAATTCCATCAATTGCATAGGTACATATAATCCTTATATTTGAATTATGAAACCCCCCCCCCCCCAAAAAATAAATAAATAAATAAAACCAACTCCAAAAAAAAAAAATCCGATTTAAGCACTTTGGTCAGCTCCTACTTCTACTCCTTGCCAAAAATTCACAAACTCCCATTTTTAGTTTCAAGTGTAGGATTGTCTTTTTTAAAGAATTGTGTAGATACCACACATACACCCCCCACCCCACAAAAAAAAAAAAAAAAAAAAAAAAAAAAAAAAAAAACCCAAAAAAAAAAAAGGTTATGAGGTCTGACTTCAAGGGTGACGACAGGAGTAAACTCCACCATTTTTGGTGGAGTTTAGCTCCTACACTTAATGGGACATGATCACCCACCTTGCTCTCATCAATGGAAGATGTAGGACCTAACTCCTACATTGCTTATTTCCAAATCTGGCCTGTAAAGGTACATCAGACAAACAGCAGAAGGCATCTTCACTATTAAGAGAGAAACTACCTTTGAACAGTCTCCACTAGTCCTTTCTTTGCGGGGATTTTAGAAGTTGGAAGGGCCTGAGAGTTCAGCCTCCTGATAGAGATGACTATTAGAAAGCTTCATTAGTATACAATACCTTTAACTATAAAAAAACTAACCCCTCTCAGATACTCTCTTGCTAGAATATATCCTTAGAACTTCCTGCAACATTTCTGGGAATCTAAAACATGACATTATCCACTCATAAAGCAACCTATTGAACCATCTGTTATATTGTTACGGATTCTTATAACTGATTGTCCTCCTCCCAACTAAGGTGCCTGGCTTGACTTCTTGAGCAAACACTACTTGAGGGTCAACAAAATTGGATCCTTTCAGGCCTCCCAAGTCATAACTTAAAAAGGATAATCATGAAAATCCACCAAATTTTCTCAGATTTGTAGAGGATGAGGGTGTAAAGCATTGTAATCTAAGATAATGCTTTTGTTTAAAAATTTGACATAAATATAAAAATCATCCTCAAAAGATTAACTAGCAGTCATAAACAAGGGAGGAGAAATTTCCTTGCTTTCCCCTTCTACAGAGATCATTTTAAAAAGACCAGCTTTTGAAGTTCAGTATCACCTGATATGAGAAGCATAAAAAACAGAAGACCATTAAGCAAAACAACGCACTGTTATATAAAATATTATTAAGATTATTGGTAAATGCAATAAAATTTATAACAATATATGTATCCAGTTACCTATTTCAATGAACAATAAATGAATGGCATTTGGCAAATGAAGGCAAAGAAACGTATTAATACCAATGCAAGGAAGTCTCAAGAACACAAAATATCACTTCTAATGATCTAATTTTCTAGTCATGTACTAGCCTCAGTTATTCTAAGAGACAAACCTGTTCAAAATAATATAAGGAATTGATGAACAACAAAAAGGAATTTAGAAAGGAGAAAATAGTAAATCTAGTAATCCATGGTCACTGCTTAATTTATGATCCTCAGAGTATTTGTATTTTGACATACCAATATCTTTAAGTTTCATATAGCCCCAACATGACTGTGAAGTACCCGCACAAATGACGTAAAGAAATGGGAAAAAAAAGGTGACAAAAAACGAGGGTATTTCAGTTATTTTAGGTTGTATTAGAAATAACTAAAATCTTCTTGAGAGTTGCTGTTAGAATGATGTATGCCAGTGTGTGCATGTGATTTCTTTTGTTCATTTTTCTTTTTGTTGTTTTGTGAGTGCTGTATCTTTTATCTTCCTATTTCAATGATTTGTTTAGTTGGGTGCTTTCAGAAATAAAACCATATTATAGCTTGAATAGTCAAAAGACAAAAAGAGACACCAAGGGTACTCACACAGGTACCTTAAGCACATGTCTTACTCGTCTATCTGATCAGAATACTTGCTAGGCAATCTACTATGCCAATACTAATAACCATTGTTGAAAATAACGCGTTATGAAACCCGTTATTTGCGTTACGTAACCTAACGGAATCCCAACGCTACGTAACAACTGGAAATAACTCAGTGCACCGTAACAGTACGTTTTTTACGTTATTTTACGTTATATTACATAACGTTACGTTAAATTACGTTATGTTACGTTATTTACAATTATTTTTTTTAGTAATTTATATATTGTTGTTGATTATTATTTTGATTATTAGCGAATTGCTGTAATTTTCTTAATTAATTGTTTGCTTGTTTGATTGCTTTTGGAATTTCTAACTTGATAATTTAAGTTTGTTTCTTTATCCACTTGTTGTATTTCTCGTCTGGTTGCTAAAATATTTTACTTGTTGATTTTATTGAATTTTTAATTGAACTGAAGTCAACAATCATAAATAAGATAAATTGAACATTACAAAATATAAATTACAACAATGATAATAATTGGAATCGAAATAAAAAATTGAAATCTTGCTTTTTTATTTAAATGATGATTGGAATTACGGTTGCAGACTTAATATAATTTATGAAGATATATGAAAATTATTGTAAAACTTAATATAACATTTGAATAGATTATGTATTACAAAATAATTTTATATTTTTTAGATATTTTAAATTTATTTTTCAATTTATTAAAATTATTTTATATGGTTTTATATTTATTTTTATTAAATAAATAGAAAATTGCATAACCTACGTTATGCGTTACGCTATTTGCGACATAACGTAACAAAGGCAAAACGTTACGTTACCGTTATCGCTATTTTAAACATTGCTAATAACTACGAATACTAAGGAGCATAATGCACAACAACAATGAACTAGGAATGTCCTGACAGCTATCTATCTACTCGTGATTTGGTTGAGCAATAATAAACTCCATGATGGACCGAGATCGATGAAAAGGCATGATGAGCAAAAGAGCCAATTTAACAGTCAAGGTGAAGATACAAGCGGGGTCACACCCCCATACGCTTGGTCACTAACTGCCAGACTTGGGCCATCCTAATGTTAGTGGGGTCACTCTCCAACGCAAAGCCAGATGACTCCCTTTCTTCTTTCAGACACATTACATTATCAGGTGGTCAAAATGGAGTTAGTCCAACAGGAGGGACACTGCCTGTATAATACCTGATCGTTGAAGTAAATGTATAACCTACAAACTCACCATTATCCCAATCACCTACCAACCTCAGCCTATTGAGATGACAAAGGGAATTTAGATGTAGCACAGCAAAGTCCAAGCTAAAAGGCTAAAAACCCATGAGAATCCATCATAGATACCGAAATGAAGGAGGCGGTATCATGCAAATCTGATATTTAGGTGATTTGGAGCATGCTACAAATTTGGAAGCTAGTTTCTTCACGGTCTATAGCCTGAGCTCAATAAGGTCATAGGGTCAATTAGCAGGAGCAGAGGTTGTTCAACTCTCAGGTTAGTATAATAACAAGAAATAGGTTTCGGGTCTTAGATTGGGCCTTAAGTTAGGATAGCGTATAGAATGTTTGGAGACATCATATCAGAATCATGGCATGTGGCTTTTTAGGAATATGGAAAAAATCCATCTTGAAGATATTCATCTTGGACAGGCTCCTGCCATGGTTAAATCCAATTAATCAATCTGAGTTTTCGTACCTTGATCTGCAATTCCTGGTGAATTACCCTTTGATTTCTTAAGTGAACTCAATTACCTAAAACAGTCATGCACATTTTTAGTGCTACAATTAAGAAACTATGTGCGTGGAGAAACTAAGGCAAATCTAAAATTGGAATCTCTAATGCTCCAATCCGTGCACCATCCATAAGAACCCCCTCCATTTGGCTAATGAGGACTTTGAATATTCAGGGGCTTTGATCACCATAAAAAAAACAAGAGCTAAATGGTTTGACAAATGCTTATCATTATGTCAATTTGTGTTGGCTAGAAGGAGAAACACCTTACCATGGCTTGTTACCAACAAATTTAGAACAACATATTCTAAATTTTCTTTGGAGAAAGACTAACAAGATTCATTTGTTAGATGAGACAAGTTATGCCAATACTTCACTCATAGAGGTCTCGACATCCATACCAATATAACCATCTAGCCAATTAACCAAGTAAGCATCAAGTTGTACTCGGAATTGAATGTACAATGGCCAATTGGTAATAGGTGAAATATCAGGCTCCAGTATGATGCACAGTTGTGGAATTGGGCACTCATGTGCTATCCCTTGAAACTGTGAATTGGACATCTACATGTCTCTCCATGCAGTCTAATTGTGATCCTTAACATTGCTAGCTGCATCTTTTCTCCAACCTTAGTATACAAGATATACCTATTAGCTATCACCACGTCTTCTAGCTCTTCAAGATTCAGCAAGTTGGCACCCTACTATAGATAGTAAGCTTTCTATGAAACCAACCTTTCTCATATACTGGTATTCATATGTTATAAAGTACAAACACTTCAAAGTGAGTGTTGTATCCTTATCGGATACATATCGGATATGAATACTTGCATAACACGTGTTGGTATAAATTATACACACTAAAATATGTCGAATTTTAGTAACTTATAAATTTGTGCCGGAGCCGTGTCCATATTTAAAATTGCATATTGGAGCCATGTTTGCATTAAAAAAGTTATAGAGATTCGTGTTGAGCACTATGGAGTCGTATATTGCACGATAATTGCATATAAAAAAAATTGACCTAAAAGAAATATTAAGCTAATAGGCTCTAAATATCTTGCAAATATAGATACTTTAAATATTTCCTTTCAAGGAACTTGTCCATTGGATTGAACTTGGATTATTTTCTTTAACATAATTACTTGGTTAGTATCTATATTTTAAATTAGGGGTATTTACTGGTTTGTCCCTCAAATCTTTATATATTATGATTTAGTCCCCAAATCTTCATATTTAGGATTTAGTCATCCAAATATCCTAAGTTACTACAATTTAGTCCCCCTCTCCAAATCCCCCAAATTTTTGATCTGATATTACCATTTTACCCCTCCTTATTCATTCTTTCTCTTCCTCTTCTCTTCTCCTCCTCTCTTCCTCCTCTCTTCGTTATTCCTTCTCTCTTCTCCTTCTCTCTTCCTCCTCTCTTCTCCCAATAAAGAAAAGATGAGGAGGAGAGAAGGAGAAGAGAGGAGGAATAACGAAGAAAATGAGAAAAGAAGAGGAAGAGAGGAGGAGAAGAGAGGAGGAAGAGAAAGAATGAATAAGGAGGGGTAAAATGGTAATATCAGGTCAAAAATTTTAGGGATTTGGAGAGGGGGACTAAATTGTAGTAACTTAGGAGATTTGGGGGGATTAAATCCTAAATATGAAGATTTGGAGGACTAAATCATAATATATAAAGATTTGAGGGACAAACCAGTAAATAGCCCTTTAAATTATTAAGATTTTCTCATTTCATTCTACTCCAAAGAAAACATATCTTGATAACTATTGTAGACCCTGAAAATTTAAAGTTTAATGAAGCCTGTGTAGCAAGATCAATTTCAAGTTCATTTTTTATCATGAGCCAAACTATAAAAAAAAATCTCTATTAAGAAGAGTTGAAGGGCTCCGAGGTCTCTTTACATTGGCTTTTGAATTAGCTTGATCATCAGGTCAAAAGAGATAATGGTTTCCACGAAGAGAGCTACAGGATACCTAGGGCCACCTATGATCTCCTGGTGTCGCAACCAGTAAGGCTATCAATGGATAAACTTTTTCCAACCTATCCCTAGTCACCGGCACATCCACCGGTAGTACCAATGATGACTCAACAAAGGTCAGCTTGCACCTGGCCACTGGTAAAGCCACCAATGGTCCCAACGGTAATCCCACTGGTGGCTCTGGTTGTAGCCCGAATCTCAAAGTCGTTTTTATGACACTTGAGGCAAATTTGAATTGATTTTGGACTCTTTTTTCAGTCGTGAATTCCTACTCCTTGTCAGATCTAAAGGTGATGATGTATTTGAAGGATCTGAAGATCCATGGACACTATTAAAACCTCACAAAATCAAAAGTTGCAACCGCCCTCAACCTCCAATTATTCCAACTATTGAAGATCTGTTTAAGAGCAAGATATTCACATCAACAATATCTTTGCTTAGCCTACATCAACTCCATAACTGCACACGGAGGAGAAGAGAGCCTTCATATCAAGTTCATTTATGAGAAAGCTCACATCGTTGCGAGGATTCTTTGTTACATTCAACACCACACCTCTAGCAAGTATGTTTCCTCGTCTTCTTGGTCCTTTGATCTTCCTTGTTAATCTTTGCATTAGATTGGTGTCGGATTGTCAACGGGCCAAAGAGCCGCTCTAACTGGGCACCATCATCTAAGGTCCAAAACTATTTTGAGAAAAGTTAAGTTATTATAACAATTGAACTGTGCATTCATTTTGTTTTAAGGGTTGAATTGTATACTCATACTCCTATAATCGCTTGATTTTATTGTCATCTATTTTCTCATATTTTATCAATTTCAATTGATTTTAAGTGAAACAATTATAAGTTTTGACACACATTATATATCATATGCATAAATGTGTGCATAATTACGTCTTCGTGTCCTTATGTCCTACTTTTTAAGGTCTATCGTGTCTCCATGTCCGTGCCGTGTCGTATTTATGTCTCGTGTCTGTGTTCATGCTTCATAGCTTGTATGAGATGCCAAGATGTGTGGCCAGGATAATTAATGGATCAAAGAGGCAATTGGTGCCCCCAAACTCAGGCACTTCCTATGGAAACTGTTAACTATTAATTTTTTTACTATCACCATAATTCTATAAAACATGCCCATGGGTTTTTTTTTTTTTTGGTTCTTACTACCAAGAAGAAACCATTAAACACCTCTCTTGATATTTTTTAGTTTTCCAGACCGTCCTTTATATCATTTAGCAATGGCATGGGGACATCATCTCCTCTACTTGTGGCACCACCTATACTTTATACCTATAATCTCATGGAAGAAGAGTTTAACCTCCATCCTTCCAAAAACAACCATTGCTTTCAGTCTCTAGACATAGTCAAAAGTATACAACAATTGGATTTCTCATGGGACACTGTTATTCACTACAGTGACCAACTCCTAAGGCAATTTCCTATGCAAGAATAGATTAGACTCCATAGGGTACAATTGCCGTGATGAGAGGAAGAAAGGAATCTAGCTTCATGAACACGGTTTCTAAGAGGCTTAAGTCATATTACACTTGTACAATCAGCTTCGATCATTGACAATACCCAAAAAAGGAAGTAAATGTAATCTCAATGGCAGACTCTTATTTATGGAGATGACATGGTCATATGAAATGCTATCATGGAACATTTCATTTGACTTGCATGGTTAAGCAAAGACGCAAAGTTAAATAGATGCTTGCTAAGACTGACAATTGATTAACATATGTGTGTAAAAACACAAATTCTGCAAATGAGAAAATGTTGATGCCTTGTGGTGGTAGAAAATGGATTTTAACCTCATGTTCATCAAGCCCATTTAGATATTCTATGGGTTATCAACATAATATTTCATTTGTTATGGATTTTATAGTCGATACAATAAACAGACTTAAATAATCAGCATGTATGAAAATGGAACCCGAATAAATTAACTTTCTGCTATGCACACATGCTGGTTACTGAATTGACTAGAATAATAAGTCTTAATGAAATGTCTAATTTGAGATAGCTCCTAAAGATCAAAACTTCACTAATGTGGATAATTATGTTACTTCCAGAGTCTTCTTTTAATAAATTAATGTCAGGATTAAAAATTGACAAAAAGCTTGTGTTTGTCGGTTGTGGGTGTTAAATGGATTAATGGAAGCTTAAATCAAACTGCTATGCATCAAATAAGAAGGATATTTATTATATAAGAGGCAAGTGTTTAGTGAGCAATGAGTTTATAAAGAAACGCCACCAAACTCTCATGGCTTTATATCTCTTTGTCGATCACGACTCTCTATGTTACCTAGGATAAGACGATATTTGTTAGTCTTCCAGTGACACCTTAAAGGAGTAATCGTTAATATTGCTTTAATTATGTGCTGCTCCGTTTGTCTTGAAAGGAATCAACCTACCAATTCCTTCATCCAATCTTACAAACAGTAACAAATTGATCAAACTATGAGCAGAAATTCTATTTCATACAAATAGATGTCAAGTTTCTTTAGCCATGCTTGTTTAAATAGAATATTTAATCCCACTCGACCATATATTTGTTTGGCCAAAATAAAAATCAACAAGTTATATCATCGTATTAGTAATCCCTCCAATTTAGAACTAATTAATTCCCCCTATCACTTGGACATTTTTGTCTCTATTATTTGGTTCTAAACACAACAATTGCTCTTTTATCAATCAAAACTATTTTAATTTTTTATCCCCAATTTAAAGTCGCAAATAAACTTATAATTACTTTATCATAGTTAATCCATATTAATTACACAATCAGAAAAACAAAAGACTAAAAACTATAGAAGAGATTATTATCTCAGTACTATTCTGGGAGTACTAATCTGTCACAAACCAAATGAGTATATAGAGATAGTAAACAGCTTCAGTCAATGAACATGAATTAGATGTCGTGGTGTTTACAAATAAAGGAAATGACAATGATGATTACTACAGAGTTGATTAATCAGATTTTATAGACTATTCGCTTTTACCTTTTTTGGATGAATAGCGAGATTAGAAAGTTGGCAATTTTCGCAGCGGCATATCAACAAACAGGTAGTACGCAAAAAAAGAGGAAGATAAGAAGAGGGCGACCGCTGACCTCGGTGCCATCCGGAAGTAGTTTGGCGAGGACGGGAATCTCGTACTGGTACAGCCTCTCCCACGTGGGATTCTCCGTTATGTCCCTCACCTGAAACTACGAAATGGGCAAATTCAATTTAAGCAAGAGAACTATTGAAGAGAAGATTGGAGTTGAATTGGGTTGGGTGTGTTGCCTGTAGATGGACGTTGCGGAGGGATTGGGGCCCATCTAGGGAGAGAGCCGCATGGAGCTTCTCCTTGAGACCGTCGCAGAGGCAGCACCCGGGCTTGGAGTAGAGAATCAGTTGCTTCTTCTGTTCATTCCTGCTGCTGCTGCTGGAAAAAGAAGCCGAAGCGACGGTTGTAGGGGGAAAAGGCAGCGGCAATGGCCACCGCGCTCTCCTAGGGGCCAGGCGAGCTGCAAGCGCAGCGGGTTGGAAGGACATCGCAGCCATTATAGCTCCTATTTTTTTTCCCAAAGGAAATTGAATTAGAATATTTTCCAATGATCTTGGAGCTGGGGAGTTTCTAAAGGGCATACTATTTTTCCTAGTGGGCCCAGTTAAAAATTTAGTTAAAATAACAAGTTTGTAATTGATTTTTTTGACACTAATGTCCTTATCTTCAACCTCCGTTCTATTTCTGTCCAGAGTTAGATCCCAGACGAATTATATACCGTCCAAAGTTAGATCCCAGACGAATTATGTATCGTCCGGGATTAGATCCCGAACGGTATATTGTCCGTTCAGGCTGTAACCCCAGACAAACAATATATCGTCCAGGGTCTAATCTCGAACAGCATATTGTTCATTCAGGGTCTAATTTTAAATGGTATATTGTTTGTCTGGGGTTACAGTTCAGACGGACAATATAATGTCCAGGGTTATTCCGAACAGTGGATCTTTGGTCGGGATTATAGTCCGGATTGGATAAAATATTCTTTGTTCATGATTTCCACTGCCGGACAAATGGTTTGGTTTTGAGTTTTTTCTAACTAATTAATAAGTATTAATACGTTGAAAATGTTAGATATAGGATGATACTTCAACACATTGAAAATGTGGAGCCAACCGCAGTCATCAGAGGAATGCAAGATTCATGGCAACTTTGAGATTGAAATAGGCGCAATAATTACATAATTTTGGTTAATATGTATGCTATTTTAATATGTATGCTATTTGAGATTGAAATAGGCGCAGTCATTAGATAAGCTATTTTGTTGTTCACAAACATTACATAAAATGCTTCTGAAGAAAATATTGAAATTTTTATTTGCATAACATGCTATCATACTCTCTGCTCATGATGATATCACACTCTTTACATTCATAATTGCATCCAAGAATTGATTATGCAACAAACGCAAAGAATTCATTCATCTCTCAAATTTGTACACAAAGTTTAGATCTTTCCAACTACAAATTTAATTAATAACACATAAATACGAAATTCAAATTCAAATAATAATGTGAATTTACACAATGAGAATTATAAACAAATCAGTCCATAATTAGAAACAACATTATATAAAAAAATATATATATACGAAGTTTCATTTGCAGCAAACAGTTCTCGAACAACCATCTAAAACACATTGTTTTCGAGTACAGCCCTTTCAAATTACGACCCAAAACAAAAAATAAGTAAATATACGGTTTCCAGGTCTTGAAACTTCTGCGGAGTATTAATTCAACCGGTCCTCCACTAATCGATTGCACTTCTTCTTCTAAGTCCGGTTCATTAATATTTACTCTTTCGTAATACTCTTCAGTAATAGGAGACTTTGCTAATATCGATACCTTAATCTCTGCAAGTTGATAAACATAAATATTTAGCACACAAGTGAGAAATAAGATAAAGTCAATAAATCATCATGGGTAATATTAAAACTAAAAGTTTTATAAAACTCATTTGAGAACTGAAAAATATAAAATTTAAATATACAAGTGGAGTTGTCAAAAGTCAACCTAAAACTTTATCAAACAAACTCTTCAATACCTTGGCTCTTCCTGTCCCTACCGAAAGTAAAATAAAACGTCCCACTTACGAGCCTCATCAGGAAATGCTCTGTAAGTTGCTCACCCTACCCTTTGCTAGAAGCCTAGAACCAAATCAGCAGACATTTGAGTTTACCAAGAAATGACATACCTGGCCAAAGACTAGAACAACATTCGGATTGAAGGTATTGATTGCATTAAGAAGTAACTGAATGAAAAGAGGAACAACATGAATATAGTGAACATAGATAATATGGAAACAAGCAAAGCAAACTGTTTCGGGAAAAGGAAAAAAAAAATGAAGGAAAGATCATGATGTGACTGTAGAAAACGACCTCATATCCCAGACCTTCAACCAAACCCATCGTGTTTATGAATGAAAAGAGGAACAACATGAATATAGTGAACATAGATAATATCCACAAGCGAAGCAAACTGTTTCGGGAAAAGGAAAAAAAAAATGAAGGAAAGATCATGATGTGACTGTAGAAAACGGCCTCATATCCCAGACCTTCAGCCAAACCCATCGTGTTTATGAATGAAAAGAGGAACAACATGAATATAGTGAACATAGATAATATCCACAAGCGAAGCAAACTGTTTCGGGAAAAGGAAAAAAAAAATGAAGGAAAGATCATGATGTGACTGTAGAAAACGGCCTCATATCCCAGACCTTCAGCCAAACCCATCGTGTTTATAACCATGCCAGCAGCTCTCGATTCCGCATTGCTCAAAAACTGCCCCTCCAAAGTCTGCGCTAGCTTCTTCGCAAGTGTTTTGTATAAATCTACATTTGCACTATCAAGCAACAAAAGCAAGAAAATTTTCAAGCTCTCGAGCAATACAAACATAATCCAAGTATGTACGAAACACAAAATCACCTAGGAGTTGTGTGCCCAAAAAAAAAAAATTGCAATGGGCATTTCCAAAGGAATTCCTTCCACGACATCAATAGGCATTTCGATGGGAGTAGCTGTGATACGTCTGGGAATAGTAATCGACCCCTGACAGATATCCAAATCGACAAACGTCGGCTTCCATCCCTGTTTACATGCTCACCTCAACAGCATCCTGCACATGCTACTCTTTTCCGAATCAGTCGGCCCTATAACAATCACCTTTGGACCCTGTAACAGTCGAGCAAACTCAATCTTGCAGCTCAAGAAGAGTAAAACTTGCATAAATTTCATAAAAATCAAATCTTTGATAAAAAAAAATGACTAATACCTGTGAATTATCAACTTCTGTGGAGGCCTTAGCCCTAGCCCTTCGCGCATGCAATATCGCATGAACGTTTACATAGCTAATCATAGACGTCTACAAAATTATCACACAAAATCACTATAAAATCCCCCCTCCCCCCAAAAAAATCAAACTTTTCCTCAAAGATTCAAAATTTTAACAAAATTACCTCGTCATCGATATACTCGACCTCACTGATCCCCTCCAATTCCATTGTCGTGCCATGCCAAATAAAAACCTAAAGAAAGAGAAAAATTAAAAAAAAGAAAAAGAAAATTGAGTACATGCTCTGATCCACCTCGTCCAGCCGAGGTGCCTCCGATTCCCTCTTCCTCCCCATCGAATCCGATCTCTAAAATTCTAATCCTAACCCTAATTTGCAATGAGATCGAGACTCTCTCCCGAGAGTCCAGAGGAGGACGGAGAAGAAGAGAGAAGAGCGGTTTAGGGAAGGAAAAGGAAGGGTAAGGAGGGAATTTTGAGTGTGTTCACTAGGAAAAGTTTTTTATTTTCGAAAGAGAGTATGGGCTCACTAGAAAAACTTGACTCACTAGGAAAAATGGTGTGCCCCTCTAGAAACTCCCTGGAGATGGCTAGAAATTGGGCTGGGCCAAATCTGGTTGGAGGCTGGCTAGGCCGAGACTTTGGGCCTGACTCTTGCTCATCAATTCCCTTGGGGGTAGTTATAAGGTTAAACCCAAAATAACCAAGGTAACACCTATTTATTTTTGAAAAGTTGAGAATTTTCTAATGACATGCCATTTTTTTTTTTTCAAAATATCATTTTCTTTCCAAAAACAGAACCCCTCATTTCTATCTCCGACTACCCACTGCCCCCTTCGCCTTCTTCCTCTACCAAAATCAACACCACCCCCACCTGATTCCTCTCTCTCTCTCTCTCTCTCTCTCTCTCTCTCTCTCTCTCTGGCGAATCCCCCTTCCCCCTTGGCCTCCGAACCCACCAATCCACCCCCTCCTCCTTCGTCGTCATCTCCCTGTCGCCACCCCCTCTCTCCCCTCTCCGCTCTCTCCCAGCCCAATTTGTCACCTTCCCTCTCCCCCTCTCTACCTCTTCATGGCTGTCGCCTTCCCTCCCCTCTCTACTCTCCACAATTGTAATACCTCTAGCTCAATAGGTTTATATCGGATGTGAGACAAGAGTTACATTAGTTTATAATAATTTTCTTTAAATCATAAAGTAATCGTAACTAGTCTTTTTTGGGGGGAGGGGGAATCCATGGTTAATTATAACTCTTGTTATTCTGCCTACGGTATAAGTGATTTGGATCCTGAAATTGAATTTTGCCATGAACAAGAAAATAATAATAATTTAATCTTTGAGTCTCATTCATTTCGCACTTTCATGTCTCTTACTTTGTTTCTAAGAGAACTTCTTATTTGAAGATTTGCATTCTAAGTAAAAACTATATATATATATATATATATATATATATATATATATATATATATATATATATATATATATATATATATATATATATATATATATATAGATATAGACTAGGCTACTATTATTAGTATTTGAGTGTGGATACTATTAGCTAACATCTAAGAGTAGGGGAATCCAAAAATGAAAATCTATTCTACTAGATGCGATCTTCTCTTCATAAACTATCTAAATACAAAATTCCACGAAAAATAGATTTTATTTACTAATGGATCAAGCATTAAAAAATTATTGAATTTTATGATAATTTTGATGTATTAATTTTGTTTGCACTTAATTCACGGCTAAATAAAATTCAATTTTAATGGAATTTTTTATTTAGATAGTTTATGAATAGTTGATCACATCTACAGGAATGGGTTTTCATTTGGGTTCCCATTCTTAGATTTTGGTTAATAGTATATATACTGAAATACTATTAATAGTAGTCTAGCCTCTCTCTTTGTGTGTGTGTGTGTGTTTGTGTGTGTATATATACATACATACTACATATCTACATACATACATACATATATGTATGTATCAATGTTTAAAATAACGATAACGTTAACGTAACGTTTTCTTTTTGTTAGGTTATGTAGCAAATAACGTAACGTATAACGTAGATTACGCAATTTTCTATTTATTTAATTAAAATAAATAAAAAACTGTATTTAATCATTTTCATAAATAAGTAAATAAATAAAAAAAAATCATATAAAATACTGTAAAATCAATATAAAGGTGTAAAAAATTAACATTTGCATAAACAATCACATTTGCATTTTGCAGTATACTAAATTTGTCTTTAAATCATTGTACAATCAAATTAACATTTTTATGTAAACAGTAATAAACATAAGTATTAAGTTATTAATAGTCAATTTTTTTTTTTAACAATGGTTTTAACAGTCAGTAAAAAAATTAAAATGGGGATGAAACTATTAATCCAAGCAAGATCACTATTAATTCACCCAATTAATCAGTAAAAAAAAATAAAATGGTGAAGACATCAGTATTAAGCCAACTTTAAACCCAGATGCCAATTGAAATTGGGAAGAATCAGTATTAATTCATTTCTAATTAATTCACTGCTAATTAATCAGTAAAAAAAATTAAAATGGGGAAGAATCGATTACTTGTTGAACGGTTGAGCCAGAGAAGAAAGTTGAGCCAGGGAAGAAGGATAGGGCGAATCGACCGGTGGAAGCTCAATCAGAGCTCGGAGAAGTGTTTTGGAGGTGAGGGGCTTTGATCAGGAGAAGAATCAGGTGATTTAGGGCTGAGTTCGACGACGGCGGAGGAGGGA
This sequence comes from Dracaena cambodiana, assembly GCA_036321105.1. Lineage (NCBI taxonomy): Eukaryota > Viridiplantae > Streptophyta > Magnoliopsida > Asparagales > Asparagaceae > Dracaena > Dracaena cambodiana. The sequence goes on from JAYEPQ010000016.1 coordinate 12,626,961, forward strand.
AGAGCGGGAGAGAGAGGGAGAGGGAATTGGGGCTAGGGAGAGGGAATTGGGGCTAAGGGAGAGAGGGATTGGGGATATTAGGGCAGAGGGAAGAGCGGGAGAGAGCGGATGAGAGAGCGGGAGAGGGAATTAGGGTTGAGAGAGAGGGATTGAGGAATTAGGGCAAAGGAGAAAGCGAGAGAGAGGGCTTCGGGCTGCGCCGAAGGGCTGTGGGGAGAGAGCGGCGGAGGAGGGAAGAGCGGGAGAGAGCGGCGGCGAAGGGCTGCGGCGACGGCGTCATGCTGGCGGAGTAGGGAAGAGCGGGGAGAGGGCGAGAGAGAGCGGGAATTGAATTAGGGCAGAGGGGAGAGAGGGATCGGGAATTTTATGGTCGATTAAAATGGGTTTCGGGTCGATTAAAACGGGTTTTCGGTCATGGGTGTCGTTCGAAATGGAGTTGTAAATAACGCACGTTATAACGCGTTATTAAATAACGCGTTATAATGTGCGTTATTTTAAAAAAAATGTACGCTACGCTGCAATACGTTATTTGTTGTTGTTATGGAGTGATTCTGTCCTGCTCCGTTACGTAACGCGTTATAACGCGTTACGTAACGCGTTTTTTTTCAACATTGGTATGTATGTACACACACACACATAGAGAAAACAGAAAATTCACTGTCTGTGAAAAGGAATTCTTTCACCGCCTTTTAGGTGACCCAATATAATTATTACACGTAGCGTTACTTAAAATAACAAATAAAATAACTCTCTTAACCACCCTATGAGTGACGCCATGTGTAATAATTATATTAGACTACCTAAGCGGTGGTGAAAGAACTTCTTTCATCGCCTGTGAATTTTCTGTTTACTCACACACACACACACACATATAGAGAGAGACAGAGAGAAAGAGAGAGAGAGAGAGAGAGAGAGAGAGAAAATGGAAAATTCACCGGCGGTGAAGGGATTCCTTCACTAGTATTTAGGTGGCCTAATAATTGTATTACATGTGGCGCCACTTAAGATAACAAATAAAAGAATTTTCTTAACCGCGCTTTGAGTGGCGCCACGTGTAATACAATTATTGGGCTACCTAAGCGCTAGTGAAAAAAAATCCCCTTCACTGCCAGTAAATTTCCCATTTTCTCATACACACACACACACACACACACACACACACATATATATACATACATACATACATACATACAATAATCCAATGGTTTTTCTTCAAATTTTTTTCTGCAATTAGAATCTCTACCTCTTCAACTTTAATAATATTAAATTTCATAAATTTTTGAGTTCATTTGTACTTTCATCAAGTGGATAAAAAATGTTTACTCATTGTAAACTGTTAAAACTTTTGTCAACTTGATGGAGGACCAAATCAAAACTAAAATCCAAGAAATTGGGTATGAGTGAACGCTAAGGGTTCAAGATCATGATCCAAAAGAATTTTTTAAAAAAAATATTCGAGATAATGGAAATGAACTGCAGTTCAGGTAACTTGCGTGAGCTGTCAGCTCATTTCCATTTTTCTTATATATATATATATATATATATATATATATATATATATATATATATATATATATATATATATATATATATATATATATTCTTACTTTGAAATACACTTTTTATAATCCTTCATTGGTTCTAATTCTCTGATCTTTCTTAAAAAGGTGATTCGTCTATTCCTAAATCATGCTTGAGCTCATTTAATGGGACTAGTACGAAGCTTTTCAAAAAAAAAAAAGCAGACTGATCGTGAGCAAGAAGTGATATTTACTCCGAGTCCAAAGCAGAAAGGAAATATTTTCTTGCTTTACCTTATTTAAATTTTTGGGATGAAATTTTTTGTAAAGGGGTAGAATGTTATGAACAGTACCCATATAACGTATTTACTAATAATATAATAGTATTGCTAATGGAGTCCTATTACCGCAGTGGGTTTCGGTCCACCAAAACGGGTTCAAAACTGGCCCAAACCCGTTATGATATAATACAAATATGGGGTTGTATGGCTAGGGTTTGAATTGGCTGAATAAATAAAAATTGGTGGCGACTGAAATTTTTTGGCCAAAGGAAATCAATAGCGGCTGCTGGTTTTTTGGCCTAGGAAATAATTAGTGGTGGCTGCTAATTAATTTTGAAGGAGGGCTGAAATTATTGGCCGAGTTGCTGCTTTGTTTTTGGCCTAAGAACAAGCAAAGGAGAGGAGCTTCTTTCATGTATATTCGGCTGAAGGTTTGGCCGAAGGGAAAAAATTAAAGGAAGGTGTGACTTCCTTTGGAATTTTCTGTGGCCAAAGCACAGAGGAAAATCACTGTAATAAGAGGTTAGGGTTTGATCTCAAAATCTTGTGTGATTTTTTTGCCAATTCTCTTGTGGTTGAGAACTTGAAAGTTGTAATCCTCTTTTGATATAGTGAAAGTTTTCGATCGTATCCCCGTGGACGTAGGCATATTGCCGAACCACATTAAATCTGCGTGTTCTCTGTCTCTGCTATTTTTTTCTCTTTGGTTAACTATTTAATTCTGCTGGTTATTGCATTAGTTTTATTCTGCTATCTTTGCTGACAGTTGGTATCAGAGCCCTGGCTCGGGTCAAATTTTACTCAGATCGGTGTTGATTTTGAGTGGGAGTTATGGCGAAAGATAGGAAGGAAAAGATTGAAAATTTGATGGGACAGATTTTTAATGGTGGAAATTACAGATGTAAGATTATTTATATCAAAAGAATTTACATCAACTATTGTTTGGAGAAAATCCAAAAAAGATAATAGATGAAGAGTGAGAATTGTTGGATAGGAGGTCTTTGGCGTAGATTCGATTGTGCCTGACAAAACAGGTTGTGTTCAACGTCTCCAAGGAGAAAACCATTTTAGATTTGATGTCAGCGTTGGCTAAATTTTATGAGAAGTTATCTGCTTCAAATATACTGTTTCTAATGAAAAATTTGTTCAACTTGAGGATGCCTTCTGATAGTTCAGTTGTTAATCATTTGAACGAATTTAACACATTATGGGCACAACTTGAATCCTTAGATTTTGTCTTTGCTGCTAACATTAAAGCTTTGATGTTTATGTGTTCGTTATCGGATAGTTGGAGTAATGTTGTTATGGCCATCAGTAATGCGTCCAATACTGCTCTTAAATTTGATGATGTGAATACAATCATAAATGATGAATTGATGAAAAAGAGCATGGGTGAGAGTACAGTTTTTACAAGTACTACTCTGTTTGTTGATAATGACAGAAGAAAGGAAAGAGCTAGAAATTTAAGTAGAGAGTCGAAACAAAGAGGAAGATCAAAATCTAAGGAAAAGTTCAAGAAAAAGTTAGTGTGTTGTAAATGTAATACACAAGGTCATATGAAGAAAGATTGTCCAAATAAAGACAAAAAAGGAGCGAATGTGGTGAATCCAAGTAAAGAGTATGATGACTTATGTTTGTCTGCTCATACAGAATCAAGGTCTGATATGCGGTTTGTGGATCAGGGGCTTCGTTCCATTGCACTGCTCGCAGAGAATGGTTTGAGAATTATGTCCAAGGTGATTTTGGGCATGTGACTGTTGTTAATGGGCATGAATGCAAAATTATCGGTAATGGGACAATTCAGTTGAACTTGCACAATGGTGGCAAGTTGCTTTTACAAGAGGTCAGACACATACCAGATTTGAAGAAGAATTTAATATCTGTTAGTAAGCTGATGGCGAATGTTATCAAATCTCATTTGAGAAGAAATTGTGGAAGATCAACAAAGGAGCAATGGTAGTGGTCAAGGGTGAGAGAGTGGAAACTCTATATTTACTCTCAAGCTCGGTGGATCATATTATTTCTTTGGCCACCGTGAAGAATGAGAAGGCTACCTTATGACATCAGAGGCTCGGTCACTTGAGCGAGAGCGGTATGAGGGTTTTGCAATCTAGAGGTATGTTAACATATATGAAAGATGCTAATTTTGATTTCTGTGAAAACTGTGTGTTTAGAAAGTAGAAAAGTGGTAGTTTTATGAAGGATGGTAAGGAGAAGAAAACTGAGAGATTGGAGTTGGTGCATACAGATGTATGGGGGCCTTCTTCGGCGAAGTCTCTTGGAGGTAATTCTTATTTTGACACTTTTATAAATGATGCAAGCAGGAAAACATGGGTGTTTGCACTTAAGCAGAAATCCGATGTCTTCAAGATCTTCAATGTATGGAAAGCTCTTGTTGAGAATGAAACAGGTTTGAAGATGAAATGTCTGTTGTCAGATTATGATAGGAAATTTTGCAATAGGAAGTTCGCTGACTATTGCTCTACCCACGGGATCAGGAGAGTGAAAACTGTACCGATGACACCGCAGCAAAATGACATGGCTGAGATGATGAATATAACCATTTTGGAGCAAGTTCGGACTATGAGACTACATACATGTTTGCTTTTGCAGTTTTGTGGAGCCGCTATAGATACAACAGTCTATCTGATCAACAAGAGTCCAGTTAGTGTTTTAGATGGAGGAATTCCAGAGGAGGTGTGGTATAGTAAGACTGTGAATTATTCATTCTTAAAGGTATTCGGTTGTATAGCATATGCACATGTGGATCATGAGATGAGAAGGAAGCTTGATTCTAAATCTCAGAAGTGTGTATTCATTGAATATGGTGGCGACGGATATGGTTATCGCTTGTGGGATTATGAGCATAACAAGATGATTCGTATCAGAGATGTAGTATTCAATGAGAGCTGTATGTATAAAGACCGAATGGAGAGTAAGAGTGAGAAAACAGTTGAGAAAGAGCACTTGGAGCTGGATTAACCACAGGATGTGATGGATTCTATGGATAAAAGAAAGGAAGAAATACCTACATTGGAAGAAGAAGAAATGACTACACCTGAGAATACACAAGTTTCAGTTGAGACCGAACAAGAGAGAGAGCCACTGACTGAAATAAATAGTTCAAGTACTTCATCAGAGAGTGTTTCCACTTTGAGTTTACCGCAGTTGATTGCTGTTCTTACACACTAGGCTACCCTTCTCCGAAAGCTCCGCGGGACCACCTATCACTAGTCTTCGGCCGGAGGGGTTTATTGCGCAAAAACACCGGGACGCTAGCTCTCACAGAGAGAAGCCCAACGAATGTCAGATGCAAAGCCCCGCACCTCATTAAGATCATATCGGCATACTCTCCCAAAAAAAAAAGGAGCAAACCCCATTGAAGACGGGAGTGAGGTACAACAAGGCCATTTCTGTCCACCTTCTCATGGAGCCGTACGTGGACGTTACCGCTCATACAGCTCCTAGCCAGCAAGAGGAGGAGCACAAGGATAAGAAAGTCAACCCAAAAACTTTGTCTTCTTTTATATCATATTTTGTATACTAATGCAGGTGAACCAAAGAGTTACTAAGAGGTTATGCAGGATAAGTTTCGTCTTAAGTGAGAGCAAACCATGCATGATGAGATGTCTTCTTTGGAGGAGAATCACACATGAAAATTGGTGAAACGATCGGAAAAGATAAAAATATTGCATAATAAGTGGGTATACAGGGTAAAATATGAGGCAGGAGGGACACAAAGGTTCAAAACTAGACTTGTAGTGAAGGAATACAGTCAGAGAATAGGTATTGACTTCAATGAAATTTTTGCATTTGTTGTCAAGATGACTTCTATCAGAGCAATACTGAGTATTATGGCTGTGAAATGATTGTATTTAGAGTAGCTCGATGTGAAAACTACTTTCCTTCATGGTGATTTGGAGGAGGAAATATACATTGAACAGCTAGAGGGATATGAAGTTAAAGGAAAGAAGAATTGGGTATGTCGACTGAAAATGAGCTTGTATGGGTTGAAACAAGTGCCGAGGTAATGATACTTGAAGTTCGATAAGTTTATGGTGGATTTGAATTTTGCCATATGTAATTTAGATCATTGTGTATATCTACAAAAATTTAAGGATGGTAACTTTATTATACTTATTTTGTATGTAGATGATATGCTTGTGGCAGGTACATGCATGAAAAAAATCAATGATCTAAAGAAGAAGTTAGAAGGAAGATTCTCTATGAAGGACATGGGTGAGCTTAAACAATTTCTTGGGATGCAAATTACCCGAGATAAGAAAAGTAAAAAATTGTGCTTATTTTAGGAGGGGTACATCAAAAAGGTGTTGGAGAGATTCAATATGGAAAATGCAAAACCGATAACTACAGCTCTTGGTGGTCAGTTCAAACTATCAAAAGAGTAAGTTATTAAGACATATGAGGAGACGAGACACCTGAAAAATGTGCCTTATTCATCGGCCGTTGGGAGTCTAATGTATGCAATGGTGAGTACAAAACCAGATATTGCACTTGTAGTGGGAGTAGTGAGTAGATTCATGAAGAACCCTGGGAAGGAACATTGACAAGCGGTGAAGTGGATTTTCAGGTATTTGAAAAGTACTTCAAAGTTTTGTTTGTGTTTTAGGGGTGATAATATTGATGTGCAAGGTTTTGTGGATTCAGAGCATACGGGTGATAGAGACAATGGCAGAAGCACCACATGTTATGTCTTTACTGTAGGAGGGATAGCGGTAAACTAGATTTCAAGATTACAATCAATTGTTGCTTTATCTTTGATAGAAGTTGAGTATGTTGCAGTTGTAAAAGCAAGTAAGGAGTTTATTTGGTTGTAGCGATTGATGAGTGAGTTGGGTTTTGATGGAGTGCATTGCAGGTTATTTAGTGACATTCAGAGTACAATTCATCTTGCTAAGAACTCAGCGTATCATTCACGAACTAAACATATTCACTTGAGATATCACTTCATTAGATCTTTGTTGGAGGATGACCAATTGAAATTGGAGAAAATTGAGGGCAGTAAGAATCCTGCAGATATGTTGATAAAGCCGGTTGATGGGAAAAAATTAAGCTATTGCTCAAGTTTGGTGTATTTGTATTGAATGCTGAAATTAGGACTTTAAACGATCGAGATAAAAGCTTTGGACACTATAATTATCATGTATAGAGATTACAAATTTTTGCAATGGGTCTCCAAGTGGGAGATTGTTGCTAATGGAGTTCTATTACCGCAGTGAATTTTGGTCCACCAAAACGGGTTCAAAACCGGTCCAAATTCGTTAAGATATAATATAAATATGGGATTGTGTGGCTAGGGTTTGAATTGGCCGAATAAATAAAAAATTGATGGCGGCTGAAATTTTTTGGTCAAAGGAAATCAATAGCGGCTGCTGGTTTTTTGGCCTAGGAAATAATTAGTGGGTGCTGGTGGCTGCTAGTTAATTTTGAAGGAGGGCTGAAATTATTGGCCGAGTTGCTGCTTTGTTTTCAGCCGAAGAACAAGCAAAGGAGAGGAGCTTCTTTCATGTATATTCGGCTGAAGGTTTGGCCGAAGGGAAAAAATTAAAGGAAGGTGCGACTTCCTTTGGAATTTTCTGTGGCCGAAGCACAGAGAAAAATTACTGTAATAAGATGTTAGGGTTTGATTTCAAAATCTTGTGTGATTTTTTTGCTAATTCTCTTGTGGTTGAGAACTTGAAAGTTGTAATCCTCTTTTGATATAGTAGAATTTTCGATCGTATCCTCATTGACGTAGACATATTACCGAACCACGTTAAATCTGCGTGTTCTCTGTCTCCACTATTTTTTCTCTTCGGTTAACTATTTGATTCCGCTGGTTGTTATATTAGTTTTATCCACTATTTTTGCTAACAAATAGTACTACTATTAAGATAATATTATTTTATTTTGACTAATTTAGTTTTTAAAAGAGTGAATAAAATATAAATCATTTAAAATGATCTAAAACTAAATTTATTTTAATTCCAAAAATTTATCTGTTTTTTTTTTAAATTCGAAGTCCATATTTTGTGGCCTAAAACTTAAATAAAAGAATAAAAATATAAAAAATGTGACATTGAGAGTACTCGATCCATTGACGTTCCCCTCATGCACCCAACTAAATCATAAACCCAAACCACTAGGTTTGGTTGGTTGTGAAATTAATAATTAATTTACTATTTGAATATAGTATTGACAGTTCATCTAATTCAACGTCCAATCTTCCAATTCTTCATCTTCCCCATGAATTTAACCATGAAACCCACAATTTAATTTTCCTTTTAATTCTAAAATTAAACCTCTAAATTAAATTGAGACTTTTACATTTTGAAATCCCCGAATTCCTATAAAAACCCCTAAATAAAAATATTTTTAATTCATTCCAACTTTAGAGTTCATCATCTAAAATTCTTCGCTCTCTCTCTCATCTTGCTGGAGCTGCCATCACTTCCCCGAAGAATTATCTTCTTCCTTCTCTTTTCATATCTTTAGATTGTCATCTTTTGTCGAGAGATAAATGATCTCTCTTTTTCTTATTGGGTTTAAATTGGAATGGTGATGGATATATCCATGGGTCAACTTTTGACCTACCTTATATAAAATTTTGAATTTAAAATAAAAAATTTTATTTATCTAATTTAGAATTTTGTATAGGAAGAGCCAAATATTGGCCCGTGAATGCGTCCATTGCTATCCCTATGTTTAAATTATTTTAATAGATCCTAAATTAGCTCACCTACTATTCCACAATTGTAATAATTTAAAATAATATCTACCAACTTATAGACCCAATAAGATAGTTCTAAGCTCTTTTTATAATTCGATACCCATTAAGACTAAGTAACTTTAAAATCAATTTTGAGTGTGTAATAGATTTTGGAAAAATGACTAAAAATTATTTAAATTCATATTAATATATTTTAAATATTCTTAGAAATTTTTTATTTGTAGATTGTTTTGTTATGATTGATAATAGATTGATATCAAAAAAATGAATCGAAACGAGTTTATTTTTGGACTCACTAATTATGCTATTCTACATAATTATTCTTACACATTATTTATTTTGTATGAAATGATTTGTTATTCATCAACTATTTATTATTGTTTCTTTTATCAAAATCCTATTATATTTGTTATATATTTATTATTAAATATGTTAAGCCACATAGTATAACTAGATTTTAGAATAATCGATATATACAATATTTGATAAATCGTATAAAAAATTAATCATGGAAAATACTATTTCTTATATCATCTTGTATTAGTGTTTAGAAAAAATATCTTGTATGCTAGTTAAATAATTAAGAAAGGTGTATAATACAGGAAACTTCCCAACATTCATATATTTATCTGGCTGAAATATCTTTATGAAGTTTCAAAATAGTAAATCTTTAATTTAGCCCATTTTTATATATTCAATAAAGTATAAATCAAACGAACTCTTTGAACTACATTGTTGAAGTATTACACCTAATATATTTCATATATAAAATATGAGAATATGAACTTAGACCATACATGAATTATACTTGTTTAATATTGCATTGGGGGAGAAACTAAATAATGAAAATATACTCTATTTCGACTGTAAACATGTTAAGTTATACATCTGAGACTTTCGCACACCATATGTATATAATGATTTGCTAGATCATACCTTATTATTCTTGTTAGTCTGATGGCAAGTCCAACTCAGTATTGGACAATCTATGTGACTATTTTTTAGATCTATACAGGAGACAATCAAAATAGTAGGATCACATCGTTAGATTTTCCAATTATATGACATCCTAAATAAATACACTCTTGTTATAAATCTAACTATCTAGATGAATTTAACCTATAATCCTTAATATCATTGTTACATATTAATAGTTTTATTTTCTAGAACTTATATTATTATCATGTTTGGACCATTACTACTATATTACATTTCTTCATACTATTTCTATATATATTGTTTTGGCTGTAATTTGACAATCTAAATGTGCATGCCCAGACTTACTAATAGACACACTAAAACTGATGTAGTATCTGTTCTACTTTAAAGAGTAGATTGAAGCCCAATAGTAGACTAAATTTACCATATTTCCTCTTATTTAGTTTTCTTGTATTCTTTTAGCAGTATCTAAACTTCGTTTCAATCAATAAAAAGTAAAATTTTTGTTAAAATTTTCTATCTCAATTATTGAGTATTACTGTGACAAATTTATTGATATTCTACTAAAGACTTTAGCACACTCCAATTAAATATATTGTCGATACCTATTGTATGTATTCATATACTATATATCGAAAGTGGAACATGATAGGTATTTTAGTGGTATCAGAGTTAGACACTAGCTAATAGTGTGTGGAACTAAGTATTATATTAACTTAAGTGCTATACGAAATAAAGTGCCACACAGAAGTGGGGATCACCTCTTGAATCCGTAGGAATCACCTCTAGAAATCCATGGGAGCCACCTTTAGAATCCTATATCGCTTAGTAAAGCATTAATGTTTTACTGTGTCCCTCTGATGAGCACGTCAAATCCTAAAGGATGTATAATATAATAATCCTAGTTCAATAGACTCATATTGGATATGAGATAAGAGCTAGTTATAATATTTTCATGAAGTCATAAAGTAATCATAACTAGTTTTTTTAGGAGGAATCTATAGTTAATTGTAAACTATTGTAACTTTTATTATTCTCCCGGAGTTTTTAGCATATTCAAATTGAATATGTTGTCGATGTCTAGTGTATATTTTCGTATACAATATATTGGTAGTGGGGCATGACAATAGTCCGATCCCCCACCACCCATTGCCCCTCTTCGTCACCCTTCTCTCCCATTTTGCTCTCCCCTGCCTTGATCCACCATCCCCTCCTCCTCGCTCTCTCCTTCCCCTCTTTACCTCCTCTGAATTCTTTTTTTCCCTCTCTCTACATTGCCGCCGATCCTCAATAAAACTCTAATCTTAATCCACATAGGACAAAGAAGAAGAAGATATATTTGTAAATAAATAATGACAAACTTATTATTAAAAGAATTTTTAGTGTTTTGGGTGTGCCTTTATAATTACCCTTTCCTTTGACGTAATTTTGGGTATTAATATTTCATCAAAGTTTTATGCATGAACATGTGTTTGATTATATTTTTCCAAAAAAGATAACATGGATTCGACATGGAAAATGTTTTTTTTTTTAACTACAGATAACTACAGGTATTTTGGGATTATTTACAATTAGATGTTAGACTTTGAAGTTTTAGTTTTCCTTCAACTCGCAAGGATCCTAAAAATTATAATATTTATCATTATGAAATTAGTAAAAAATCTATTACAGAGCTATGCATTTCATATATATATATATATATATATATATATATATATATATATATATATATATATATATATATATATATATATATATATATATATATATATATATATATATATATATATATATATATATATATATATATATATATATATATATATATATATATATGAGGAAGCGGGAAATTCACCGGCGGTGAAGGAAGTTCCTTCACCGCCGTTTAGGTGGTCCAATAAAATTATTACACGTAGCGTCACTCAAAGAGTGGTTAAGAGTGTTCTTTTATTTGTTGCTTTAAGTGGCACAATGTATAATAATTTTATTGGTCCATTTAAACAGCGGTGAAGGAACTCTCTTTACTGCCGGTGAATTTCCCGTTCTCTCTCTCTCTCTCTCTCTATATATATATATATATATAATTTTTGTATTGCAATTTTTATTTCAAAAATTGACCGACCTAAACTCATAAATAGAAAGCCCATCAAACGAGGGTCCATCAAGTTTGTGAAGTCCAAAATACTCAACTGATTTTGATCAAAGTTAGAATAGCTCAATTCAAATACAAAAAGATGGTCACATAATTAGGTTCACCCCAAACTCTCATTTTACTCAAGAATTCTTTACCAATCAAGATTCTCTCAAAAGATGGAAATAAAATCTTCAAATTAAGGAAAACTAGTTCAACTATAACAAGGAAGCCTCTCTCTAAAGTCAATAAAATTCATCTTATATCAAAAAACTACATGGGATCAAATTCTACTCCAACTTCACCGATAGATAGCTAATAAGAACTCTCCTCCTCCATGAGTTGAGTAGAGGGAGTTCTTTTGACAGATTCAATAATTGAGAGCTTGTAACTTAAGTGAGACAGAGATTTAAGAGATCATGTATTTATACTTCAATATGAAGATCATCACTAGTATGCCGACCTTCTGCCGAGTATGTAGTCCCAAGATCCATCTCATTGAATCTCGTTATATCACTGTGTACGTATTTTTCTACATGTTTTACCTTTATTATATCATAATTCTACTGCAAATACTTGTTGAGTGTAACAACACATTCAAAAATACCCCCTGATCATTATCATAATAAAATTCTTCCTGATAATTAATATTTTTTTACTAAAGATAATTATGCAAGTGTTTGCATGGATTTAACTTTTCAAATTTTTAAAATTTTAAATTTGAATCCTAACTAACTAACTAACTATATAATGGCTAGATAAAATTATTAGGTAGTTCACAAACTAAACAAACTCCCATCCTCATACACACCCCCACCAAACACCCTCCCCTTTCTTCTAATCCTTAAAAAAGAAAAAGAAAAAGAAAAGTACAAGAAGGAAAAGATTAGAATCCGAAGGAAAAGGAGATTTTAGAACCCTTTGTTAGACTTTTGGGTGAAGATCTCTTTGATATTATTTAAAGTAAGTGCATTTTTTCATCTTCATTATTAGTTTTTTTCCCCTGATATTGTGGTAATGCTTGAGGGAAGAATTCATGAGGAATGATTATTATAATTGTGTTTAGTTCGTTTTATAGGGAACAATTGATGTTGTTGATAGTCATAATTTCATCTGAGTGTTTTGAGCTCTAAAAATCTAAATATGTAATGCCTCAACTCTAATTTTTTTTTTTTTTAATAAAGATGGTGATGTTTTTTATTTACATGTACTGATATTTGACTATGCTTATATAAGTTGCATGTCATTATCTTTACTTCTTTTTTGTTTTTTTTTGTTTTTGCTACTGGTATGCCCCCATTGACCATATGTGTTGAGTCCAAATTTGCCAATATAGAAGAGGCTCAAGACAAGAAGCCCAACAAGCTTTTGGGCCTACAGTCACCATAACTTAGTTCCACCTCAAATCATCCGAATAAGAAAGTTGGACCAATCCGACTTCTCATCCATAAAGAGTCGTCGGATTCTTTGTGCAGTCAAAATATTACCAAATAAATACCCACATTGAAACCACCTTATCTCTAACATGAGCTATGGTTTTTTTATACCTATTACTTATCACAAGTAAGAATAGACAATAAAAGGTAAGTTAGGACTATCAAAGTGACAATCTAATTTAAATTCATCTATAAATAAGGATATTTACACAAGATCTAATCTTTTAACAATAACTCATATATGAAAAAGTAATAACCAACCAATACTTGAAACAAAAATTAATCTGTCACTATTAGAGAGTGTAACAACATAATTTTATCATAACTTACATTCTTGATATCAGATTAATCCCAAAATGAATGTGTTGTGTTTGTCTCATTTTTCTATATTTTTGTGATTTTTTTTGAAATTTTTAAGATAGTCACTTAAAATAATATTATTTTAATCACCGGTGAGTCATACACATATTTTTACTAGTCTCTCTTCTTTTGACTTGTAAAGCTGAAGTTTGACTTTATTTGGGTTAGTTTAATTTGAAATTATAGTTTTAAACAATTTTAATAACCTATTATTATTAGTCATTTGTCCTATTTCTATTTTGTTTTTATTCACCCATACCTCCTTCACCATGCTTGTCCTTTGACCAAGCATGACAAACTATCATGTTACTCCCATATCTCTCTTTTATCTATATCTTTTTATTCCCTTCTTTTTATTTATTTTCACTCCTTTTTTTTTTCATTCCTCTCTTCCTTTTATTTTTTTTACTCCAACTCAAGAGAAGAAGAAGAAAAGAAAAGAAGAATAAGAAAAAATAAGAAGAAGAAGAAAATGAGAAGAAATTCTTTAGCCTCAAAATATGCTTATCTTCCTATCCATCAAGGCAAGTAAAATCACATCCACTCTCATATTTTATTTCTAACTTTAATTATTTATGGTTAACTTAGAATCTTGATTTGTTAAAACTTAAAAAGATAATATCTCTATACAAAAATCTCTATGATTATTCTAGAAAAATAAAAATATGATTTTTACACTTTACTCTATGTTTATGTATCGAATTTATCATAGTCTCTCATTCTTAAACTACAAGTTGTAAAGTTAAACTATATACTTAATTTTTAAATTATAAAAATGCCACCTTTATGAATGTTCATCATATTGGATATAAATTTGAAGTTTTCTACATATATTCTTTGTGTATAATATAATGATTTAAAAATTATTTTCCACTTGTCATTAGAAAATAGGTATATATATATATATATTCATAATCATGCTTTAAAGAGAAGATTTCAAATAAATTTATAGATTAAATTGTTAAAATATTTCTTTTATACTATATATTATGTTAGGTCATAATTCTTTTTATACTAATCCATGTTTACTTGAAAAATATATACATTAGTAAGATTTAATAAATTTGCTACTTTTCATACCATTAAATCATTCTAGAATTTGGAAAATTCATACATTGTTAAAGCAATCGTTATAATAGTGTTAAGCCTATTTAATTTCTATTTTTATAATTTAGTACCCACTTACCTAATATGTGTTTATATGCATAATTATATATGTATGATTCACATGCATGATCATCAAAAATATTTTTACACCCTAATGCCCACTTACATACATGTTTATATGCATAATTGTATATATGTGTGGTTTACATATATGATCATTATTTTCATAACACACTCTAGTATTTTATGACTATCATGTTTGCCTTGACATATACATACTAATCACTTGTACAATATACATGAAAATATGCCGAATTTTCCTTATTAGTACATACACATGTCTTGATAATGCCATGAATCCTAATTTGCTTGTTAACTTGATTTTGACACTCCATCATACTTATCTTAACATATACATACTAGTCACTTGTACAACATACATGAAAATATGACGGATTTTCCTTATTAGTATATACACATGTCTTGATAATGCCATAGATCCTAATTTGCTTGTTAACTTGATTTTGACACTCCATCATACTTACCTTGACATATACATACTAGTCACTTGTACAACATACATGAAATTATACCGAATTTTCCTTATTAGTACATACACATATCTTGATAATGCCATGAATCTTGACTTGCCTATTAACTTGATTTTGACACTCCAACATGCTTGCCTTGACATATACATACTAATTATTTGTGCAAGATACATGAAAATATGTCGGATTTTTCTTGTTAGTACATACACATGTCTTGATAGTGTCATGGATCCTGACTTGCCTGTTAACTTGATTTTGACATTGACCATATCTTACTTATTACTTGACATGTATATGTATTAACCTTGACATGATTGGTTCATCATATTCTGGATAGATTTTCATGTAATATAACTTGAAATCTTGGATTATGGGAGAATTAAAGAGTGGACAAATATTGTATCATGAAAGGTTTAGGATATGTTGTGCAACCGAAATAGGGGCCCATCCGCGGGGCGCCTGGATGGTACTGAGCCATCATCTCTTATTTAGTCCATATTGACGGGACGATCGAATACTCAGTATCGGTATCTACTTGAGTGTTTAGCGGCACGGCTGGTTCAGCGTCAGCATCTTGGCCGGGTCCCCACTATGCACGGGTACTTTCACGATACAAACCTATTTCTTCACCACTTAGTTCAAAAAAATAAATAATAAAATATGATATTAAATTAGACTTGATATGCATGTATATCCCTACTTGATATTGTTACTTAATCATTATTCTTTCCTATACATGTGCATATACTTTTTACATCAATTCATATTTTACTTATTAGTGCATATTGCACACTCCCTACGATACAAGCCTATTTTTTCACCACTTAGTTCAAAAAAATAAAAATAAAATAAAATATGATATTAAATTAGACTTGAATGCATGTATATCCCTACTTGATATTGTTACTTAATCATTACTCTTTCCCATACATATGCATATGATTTTTACATCAATTCATATTTTGCTTGTTAGTGCATATTACACACTCTCTACAATACGAGTCTATTTTTTCACCATTCAGTTCAAAATATAAACTAAAATAATATATTAATTTAGACTTGATATGCATGTACATTCTTCCTTGATATCATTACTTGATCATTTAATATTTTACATACATACGCATACTTTCATATCCACACTCATATCTAACCTATTTGTTTATATTACACGCTCCGTACTTCTTATTAATTTACTTGCCGGGTTTGACCCTGAGCTCCCCCACACGCTCAGGTACTGAAGATGTGAGCGAGAATCCGCCATTACACCATCCGTACTTTTTAGAGCAGGCCGAGCAGCAGTAGATTTATAGGCCTCCGCTTTTGTATTTTTGGTTTGGTATGTATCACCCCTTTGGGATTTTATTTTCAACTTTTGCATCAGTATTGTACTTGTTGTTTCTTATCTTAGACATGTATATCTTCTCTTTTATATGGCAGTAGACTAACTTCCAAGATTCTAGTAGATAACTAGTATTCAGTTCCATTCATTTTTTTTACATACTTATAGGCCTCGTGCACGTCGACTTATATGTGCCCGCCGGTAACGCACTCCGTTTACGTATCCCTCCGGGAAATGGGGCGTTACAGAGAGAAAGAAATTTGCCTTGCTTAACTCGAGAGATCAACACCATAAATTGATAGAAAATACTGAATATATTAATCTTCCAAATTGATTGAAGCCAAAAACTTTATTTTCTCATGATACAAAATCTTAGGGTTTTCAGAATAAAAGAGGTAAATAAGAGATATATCCAAAATAATATGTGCAAGAGGTATTTATAGGCTCAGGGCTTGGTGATAACTTGGAAGTGTTTTACTTATATAGAAATTCATATTATCAACGATTGCAGTAGAAACCATGGTTTTGATCGCAGTTTGCAGGTAGAATCCTCTATTAACAACCATGACCAACACCGTCAACAGCGCTGTGTCTAAGGAGCAACCACAACTTGTTTTTGGTGCATGTGCATGGGATTTTCGGGCTGCACAATACTTATTAAGCATCAATTCTTATTCAAATTGGGAATTTGAAGTGAAAGATAATATATCAATAAGTCCTTGCAAAACACATACAAATACATTACGAGTGCACAGAGTAGCTTGGAACATATGTATTTCATTCATAATCAAGGAAAGATTATCTAGAGTGCTAAAACTTGACAAGTATTTGAAGATATAAGAAATATATCAAAATTTGTCATTGTTAACTCGCCCAAGAGAAAGAAACAGGCCCACACAATTAGCGTGCTCCCTGATATTTTGGATCGATCAATGATGACCAGGATTGAAAGATCAAGTCATTTGCAGTGATGAAGTATCGAGCTCAACGAGATCAATATCAAGTACTCTCCTAGACCTGCTATAAAAGAACAAGTGCTGGCACACTTCATCATTGAGTGCACTATCCCCAAATATATTGTCCTAGAATAGGATTATCCCAATGAGGATCAAAAGGCATTTGCTGATGCTGTCAAAACAAATTATAGACTGTTTATATCGATGAATCGTCATATGAATTCAGAATTGGAGCTGGGGTTTTAGTCATAAGCCCAGACAGTCAGGAATCAGAGCACACACTACAATTGGTCTTCAAAGTATCAAACAACCAAGTAGAATACGAAATAGTTATCATTGGCATGAGACTGGCCAAAAATTTTGGAGCTTGTTGAGTGTGCCTTCTGAGCAATTCCCACTTCATGGTCAATCAAATCAAGGGGAAATTCGAGGCAAAGGGGGAGCAATTCTCCAAATAATTGGAGATAGTCAAGCAATTTATTATTACATTTGAAATCATGTAAGGTCCCATGGAAGAACAACAACCGAGATGACGTGCTCTTAAAACTTGCCTCATGCACAACACCGGAGTTAGGTAATACAATACATGTTGACCTTATACAAGCACCCAACATTAAAATGAAAGAAGTTTTCCATATCTACACCATCAATGGATGGGCTTTAGCGAATTGCTCTCTTTCTTTCTTTCTGTTGAATTGGGCTCTGTAGTAGTAGAACCCGATAAACTAGGAATACTCTTGAACATCTCTCATGACCACTCACTTTCACTTTGATCCTTATCTACTAATATCTCAAGAATAGGACACTCCCGAACGATAAGAATTAGGTGAGATCTATTCAACACTGAGCTACCATGTTCGCCCTCTTGCATGAATGCCTCCTCCAAAAGCCTAGCACCGGAAGATGCTAACTTTCTTTTCCAACAAATCCATAAAGGTGAGTGTGGCAATCAAACAGAAGCTGAAACATGGCCTTGAAAACACTCTGACAAGGTTATTATTGGCCCACCATAAAGGATAACACCAAATTCTTGTATAGAAATGGGAATGTTGCCACAAATTTACCTATGCTTTTCGTCTGACCCCGGCCAACTTAGTCCTATTGTTAGTCCGAAACCCTTAGCTTAGTGGTGACCAGATATTCTAAGTGCATTTTTCATGGCTTCTGCTCAGAGAAAATATTTGATTATTGCCATTGACAACTTCATGATGTGGATGGAGGCAGAACGACTTTCCACCATCACATAAAATATCTTTCGTTTGGAAATCAATCATTTGTCCGCTGGGTTTACCAAGGTTGTTTATCACCGATAACATTACACAAAGCAATACTTCTCAATTTCAAGAGTTTAGTGTGAATTGGAATATAGGACTATATTTCACTTCTGTGGCTCATCCACAGTCCGATGGACTTACCAATGCAACAAATAAAAAAAAAATTCTTAGATGCCCTCTGCAAGCGAGTCGGAGAGTCAAATGGAGATTGGGTAGATGAGTTATACGGTGTTTTATGCTCTTATCAAACCACCTACAATCTCAACAGGTGAGACTCCTTTTTGACTTGCGTACGGTATTGAAGTAGTCAATCCAGGAGAAGTCGAAATATAGGCTTTGAATTCAAAACGTCTCCTCGGATAATAATGAGAAAGGTCTGAGGTTAGACTTGGACTTTATTGATGAAGTCCATGACAAGGCTTTCCAGAGACAATCACCCATAAACAATATATATCGTATTATTGTAATGCCAAAGTAAGGGCAAGATTATTTTGGTAAGGTGACTTGGTGATGAGAAATATTGAAGCCTCCGGAAAGGAAAGAAGGCATAAAAAGTTGACAGCTAAGTGTGAAGAACCTTATAACATTGTTAAAGTTCTTAAACTAGGTGCTTACCAACTCCGAGAACTAGAGGCAAGATACTCTATCATATATGGGACACTTAGTATTTATGTAAATTCTACCAATAAAGACTGAAAGTAGCTCCTAAACTCTAGTTGTATGAGATATACTCCATTACGAATAAAAACCTCAAAGAAATTGTACATTCTTGGAAGTTTGAGTAAAATTTAGGTTCTACTCTTTTTTTGTGCAAATTCTGACAAATTTATTGGATACATGCTTAGTTCCATGTCCTCCTCGTATTTTGGCTTTATGCTAAACAAGTACTTAGCTTCATGTCCACCTCCAACTTTGGCTTTGTGCTCGATAAGTACTCGACTCCGTGCTTGCCTAGTAACTTTGGCTTTGTGCCTTACTCGATTACGAGCTCACCTTGTACTTTGGCTTTGTGCCTGATAAATACTCAGCTCCATGCACATCTCGTACTTTGGCTTGTGCCTGATGTGAGCAGGATTTTTTTATCAAGATGCTAACTAGACAGACAGAAAAAACCAATACATCATCATGCTGAGTTGGCAAAGATATAAATAGTTGGCAAAGATATAAATCAGACCAATGGCCTTTCTCACCACATAAATGATCTCATCCTCACCACACCAAAGGCACTCAGCTTCGCCACCTGAAGAATCCTAGCTTCAACAACTGAGGAATCGTAACTTCGCCAAACAAAGTAAGTTTTCTCGCCAATTAGGAACAGTCTAAAGATTTCAAAGACAAAGTTTACATTCGCCAGCGAAGACATCCCACCTCTGTTGGACCAAAGAAAACGAATATGTCCAAAACAAACAAAGTCATTAAAAAAAATGACCAAGTTCAACTCCATTAAGGAAGTCATCCAACTCACTCGATCGAGAAAATCAGCTCCGCCAATGAAGACATCACATCCTCATTAGCAGGCAATTATTTAAGCTGATTAAATCGTGGTGTTGTTCCACCATGATTCAGTGGATCAGATTGTGGCACAACTCCATCATGATCCTCCACAAATCAAGGGGTAGTTATAACCGCTCAATTTATAAAAACACTCTGAGTATGTGGATAAAAGGAGATCGAAAAATCAATTCTTGTATGTCGTTGAGAGAGTTCTTCTACAATCCAATTCTTGGTCGTATAGTCAACGGAAGTACAAATGGTCGCTTTGAATATACTTCCATTGCCACACTCCCTAGAATTCAATTATAATCTCTTAGATTAATGAAAGGAAATCTTGAGTGTTACAATTAAAATTCAATAAAAATTGCTTTGTTTTCATAATGGCTTCATTTTCTGCCAATGCTGCAAATGCAGGAAACAAGCTGGCGACTCCGCTTGGGAGTCAAACCTCCATCGTTGAGAAATTCATGCTACAGTCTAGCAACGTGGCTATTGATGCCACCATCGACATCCTAGTTATCTAGTTCGTTCATGGGAAGTACGAATAGTTCCTTCTTACAAACTCTCTCTCCAACCAACCAAAGAATATTATCTTCCACATGGTGAGAAGGATCATCACATCTTCCTTGGGGAAGACGACATACTCTGGCATTCCTCTGAGCGCCACTATCCATAAGGCTCCATCTCAAGTTCCAGCATCCAAGAAGACCATCACCGTGGCTACATCCTCCATGAGTCTTCAATGTACTACTACTGGTGCAGTTCGATTTGCCATCGGTGCAGTGAAGTCTTTACGGTAGTCTATACTAATCCTAAGAGTGGATCATCTGAGGCCGGTATCAGTCAATATTCTAAAATGCATTTTCAGTATGCGTGCGGTCCAGGGCCACATAATGCATAATCGGGTTACGCGCCGATTATGCGGAATTATGCGGAATATTAATATTTTAATATATATTAAAATAATAATTATAAAATAGTAACAAAAAATAGTAACAAAAAAACTCTACAAATAAAATAGTAACAAAAAACTCTGCAGCAAACAGTGCTTAATTTTTTATGTTCTTTATCAGAATTCTGCAGCAACCAGTAAAATACTAACAAAAAACTCTACAAATAAGTCCTAATTTTCTAGTAACCAGTAACAAATAACTCTACAAATAGTAACAAAACTCTGCAGCAACCAGTACTAATTGAAACTTTCTACATCAAATACACAACTAAAAGACAAAAAATTCCGATGCTAATTTTTCCGAATAAAACCCTAAGCCTAATTTTTCAGAATATTTCCTTTCACCAAAGAATTAAACTCTAAAATCAACTCAGTTTACTCAAAATAATTATAAAAAAATGTTCAAAAGGAATAACACCCAAAAATAAAAATCAAAACACTAAAAAGATCTAAAATCGTAACTAAAAAAAAGGAAAAAATTACCTACGCTGTCGTCGCTGCTGTAGAGCTCGCCTTGAGGACCGCAGCCGCCGGAGGAGTTGTCGTCGGGTCACTGGTGAGATCGGAGGGGGGGGGGAGGGGCGATCAGAGAATTAGGGTATTTTTTCTACTGGATTCGGGACTCAGGAGTTCGGGAGCTTCGATTTGAAGAAGAGAAAATAATCAACAAAAATGTTCAAGAGGAATAATCCCAGAAAAAAGAAAACATCAAAATCCTAAAAAAAAAATCCAAAATCCTAAGTTTCTAACTGAAAAAGAGGAAAAAATTACCTGCGCTGTCGCTGGAGAACTCGCCTTGAGGACCGCAGCCGCTGGAGGAGATGTCGCCGGTGAGATCGGAGGGGGAAAGGGGCGATCGGAAAATTAGGATTTTTTTCGGCTAGATTCGGGAGTTGGGAGTTTGGTCTTCGACTCGAAGGAGAGAAAGAACTTAAATAAGTAAATGGGTTGCGGGTACGGGTCGGGTTCGAGCAATTTTTTATTTTTCAAAACCCAATTACCCGCTATCCACATAATCGTTATGCGGATTATGATCCCGCATAATCCACATAAACGATTATGCGGCCGCATAATCGCTTGACTGCATAATTGACCGCATTCTCCCATTTCTAGCGTTTGGGTGGTGAAATCGCCTATGCGGGCGCATATGCGTCCACATAGAGCGCTTTTTAAAACACCTATCAGTTCATTGGCCCACGCTTCAAACAACTCTACCATCCCTCACCGATAAAGAGGTGAAATGGGCTATTTACCAAGCCATCATCGCTAGCCGTATGCCCAAGAAGCAAGGCATGGTTACCAACACTCAGGATGATAGTCCCCGTAGCGACATTTAGAAAAGTTTTGAGATCGATGCTCAAGTTTGAAGAGCATGCAAGGCCTCAATCTCTGTGCAACCTCATGGCGTCAGAGAATTGATGATTTCATTGAACAAAGTTCCCAAGTTGGACAAAGTTCGTAAATCCGATGAGAGTAAGGCTAAAATAATAATCTATCGCTCTATCGAGAGTGGTACAGGAAATCACTCCAGATCCAATAAGCACAAAGTCAACATGATCTCTCCAGAGATATCTCTTGCTCCAACATCAAAATTGAGGGAATGCCTTCATCAGATTTGCCGAGCACGACAAACTTAATCGGTGACTGACGATTTACTGGCTAGGCCTTCAGTATTTAGCCTGTTATTATCCATTCCACTAACTCTTCACTTGTTGATATTAATTCTGGAGAGGTGTCAGTATAACTTGAAAAAACCTCAAAAGGGAACAGAGCTTTCCCATGTCACCATCAATATGGTTGGTCGTGGTAATCTAACACCGGTTGTAACATGCCCAGGTTCACCCCCTAAAGGCCAGTCAAGCATTGGAGTCGAAGGAGTTTACCGCAACACATAGTCCAAAACCAAATTGGCCACTGTAAGTCGATCAAACTCTCCTCATATTGAATCACAAGAAAAAGAAAGCAATAATGAAGGATACTTGGCGTATGCTTCATCAAAAACAAGCTTTTTCAAAACTCTCTGTATTGTTCAAATTATAAGCTCTCAAATATTGAATATACCAAATGATTTCCTCTCCTTGTGGAGGAGATGTGTATTTATAGTTATTTACAAGTGGAATTATAGTCAAATTTGAACATATGTAGTTTTCTATTATGAGATGTATTCAATAGCATTTTAGATGGAGGCTTATTTGTTGTAGTTGAACTTGGATTTCTTAGCCTTTGGAGTAAAACGAGAGTTTAACTTGAAGCCTAATTATATAACATGGTAAAGTTGAGACCTGATGGTAGTGGCAATATTGACACTCCATTTCTGCGTGTGGCCGAACTTGAGTCAGGAACGACTCAGAATCTATTAGGTCTTCCCTGAGAGCATTCCTTGTCTTCTTGAAGAGACACATCAATTCATGCATCGTAATGCACGCTGGAATATTCGCTAGTTATGCTAAGAAGTTAAACTTGAAAAGAGCAGTTAAGTCTTCTTCCTTAGTGATGATTTGTCAAATCTGACCTCTTTAGGTTTACTTTTTTATTGAGAGTTGGCTCAGGTACTGACGAAGAAGGTTCCAGATCTGTAGAAGGATTTGATTGTGGCTTAATAGGGTTAATTACATCATATTATTTGATATACAATTTTCCTGACTAGCGTCTCCGATTGTAGTTGGATCTGCCATAATGATAATTTGCTCTTCTTCTGAGTCAGTGAGCAGGCTAGTGGATGTGTTGTAGTCTTCTGTCACGAGGGAGATAAGGATGATCCATTGTTCATCTTCAATGAGGTCAAAGCGGATCAACATTGTTTCTCCATTTTCAGCGGGATCTGATATTAAGCCTTGAGCTTGGTGGTGGTGCAGACAGTATTAATTATCCGCATTATTACTTTAGGGATCATGACCCCATTAAGCACCTTCACCTTTCGTAGCTTTTGACCGAATTGAAGTGAAACCATGTTTGTGGTTGCTTCTTCTCTTCATTCAGACTAAGTACTCCCATCTCTACTAAAGCTTGGATTTTGTCTCTGAGGATAAAGCAACCCTTTATTGGATGGTTTATTATCCTGTGATAATAAATAGTACTTGGGACCTTTTGTGCACCCCACTTTCTTTGGCCTTTTAGGCCTAGGTATCTTGATCACGTTGTTAACCAGCATGTTAAAGATCATAAGCACCTGGTCATATTTGAAAAAGTACTTCATTTGTACTCGCTATAGGGTGGTATTCTGTCGAAATGGCGGATTTCTCTTTGGTTCTGCTAGTGTATCCACCACTAATACGTTCTTTTCTTTAAATTTGGAGGGAGGACGGCATGTCGTAGCAATCTCTGCCCACTGCTTTGTTAAGTTAGTTCATTGTGAGTATAGTCCCACATCGGATAGGACAAAGAAAGTCTATGAGTTTAAATACAAAGTTGGGACCTTGACCTAAGAGCTTAAACTTTTGAGTCAAATTGGTTCTCAGCTTTGTGTTTAGGCCCATCATACTCGTCGTTGGACCCGGCGTACTCCCCAACAATTGGGATCAGAGCCCAGATTTGGACCAAGTTGTCGTCGAATCAATGGGCCAAGTTATGGCCTAAGGGGGAGTGAAACCGATGTTTGAAGCCTGAATTGGTCGAATTAACTTTGGGTTTGATTTTCCACGTGTCGGGTCTCCACGTGGATGGTTGCCAAAATTAAGTTGGTCGGGTTAACTTTGGGTTTGGTTTCCCACATGTCTGCCTCCACGTGGATGGTTACCAAAGTTAAGTTGGTATACTCACAATGAAGGGGGATATTGTTAAGTTAGTTCATTGTGAGTATAGTCCTACATCGGATAGGATAAAGAAAGTCTATGAGTTTAAATACAAAGTTGGGATTTTGACCTAATGGCTTAAGTTTTTGGGTTAAATTGGTTTTCAGTTTTGTATTTAGGCCCATCATACTTCCCATTAGACCCGGCGTTCTCCCCAACACTGCTTGCCTTTATCCTTGGCTAATAACATTGAGATTGATTTCTCAATGATTTTAGCCTACTCCTGTATTTCTTTCCATGAACGGGCTCGGATTATGCCTCTGTTTGTTTCAATTTCAGCTCGGAGATTGTGCTTGCAGATTTGTAATAGTATCTAGAGTGGCATTTTTTCAGGACACCTTAGAGAAAAGTTTCTGAATCTTTACACGAAATCTTTTATAGACTTGCCTTTCCTCTGTTTCTCTTCAATAGGAGTGGTTATAGACACTTCGGTATCATCCTCATAAAAATGAGCGAGAAACTGAGCTTCTAAGTCCACCCAAGACTTAATGAATCCGATTGGTAAAGTTCATAACTAGTCAAAGGCAATTCCTTTTAATGATTCGACGAATAGCAGAGTCATTAACACATCATTGCCCATGACATTCCCAATCAATGAATTGAAGTGGTAGATGTGCTAATTAGGGGAGCTCTTCCTATGATACATGTTGATGTTTGGTACCCAGTAGGTCTCTGGAAAAGAGATCAAATACCATTCTAGTGGATATGGACCCAATATCCCCACCTTTTGTAAGGTGTTGTTATATATGAGAGCATCTAATTTAGTTTGGATGTCCTCTAATACCTTGTCTTTTGCGGCATCTCCGGTTGGATGGAAGCCATCATCTTCTTCTCTGTCCCTTGAGTTATTATCTTCTTTGTCTTTGCTCTGAATCCGGACACATCCTCGTCAGAATTTTTTGAGTTACTCTGAATTCCGTGAGAAGGGCTCTTATTTATCGACTGTAACTGCTCCAATATAGCGTGTATCATTATTTTCTTTTTCTCAAGCATCGCCTATTGCTGTTGAGCCAACTCTTCTTGGGTCTTTAGCGTTTGGAAAGGGCTGCCCACTTCATCCCCAGTCGTACTGACGAAGGCACTTTTGGATTGGGAGGAACTCACGATGATCAGCATCGGTATGTCACCTTTTGCGGAGGATATCGATTCAAAATTCCTCTTAGCCAAATCTTGTTATATTGCTATATACGTATATTTCTATGTATTTTTCATTTATTAACTCATAACTCTACTGTAGATTCCGCATCTCAAAGCCTACTTACCTCACCAAACTGGAATTTGAGTCATTCTCGAACCGCAACTCTGTTGGAGGTAAAATTTGGCTCTTCGAACTTCCTTGATCAAATTTGGCTTTGACAGCAATAAAATTACTCTCTCTTTGAATTACAAATATCTTCTCGCTTCTTCTAAAATATTATTAATTTACTCTAACTAATAAATATAAAAGATAAGATGTCTATATAAGTATAACCTTCGCGGTTGATGTCAGCCAACCTCACGAGGCACTCTCCTCCAAAGCGTTAGGTTTTAGTTAAATTCTTATATTTTGCTTAGCATTGTTCATTAGATATTTCTTATATTTGCTTGGATTCCATGCACAACTATATGCAGAGTAAATCAACGATTGTACAAGGTCGAGAAGAACTGGCAAGAGAAAAACATCATGTAATGGAAGTCCACTTTCGAAATTACAGTCCCATAATTGCGCGGGAAGCTGTAAACCATAGCATATAAAGTTACCTGGCGCTTATTCATGTTTTATGCTACATTGAAGACAAACATAGCCTCTGTAATATAGGTGAATCTAATCATAAAAGTTTAATGCTTAAAGAAAATCTATGACTTTCTGCTTGAGTATTTAGCAAAGCTGGTTCCTGTTGGTCGTAGCAGAGCTTAGTAGATATCATTGGTGAACATGATAGAATATGTTACTATAGGCATAACATTATTAGTAAACAATCAATATATTTAGCTCGAAATGAATTGCACCAACGAAGTCGGACTCTTCGCCCTTATCTAATATATTTTCCTAACCAAACTTTACTTCTGAAAGAACAAATCTCTTTTCCATAACAAAATAAATTTGCCATCCTCCAGCATCTGTTGCATTGCAGAAAACTCTCAGACACTTCTGTTTCGTCTGGTATAAGCACCATTGTCAGGTATAACTACCGTTTGCTAAACATCACACAAACTGGAAACTAAAAAAGAAGACACCAAGAGAGGAGCTCAAGTCTCTCTTCTGTATGGTATAAGATATTCTGAGTTCATAAGAATACTGACTAAATTTATAACTAATTTCATACTGTAAAATAACATGAAAGTTTAGGACACCAGATCATTGCTGCAATTGAAAACAAATTGAAACGAAGTATTTGAACTTCTCTGAAAAGCTGCTAGATAGATCTGATGATTGTCAGAGAACAGTTTACCCCACAAAATCTGAATAATTTCACTATACAACAATAGAGGAAACGTTAACGCACTGTGTAACAATATGGATATTCCCCTCTGAAGCCCCAGTGACCAATGTGGCTTCAGCATTGTCACTTTTCAATTGCATCTTATTTTTCAGTTCCGACAAGTATTTTCTATTTGCCATTTTTTCTTCATTTTGCTACATCCAAGAATCATGTCTAATTTGACGAATTCGACACAAGGATCCATGACTATCATGTAATTACATGACTGGCTTTATCTTAATCTTCCCCTATTGATGAGACGGGAGATAGGAGACCTGTCAACAAAAACTGATCTTCCATCAGCACACCGGAATTCATACTCCCATGCTGGGCCAAGAAACCATGATATAGCAGCTCCACCAAGCAAGCCTCCCAACTGCAAATAAAGTTGCTGCATTGTTATAACATTTTGTTGTGCAATTATTTTATTGGGAATAGTGAGACATGGTATATACTCTTCTTTTATCTGAGAAATATAAAAACAGCGTCCCTACTTACATGGCCCCAGTTGTCAATGCCCCGAGACAGAAGTCCGACGACCTGCATATATGAAATTTTTCCATCAACGAAGTCAAACATTACCTGCAAAGCTCTTCAGATAGAAACTAGTTTTTACCATGTTTAGGGCTACAACACGTGCTATTTGTTGTAAATCCTGTTTTCCTCCCCCAAGAAGACTTCTATGCCTCAAGACAAACACAGCAAGAGAACCGACCTTGGTAAAGAAGAAGAAACGAACAGAGACATCAGTATCATTTGGTTTACAAGATAAGAGTAATCATATCAACCTACAAAGAACAGCAAAAAACAAAAGAAAGAAAGATTTATAAATTTCTAGGGACAGCAAATGGTACTGGAACACCAACTCACTGCTTCAAGACTTAGCTAACGTAATACATAATACATAAATTAGACAAATGAAGAGTTTTTTTCTAAAAAAAAAAAATTTATATTGCATTGATCCTAGAAAAAGAGATACATCATTTTTTAAGGATACCAGAATGTACATATTCCATAAAACATTGGAATAAAATTATCTGCCAGGGAAAACTTTCGAGTTTTATTCATCCTGCAACACTGCTATCTTCCCTTCAAACGCTCATTGACTACAAAAAAAAGAAAAAAAGGAAAAAAAAAGAAAAGAAAACCACAACATATGCAGAAAAATATTCTTAGATTGCTACATACTAATGGATTGATAATATTCTTAGATACAATAGATTTTGTTAGTTTAGAAGTATTATGTAGGATTACTGTGCAAATTTATTTCAAATAGCTATCAAACATCCTCATGTCAAACTTCTGCTCACACCAAGATTCACAATAAGGAAGATGTAAGGTAGACACCTATTTAAATAAAACCCACGAAATCTGTTGATCAGCGGAAGATGCATTAGTCACAGAGCTAACTCATGCAAGTAATGCAGCCTTCCAAAATAACCTAAACAGGAGAGTGTGAACAACAGGAAAGTGACAACTGACAAGATATTAGATATAGAATTTCACTCACATTGAAGTTCAATACAGTCAAAACAAAATCAGAACATTCCCAGGAGAAACCCTATTGCTACGGATAAGTAAATTATAGACAACACCAAAATTTGAAATGTAATGAACTATTCAAATAATTTAATGTGAATGTAATTCCACTAAAATATGCTGATGGTAGCCAAGAGCACAATCTGCAAATTCGGATGTACAGTGAATGAATTCAAATCAAATGCTGGAGGCGGAAGAAAGCTCCCTCCAAACAAGTAGTTAAAAAAAAAGAGAATATTCACTTCCTTTCAAAATTGATGAGCCAAAGAAAGACGGGGTCATTTACAAGGCTGGTTATATTGATACCAATACATGCGATATATATCACATATATTGTATCGGATTTTGAGCTAACCGATACACGATATACCATATAGTATTTTATCCCATATTGCTGATATTTCCAATATAATCGATACGATATGTCCAATATTACCAATCTAATACCATAAGAGATTGACGGATAT
This sequence comes from Dracaena cambodiana, assembly GCA_036321105.1. NCBI lineage: Eukaryota > Viridiplantae > Streptophyta > Magnoliopsida > Asparagales > Asparagaceae > Dracaena > Dracaena cambodiana. Next base: position 12,656,293 of record JAYEPQ010000016.1, read on the forward strand.
CGTTACCGATTCCTATATTGTAAATCTTTATATTAACATTCACAATGCTAGGAAGATGAATGGAAAGGACTACTAGTATGAAAGATTACTATCTAGTTTATACTACTAAATTCATTTCAAAAGTTGAAAAAAATAACATTAAGAAAGAAGCATTCTAAATGATTAGGAACAATAAATAGACTTACTAATATTTTCTATCGAACAAGAGCAGATATAAGTAGGAATCTGATTATGTCAAAAGCTTAAATTCTTAAGATATGGCGAGGCACCCAAACCTAAAATTGAAGTCATAATTGTGTCAAACTTACTAATCCAAATATAGCTCCAGATGCACCAACAGCCGGTGAATGGCAGAAGCGATAGCTCATCAGAGAACCTAATTTCCTTAAAAAGTTTATATCAGGATTAAACATTAAAAGAAAGCCATTGTGGAATGAATAACAAGACTTCCCATCAAGCAAAGGCAGGTGAATAAGTTGTTACTTGATATTGCTGAAGTGAAATACACAGCAATAAACCGTCTAGGTCCATGCAATTTCTCTACAGTAGGACCAATAGAGTTCAGAGAGTAGCAATTCACCTGCAAAGGTTATTCTTAAGCTTATAATAATCTCAATTATTGTAGCCACAATATAAAATGAAAAAGAAAAAAAGAGGAAGAAAAAGTAAAATAAAAGACAGACCAGGAGATGCCCAATATTTGCATGCAGAAATGACGATGTAGCCAATCTCCACAATTGTCCTTTATCAATCAGGCTGTTTACCTATTTCCTAACCGATATAAATAAAAACGAGATAATGCACAAACAACAGGAGGCTTATGGAATGCTTCTGACCTTAGCACCCCACAAGGTTAGCCTCCCTTGAGATGCAATCTGTGCAACGTAAACCCTGAAAAGAAAAAATAGAAGGTTAAGTACAGATACTTTCTACACCAAGAATATAAGAAAAACTGAAACACAATAAGTAAAAGCAAGCTAAATCAAACACAAAAAAAAAAAAAAAAAAAATAACATCTTAATTTCTGCATATATAATCAATACGAGGATCCATACTTATTTTATATTCTTAATTTCTGCAACTTTTGGAAATGTTGTGATTTAAAAAATAAATAAATTTCATAGTAGGGACTTGGAGTTTTTATTACTTAATTGCAAGCACACTTGACCATAGGTATAGGAAAATTGAGATTGCAATCATGTGATTTTATGCGCTTGCTGGAAATTAGAGGCTCAAAGTAAATTTGAATTCAAAATATGAAAATAATGTTCTCAGTCCAACTTATATCCAATTCTTTTTAGCATATCTGTAATCGTATACAATATTACTCCTATAAAATATGTATATCTATATTCAAACTAGTATCCAACAAGACACGAAATGTCATATCTGTATTCGCATCCAGTCTGGATCAGAATATTTTTAAGACTAGAAGAACAATTGTCAATATGGGTGAAAATAGACTGTAAGGTACTCTAAACCCCAATTGTTACTACATGCATTGAGAACCTCTCCAAAAAGAATAATTAAACTAGGTAATAAGAAAAATATCAAGGGTATCAAAAGCCTCACAAATTCATGGCTTAAATCCTTAAAAGAGTCTTTTCTGAAATTGCATTCAAATTTGGATTAGAATCTATGCATGCTTTGGGTCAGTTGGGGTAATACTAGACCTGGACCTCGACCCAAACACCAATAGTAACACTTTTGGATCTGTACCTTATCCTATTATTAAGGGGTCCAAGTTCAGGTCTGTGGACCCTACCTCATTGATAAGCGGAACAGGTATGGTCCAAGTCTGGATTGGGTATTGGGTTTATAATTTTTTATTAATGATTTTATATATCATTTTTAACAATTTCTATTTCATTATTATGGAGAAAGTGGCTGAGTGCGGGTCAGGTCTGGTTCATTTCATTATACCCGGACCGCTAAATGATAATATGCATAGGTCCAACTTTTAATATCATATATAGCAGTTTGTTTCCGTCTGGATCCAGATTGTGTCTGCGTATCGGCTTTCTATAACATCCACGTTAAAACCTGACTAACATGCAGGGTATGTCAATAATTGACATGCTACCAAATTAGGTTCCAAAACTTTCCTCAGTGGTACTTCCAATGGAGATGCAATAATGTGTATCCAAGGTTCGCTTAATCAGGTGTGCAGATATCAGGATAAGTAGGAAGCACTCATATGGTAGATGATAAAGATGCAAGTGGTGTACACTCATTGAGTGCTTGCATCCAGGACCTGTCCTTTCATTAAATACATAAGCTCTAATTAGGTATTAGCCCCAGTGGAAATCCTTCTTAGCAACCAATCTGAACGGTTGGGCCTTGGTCTGTACACTCCCATTTAGACCTCCCTTCCGCATAATTGAAAATTTTGTGGTTCCAGGAAGGCTTGCATGAGGTCATACCTAAAAATTTAGGAAATTGGTATCAACATTCAACTTCTATCTTAATGCAAAAAACAAGTTAAGTCCAGCTCATATTTTACATTTCTAACCAACATGCCCCTAACTTACCACCCACCAGATGGTGCGTTAAACCAGAAGCGTATCATATTACATATATTCTCCTGTACATTCATGTCCATATCATGATGTGGTATTATCAACATACTGTGATTGCATGAGTTAATTCATTTTCTTGTCCAATGTCCAATATCCAATATTTTTTAGCCTAATTTACATGGTATCTAACCTTTCATTTCATTTTTCTCCTTGATATGCTGGGACTACATTGTAGTAGCTCAGCTATTCCTTCAGGGTGTCAACACCATCAACTTTGTAGGTAATGGCTCAACTACACCTTCGGGATGTTAATGTTGTTATTATAATTAAGTTGTGTTACATGAGCTGCAGCTTCTGGTGCTGTTCTTGTGGACATTGCAGCAACTATTACAAATCACTGATGCGGGTTCTGATATTGATGCTTCTGTTTGCCATGCATAGCTTTCACATATTCTGCATAGGAATGAGAATGGGCAGATCCCAGGCCAATTCTTGGTTCGTTTTATTCAAAACTTTGAATTAGAAAAATGAAATTTTAATTTTAATTCAGAATTTTGAATAGGATAGGCCAAAAATCCACCAACTCTCATCACTAATTCTGCCCCAGTAATGCTGCGGTAGTAATACTTCAGCTTCTTCTGCATTTGCTCCAACCATCTTTCACCATATGAGAAGATGTAACAACCTAATTTCATCATAATTTACATTCTTGATATCAGATTAATCCCAAAATAAATGTGTTGTGTTTGTCTCATTTTTCTATATTTTTGTGATTTTCTTAAAATTTTTAAGAGTCACTTAAAATAATATTATTTTAATCACCGGTGGGTCCTACACATATTTTTACTAGTATCTCTTCTTTTGACTTGTAAACATTAAGTTTGACTTTATTTAGGTTAGTTTAATTTGAAATTATAGTTTTAAACAACTTTAATAACCTATTATTATTAGTCATTTGTCATATTCCTATTTTGTTTTTATTTACCCATACCTTCTTCACCATGCTTGTCTTTTGGCCAAGTATGACAAATCATCATATTACCCCCATATCTCTATTTTATCTATATATTTTTCTTCCCTTTCTTTTATTTATTTTCTCTCCTTTATTTTTTATTTCTCTCTTCTTTTTTTTTTTTACTCAAACTCAAGAGAAGAAGAAGAAAAGAGAAGAAGAATAAGAAAAGAGAAGAAAAAGAAAAGAAGAAGAAGTTCTCTAGCCTCAAGATAGGCTTAGCTTCCCTAACCAATCAAGGCAAGTAAAATCACATCCCCTCTCATGTTTTATTTCTAATTCTAATTATTTATAGTAGAATCTTGATTTGTTTAATTTTAGAAATGTGATATCTTTATACAAAATTCTCTATGATTGTTTTAAATATAAAAATATGATTCTTACACTCTACTCTATGTTTATGTATTAAATTTATGATTTTATTTAAGGTCTCCTATGCTTAAACTATAAGTTACAACTTAAACTATATGTTTTATTTTGAAATTACAAAGAAACCACCTTTATGAATGTTCATCATATTGGATATAAATTTGAAGTTTCCTACATAATTTCTTCTTGTATAATGCAATGATTTTTAAATCATTTTCCACTTGCCATTAGAACATACGTATATATATATATATATATATATATATATATATATATATATATATATATATATATATATGTATGTATTCATAATTATGTTTTAAAAAGAAGATTTCAAATAACTAAGTTTCTACATTAAATTGTTAAAATATTTCTTTCATACGAGATATTATGTTAGCTCATAATTCTTTCTATGCTAATCCATGTTTAAATATATACATATATATATACATGTCTAAGATTTAACAAATTTGCTACTTTCCATACTATGAAATCATACTAGAATTTAGAAAATCAATATGTTGTTAAACTAATTGTTATAAAAGTGTTAAGCGTATTTAATTCCTATCCTTACAAATTTAGTACCCACTTGCCTAATGTGTTTATATGCATAATTGTATTGCGTGGTTTATATACATGATCATTATTTGCATAACACATTTTAATATTCTATGACTATCATGCTTGCCTTAACATATACATACTAATAACTTGTACAACATACATGAAATTATGTGTTTATATGCAGAATTGTATATGCATGATTCACATATATGATCATCCTAGGTATCTTTACATCTTAATACTCACATACGTATTTATATGTATACTTGTATTTATGTGTAGTTTACATACATGATCATTTTTATAACATTCATTCTCACATTCTATACTCCATACTTGCATTGACACATACATACTAGTTACTTGTACAACATATACGAAATTATGCCGGACTTTCCTTATTAGTACATACACGTCTTGATAGTGCCATGGATCTTGACTTACCTGTTAACTTGATTTTGACATTCCATCATATTTACTTCGACATATACATACTAATTACTTGTACAAGATACATAAAAATATTCTGGATTTTCTTTGTTAGTATATACACATGTCTTGATGGTGCCATGGATCCTAACTTGCCTGTTAACTTGATTTTGATATGGACCACATCTTGCTTGTTACTAGACATGTATATGTATTAATCTTGACATCATGAGTTTATCATATTCCGGATTGATTTGCATGTAATATAACTTGAAATCTTGGGTTATGGGAGAACTAAAGGGTGGACAAATATTGTATCGTGAAAGATTTAGGATAGGTTGCGCAATCGAAATAGGGACCATTCGCGGGGGCGCCCGGATGGTATTGAGCCATCATCTCTTGTTTAGTCCATGTTGATGGGACGATCGATTACTCAGTAATCGGTATCTGCTTAAGTGCTTAGCGGCATGGCTGGTTCAGCGCCAGCATCTTGGCCGGGTCCCAGGTATGCACGGGTACTTTCACGATACGAGTCATTTTTTCACCACTTAGTTCAAAATATAAAATAAAATATGATATTAACCTAGACTTGATATGTATTAGTCTTCGTACTTGATATCGATCACATACGATACAGATCTATTTCTTCACCAATTAGTTCACTATGCATGTGCATATGTTTTTTACATCAATTCATATTTTACTTATTAGTACATATTGCATGCTCCCTACCATACAAGTCTATTTATTCACCATTAGTCTCCATACTTGATAGCATGTACATTCTTTCTTGATATCATTACTTGATCATTTAATATTTTCCACACATGCGCATAGTTTCATATCCACACCCATATCTTACCTATTTGTTTATATTACACGCTCCGTACTTCTTATTATTTTACTTGCCGGGTTTGACCCTGAGCTCCCCCACACGCTCAGGTACTGAAGATGTGAGCGAGGATCCGCCACTGCATGATCCGTACTTTCTAGAGCAGACCGAGCAGCAATAGATTTATAGGCCTCCGCTTTTGTATTTTTGGTTTGGTATGTATCACCCCTTTGGGACTTTATTTCTAACTTTTGTATCAGTATTGTACTTGTTGTTGCTTATCTTAGACATGTATATCTTCTCTTTTATATGGCAGTAGACTAAATTTCAAGATCCTGGTTGATGACTAGTATTCAGTTCTATTCATTTTTTCTTTTACATACTTATAGGCCTCGTGCACGTTGACTTACACGTGACCGCCGGTAACGCACTCCGTTTTCGTATCCCTCCGGAAAATGGGGCGTTACAGAAAATAAGAAAAGAAAAAAAGGAACATAAACTATTTATAAAGGAATAATGCTAACTCATTAACATATGGAAGCCCTGGTTGATCATATCTAGCTCTATAGGTTAATAAAAGTAGACTTCTGAGAACTTCAAGTCCAAGAAAGAGATAGACTTCTGAGAACTTCAAGTCGAAGAAAGAGACCAGCTTAAATCATCTTTATACCCAACATATCCCAAATATTGAACAATAGATAAGAAATTATGCATGCATGTAAATTTAAATAGCAGCAAAACATAAAAGTGATTGACGAGAAGCTCCATACTATAGGAAAAGAACAGCCAAAAATGTATGATTCATAACTAGATTATATCCTACATAAATGAGATTCAAATGATCCAGAAGTGGAATTTTAGATCAGCCAAGAAAAGGTGCAAATTGGATAGTGCAAGATCCACCTGTGAGATCTTCAATAAGCTTTTCCTCCAAATATAAGAGAAGTTATAGGAAAGAAGACAGAGACTGTGTGCAAAGACAGAAAGGAATGCAACTGCTAAAGAGAAACAAAGGAAAAGGAAGTGGCCTCTTATTTAATAAACAGTGCAAAGACAACAAACGGCAGGCATATGCCATCTTGTACAGTAAGGAAATATGCAGCTCCAGTTTCAGTAATGGGAAGCCCTGCAGTATCTGCCAAGAGAAAACAGACATCAGAAGGGGCACATCTAGCTATATGACCCGACTTAAGCCAAGGTTTCCAATTCACTTTATCCGAGGAGTTTGGTTCAGATGTGATTCTAATATTTGTATTTTGCTTCAGGGAGTAGTCATCAATTAATGCACCATAAGTATCTATAGGGCGGAACTGATGTGAGCAACTGCCCACACATCAATTCTGAATTTCCCCTATATGTCGGATTTTGACCATCAAAACATTTTGAAATATCTTCTTACATCTAATACTTTGCCCCTTTTCATCTAAGCAAATTCTCGCTTTCCAACCTTGTTCATTCTTTAGTATGTCAGAGTTCAATTATTTTTGTTTCCAATAAACCTAAACTTCGAGGACCAGGATAAGATCTTTAACTTCTAAGAATTTTAAAAGTTGTCCCCACATCAAACTTCAATCCTCTCATTCCTGTCCTTTCCTCTACTCAATTTTTTCTTCTCCATAACAGTAACTACTTTGTGCTCTTCCACCACCATTAGTCTTCTTCTTTAAGTCACTTAGCAAGAAAAAGAACAAAAGAAGAAATAGAGGAAAAAAGCAACAAGGAGATGATAATTCTACAATGGAAACTCCGGCTTGGAATATGATGTTTTAATTTGCTGCAAGTTGTATTGTCATTATTCAAAGCTGTCACAGATTGGAGTAATGTTTTCAAATTTTTTGTTTGGTTAACTTGCAAAAGGCATTATTTGGAATTTTTGTTCCGACCTTAGAGATTCTTAATTTTTTTCCTTTATAATCCTAATATACATGAAAAGACAATACTTAAAGTAAATAATATCACTTTTAGTAAACAATACAATCTATCATTAATGAGTAAATCAAAATTTGTATTTTAACAAATGCAACAATCAAAATTTGTATTTCAAAATTCTAATTTACTTTTTTTACAGCGAAGCATGTATACGGACCAAAGGTATGATACAATACAGAGATGGAGATACAACACATTTACACAAAAATAGGACATGGGTATGGCTTGGACAGGCCAATATTATTGTGATATATATAGAAAGAGAGTGACACACACACACATGTATATATGCTATAAGCAAAAAGAAAAACATTGAGAAAATTAAAATACTATGTTTCGGACTTTCTAGTTCATCCACAATCATAATGATATTACTCCATGAGAATATTCTAAGAAAAAACCGATCAAAGTTAATAATCAGTGTTCAAAAAATCGCTTTATGTGGCTGCTGATATGACCACATAAGCGAATATGGGGTGAAAACGCATAGAAAATCCAAAGATCGCTATCATTATGCGGATAACTTTGTAAACAGACGGGTATGCGGGATATTGAAGTGCGTAACCCGCATATTACATTTAATCTGTTGATAATTTTTTGGATTTCAAAACATATATATAACCCAATAACCAATCTTCATCATCCTTTTAGGGCTATGCGAGATGCGATATTCCCCAATTCTCTCTATCACACATGCATTCTTAACTCCTTACCGATTTTCCTCTCTTTCTTTATTCATGTTTTGGCAATAAGACTTATCTCTCACTGCCCCTGACGTATCTATTATTGTTATTGATACTTGCTCTAGTTATTGCCGAAATTTTTTTGACGAGTCATCTTTTCTAGAGTCTTCTCTCCTTAGTTTTTTCTCTCCCTGACTCTTTGTTTAACCTCTCACTCTCCTCAGCCCCTTCCTCTCATCGATTTCCTCCTCAACCTCTGATACTCGCATTCTCTCCTAAATTCTCAGCCTCTCGATCTCCTACTTTTGCCTCACTGTTGAGACTAAATTGAAATTAAGACCGAAGAATTTGAGGTCTCAAGCGGAGTTGATTTGAGTTTAAGCATGGGATTATTTTTAGTATCATTATTGGCTTGTTTCTAAGCAAAGCTGAGAAATTAAGATATCTTTTCCTTTTTTTTATTTTATGGCAGTCAATATATACATGTTTAAATATTATTATATTAATAATAATAAAATATTAATATTCTGTGTAATTCCGCGTAATCCATTTAATCGCTGTAGAATCTGTTTAAGCATTACGCGCTCCCGTATCGCTTGCATAATGGAAATGTATTTTAGAACATTGTCAATGATATTCTAGTTGTTGTCATAACTATGTCAAAATGTTGGAAAAGTGCCTTGATTATGATTAGAAATCCTATTACAGATAGGAATAAAAGTTCCAATGAAAGATGTGTTTTAATTCGAATTAGACTAGAATTTCTTGATGAAATTAAGGACTTGTATTTCTAATGTATGGTGGAGTTCTAATTAAGATAAAAAATGGTTTCAAATATATTCATGAGGAGTCTAAGTACAAGTCCTATTAGGATTCTTCAATGTTTGAGGATTAGGATCTCAATATAAGGCTACAAATTATGACGACAATGATGTTGTAAGCAATGTATGGGGAAACCAAATAATACCTGGAAGCAAAAGAAAGAGAAGCAAAGTTAGGGTTAGAGGGACTCTTAACATCTTGATTGTAAGATTCAATAGGACGGTGTGTTCCGTAACCAAGTTCAATAAAACTTCTCAATGCTCCTCTCATAGAGTAGGCAATAGCCTAACCATATAACTGCTTGTGTTATTTTCTAGTTTGACATTGTTTGATGATTCTCTCTGTAATATTGAATTTCTGTGTTTACTAGTCGATTTGCTTCAAGGCCATTTTTCTTTCAGATGCTAGATTTATTATTCAAGATTACCACTTGCTACATAAGAATGATATTGGTATAAAGAACAAACCTATTTTTAAGTTGAATGCTCAATTGAAGAAAATAAGCCATATTGGCTGATATATCGGGATAATATATTGGGGCTACATATCAAGTGATATTACAAATATCAACCAATATATGCATAAAATAATATGACCTATTTTCTTAACATATCGTTACAGTTGACCTTGAAAAACGATATTGTCAAGGGAACGACCGTATCAAGGATATTTAGAATATGGTTGAAATTTTAATGTTCCTTCTTACAGAGTGAATGAAGTAATGTACTCCAATTCACCTTACAATAAGAGAATGAGTAATGTTGTCCAAGTAGTTTTAGAGCCGAATTGCTTAAAGTTTTGGAGTAGAATATCTATGCACCACCTACATTATCACTGAATTCATCGCATAAGAAAGAGTTATTACTTGCAAGTTCTCTAACATAGACAGAAAACTTAGCAAAACGCATTATTCACTAACCTCCTGCAAAATTAGGAAAATATATTTTAAAACGGCTGTTTTTTCATAAATTTGCAGATCTTTATGTAATGAAATTCAATATGAACCATCAAGCAAATTCGTAGTGTAATATTAACAATAATGTTAAAATCTAAAACTTATTTATCGGAAAGGAAGAACTAGAATTAAGTATAATATATAAACACGTTAGTAAAGTTTCTCAGGACTGAGTGAATGCAATAGAAAATGAAGTGAGGTGTTGTTCTTATACCATTGGTTTAATTAGCATGTTGTGAAAAGGTGATACCTCACTTTCGGTCCTCTCTTCATGCTAATATGTGAATGATTTCTCATTCTATCATTAAATCCCATACGCCATAGACTAAGTAAATTGGTGGCATATTGGCATCATCAATTCTAAGCATTTCACATATTAGCCCCAAAAAAGATAAGATATATTCAATTTTCTCCCATCATAGATCATCCAATACTTTCCTCTAACAAACTTTGTTTTCTCAACATCATCCATTTTATAGGAATTCTGATGCTCCACTAATTACCATCTTCTGAAAAGCACCTTTGAGTTGAAACAACCTCTTAATCATATAGAAGAGGCAAAGCGAGTCTCATTAATGAATAGAAACTTGAGATTTCTAAAGGCATTAAACAGCGAGAGCTTTTCCCAAAAAAATAAATATGGAAAGCATTATTAAATGGTTAATGAAGAAATATTTAATAAATTGTACCTCTGATATCGCTTGATCCATCTATGTTCTACAAATATATATTTTTTTTCATGATCCATCTATAAATGTTTATAAGTGCAAGATTAAGAGTATGGACAACGCATGGTGCCTGCCTTCAACTACAAGTTCGGCCACCTACAAGTCGGTGCATTATCCATGATGATCGACAACATATTTGCCAGCCCAATTTTTTTTGTCACCTTGAATATCTCATTCCAAATAAAAAAACTCTCTCCCCCTATCCTTTCCAATTCTCATTTGAGAAATATAGATCCAACCTCCATCACTACCATAAAGTTTAGAAGATGCCTTCTTCGAGTATCAGAACAACCATCACTCTCCAGTTTACGCAGAGATGGATCACACAGAAAAACTATAAAGAATGTAGATGGACCACCAAAATTATTGAAGGTTCACAATTTATCAAGAATTTCATCATGAACCATTCAATGAGAGTCTATATTTTTTTTTGAGAAACCTCTCATTATTCAATTTCTTAAGTAATCTCAACTGTCTATTTCTTAAGAGGTTTTCTCACATCAAACATGCTCTTTAACAGATGGTGATAAGCGAACATGGGAATATTTACAAAGAGGTTGACAATAAGAAAGCAAAGTTTGCAAAAGAAAAATCTACTGGATAACATGGTGGGAGAATATATATAATATCTTTTTGGGGGCCAATATATGAAATGCTGAGAATTGCAAACACCTATATGTTATCATTCACTTGATCAACAATAAGTACGATTCAATAACAGGAAGAATTAAAACATCCATATGCAGACATGAAGAAATGGAAAAAAGTGAGATTTCACCATTTTATATGGTGTGGAACAAGAGCGACACTCCATTTTATTGTCTAGTTATCCATTCAATCTAAATAACTTTACTAACTTGTATTATTCATTATGTTTAATTCTACTTTACCCTCTATAAAATAAGTTTTTATGCATCAACAAGATTGTTAATATTCCTCTAAAATATTATTACACTACAAATTGGCTTAAGAGTAACATCTGGAGATTTTTAAAGAAACAGCAAATGCTTAAAAAAAAAAATTCTTGATAAAGATTTTGTAGATAATGATTCTTTGGCAGATTGATATCCTGTGGATCCAAAAATATGGTAGGTGGTGAGATCATTTACTCCAGAACTTCAAATGTTAGCCTACAACTACGAGGACAACCTTGATCATCCTCTTATCGTAAGAGGAATTGGAGCGCATATTCCTTTATCCACTCCCATAGAAGGAACAAGTTAAAAGCCAATGATCTTTGTTTATGTGCAAAGAAATATTCATCTCTCGCCAAGAAAGTTCACAATGTCTGAAGGAGCTTCATTTATGTGAAATATTACCCAAGATCTAACTAACTCACTCAGTAAGAGAAATATATGAAATTACAAGCCTATTTCTGAATAAACCAGAACTGGAGGCTATGTTTTTGTTGATGAAGATGTTGATGTTGATTGCATTAAAGATCTAGTTGAGATAAAAAATAGGGTTAATCACACTCAGACCCCCTATACTATGGGAGGTGTATAACTTATCACCCCTGAAGATTGAAACTCTCAATAAATCTCCTGAAAAATCTAACGGAGCGAAGTGGGTATCTGCGGTAAGGTCACGTGATTTGCACGTATTGTGAAAAGACCTTATTACCCCCAACAGAAATTAGAGGAACCGAGCTTTTTCTCCATTTTTCTGTCCCGTCGTCTCTCCTCTCCTCTCCCTTTCCCCAATCTCTCTCTCTCTCTCTCTCTCTCTCTCTCTCTCTCTCTCCCCCCCCTCCCCCCCCCGTCGTCACCTCTGTCCGCTGGCCCCCAACCCCCTACCCTGCGACCTCCCCTCCGCCGTCAACCCCCTCTCCTCCCTCTTCCGCCTCGCCGCCGACGACTGCCAGAGCCGCATCGCCCTTTGGGACTTCCGATCCTGCCTCGTCCTCCTCTGGCTTGAGCTTGACCCCACCTCCAAACTCGGGATCCAAGATCTCTGCTGGATCTTATCCCAATTCTACTCTCGGCCATCATGCACGGCGACGGCAATGTGGACCTATCCATCCAGGAGCAGCAAACTGTCAGTATACCATGTAGCTTGGAGTGAGGAATATTGTTGCAGGTGGGGGGAAGATACTACTATTGAGGTTATGGTAGCAAGAGAAACTCCGCTGGCTAACATAGTTCAGTTTGAGCACTTATCCAATGCAGATGAGCCCTAAGAGTCTCATGAAGTGAACTCAACAGAGCTTTTAACAATGTTTTGTGGAAAGGAAACATTTTTTGATAACATGCTACTACAGTTGAGGGGTTTTTGAAGGAAATGCCTGAAGAAAATATAACAACCCAATTTCTATCATAACATATATTTCTGATGTCAAATTTATCCAAGAGTGAATTCGTTGTATTTGTCTCATTTTTCTATATTTTGGTAATTTTCTTAAAATTTTCTAAATAGTCACTTAAAATAATATTATTTTAATCATCAGCAGGTCCTACACATATTTTGACTAGTCTCTCTTTTTTGACTTGTAAAAATAAAGTTTGATTTTATTTGAATTAGTTTAATTTGAATTTATAGCCATAAACAACTCTAAAAACATATTATTACTAGTCATTTGTCCTATACTTATTTTGTCTTTATTCACCCATACCTCTCATACCCCATCTCCCCAAATTATAAATCTCAAACCTACTCCCACTGCTGGACTGAAATGAAAAGAGAGGAAAAGAAACTTTTTTTAATTTTATTTTCTCTCAAAAACTCCTTCATTCTTCCTCTCTTCTCATTATAAAGATATTTGTATAGTTAATATAATGTAAAATATCAATGAAAAGTCAACCTAACCTATCTATCCCATACCTTACTTTCACCATACTTGTCTTTTGGCCAAGTATGACAAACCATCCTCTTACCCCTATATCTCCTTTATCTTATTATATCTTTTCTCCCATTCTTTTCATTTCTTCTACTCATTATATATTCTTTTATTCATTTTTCATTCTTCTCTTCCTCTTTTTACTCCAAGTCTCAAGAAGAAAAATAAGAAAAGAGAAGAAGGAAAGAAGTTTTTTATCCTCAAAATAGACTTACCTTTCCTAACCCATCAAGGCAAGTAGAATCACATCCACTCTTATATATTTTTTTTAACTCAAAATGTTTTATAGTTAACTTAAAATCTTGATTTGTTAAAACTTAGAAAAATAATATCTTTATACAAGAATCTCTATAATTATGCTAAATATAAAATATGATTTGTTTTACACTTTACTCTATGTTTATGTATCAAATTTATCATTTTATTTATGATCTCTCATTCTTAAACCGTAAGTTGTAAATTTAAACTATATGATTTATTTTTAAATTATAAAAATATTACCTTTATAAATGTTCATATTTGATATAAATTTGAAGTTTTCTACATAAGTTCTTCGTGTATAATACAATGATTTAAAAATCATTCTCCACTTGGCATTAGAAAATATGTATGTATATATTTATTCATTATCATGTTTTAAAGAGAGTTTTATATAAGTTTTTATATTAAATTTACTAAAATATTTTTTTTATGCAAGCTATTACGTTAGGTCATGATTTCTTTATACTAATCCATGTTTACTTAAAAAATATATACATTAGTAAGGTTTAATAAATTTGCTACTTTCCATACTATGAAATTATGCTAGAATTTGAAAATTTATATATTGTTAAACTAATCGTTATAATAGTATTGAGCCTATTTAATTTCTATCCTTACACCTTAGTACCCATTTATCTAATATATGTTTATATGCATAATTATATATATGTGGTTCACATACATGATCATCATAAATATTTTTACATCCTAATACTCACCTACGTATTTATATGTATACTTGTATATATGTGTGGTTTATATATATAATCATTTCCATAACACTCATTCTAACATTCTAGACTCCATCATATTTTCATTGACATATACATACTAGTTATTTGTACAAAATATATGAAAATATGCCAGATTTTCCTTATTACTATATACACATATCTTGATAATGCCATGAATCCTAACTTACATGTTAACTTGATTTTAAAATGGACATTTTTTTGTTACTCGGATATTGATTAGATGATGACATGTATATGTATTAATCTTAATATGATTGGTTCATCATATTCCGGATTGATTTGCATGTAATATAACTTGAAATCTTAGGTTATGGGAGAACTAAAGGGTGGACAAATATTATATCATGAAAGGTTTAGGTTAATTTGCGCAATCGAAATAGGGGTATATCCGCGGAGGCGCCCGGATGGTACTGAGTTATCATATCTTATTTAGTCCATATTGATAGGACGACCGACTGCTTAGTATTGGTATCTGTTTGAGTGCTTAGTGGCATGGTTGGTTCAGCGCCAACATCTTGGCCGGGTCCCGAATATGCACAAGTACTTTCACGATACAAGTCTATTTCTTCACTATTTAATTCAAATATAAACTAAAATAAGATATTAACTTAGACTTGATATGTATGTATATCCCTGCTTGATATTGTTACTTGATTATTTAATGTTTTCCACACATGGGCATACTTTTATATCCACATTCATATTTTACTTATTAGTTTATATTGTACACTTCATATTTTTCATTGTTTTAGTTGTCGGGTTTAACCCTGAGCTCTCCCTAGTGTTCTAAATATCGGATACTGGTCCTATACTGGTCAGCCAAATTACATAACGAATACCGGATGAGATATCGCGATATGACCCTAAATACCGGAGTGTCATATCGGTGTCATACCGATTAAAGAATAATCATATAATTAGCTATATAGAATATATTAAAATATATAAAACAAATTTATGGTATTTACCTTGGCTTATTTGCATTCTAATTACGAATTTGCAGATACCGTTTAGAACGTCCGTATATGCACAAAGCCACAAATAATCATAAAATTAAGAAAAATAGGTTTTGAAGAAAAAAGAGAAATGTTTCTACAATACAAAAGTCATATAATTAATAAAATTTTAGTATTAATTGAGCAATATTACAATGTCATATATTTAAAAAATGACAATTACTCAATTAGAGATATACAAGTATTAAATTATTAATATAACATAGCAATAGGCCCAATAGATCAAACACTCTAATTCTCAATCAAACACTTTAATTTCCAATAGATCAAACACTCTAATTCTCAATCAAACACTTTAATTTCCAATAGATCAAACACTCTAATTGAGAACACTCTAATACAACATAGCCATAATCATAGGCCCTATCATATGTTACATATCCAACAATTAATCTCCTTAAACACTCTACTTACTCATCACTCAACAAATTCTCATTTAAATTCACTTCAAAATTCCTATATAGCCAGACAACCCTAACATGTAATTATCACTGTCACTGTTCATTGTTCTTCACTGTTCATTGTTCATTGTTCGGCCACTAATTCAATGAATCAATGTTCGGCCCACTGATTCATTGAATCAGTCGGCCGAACTCCAAAATTCTCCTCTAATTGCATAAAAAAAATAAAGATTTAAACAAAAAAGGTAATCAATTCAAGTTAAATAGCACAATTATAAGAGAAATTGAAGAAAATTATAATCCTAATTAAAATTAACATGAAAATAATCCAATTTGACTTACCAGTGGGATTCTTCGGCCGGCGAAGTCGAAGGCCGACGAGCTTCTTTCGGAGGTTCAAAGAGTGGGAGAAGGGGAATTGGAGAGAGGGAGAAGAAAGAGAGAGAAATTTTGATTTTAGGGTTAGGCTTGGTTTCGATCGATCAAACGTGGGGGAGAGAACGAGAGAGAGAACCGGAGAGTGGGAGAAGAGGAATTGGAGAGTGATTTATTACCAAATTTGGAAAATTAGGGTTTGCCGATGGGGAAGAAGGGATCGATCGCCTCGCATCGCGGGGGAGAGAGAGAATGAGCGAAATTTGCATTTTTCTCTCCTCCCAACACGTTAAGGGTGTTTTATTTCTTAACGGGTCAGTTTTTAAATGGATTAATGGATTTAATTCGCAACCAAAATCCATTCCAAACCATTGTTCTAAATATCGGCCGATAACCGATATATCGATTTTTACGAAGAAACGATACGAGATGTCGATTTTTTATCGCATCTCGTTTTGGACTGGTATTGGCCGATATATCGGCCACGTGGCGATATATCGGTCAGTAAACGGTATTTCAAATATCGGCCGGTATGGGTAGTTATCGGTTTTTTTGTTAACGGGTTGCGATTACGGTTGAAACCCGTTAACCCGTTTGACCCGACCCGATAGGAAACAAATAAAATCCGACTCCACCCCCAAATCGCGATAAAAAAACTCTAATTTTCTCTGATTCGTTCTCCTCGTCTGCTTGATCTCGTTGCTCGATCAATCTCCCCCCACTGCCGTCGTCGTCTCTCTGTCAGCTCTCCCTCGAGCTTTTGGCTCGTTTACAAACCCGTTTCGCTCGACTGATCTCCCTCGCCGTCTCTCCCGAGTCTCGAAGGCCGCTCTCCTCCTCGCCGTCGCTCCCTGCTTTCATCACCGGCGATCCAACCTGTCCCTCCTCTTGCGTGCCTTCCAGCATTACCAACCTTCGATTTTGGTAAGTGAATCTTCCCCTTTATAAATCTCTTAATTTCTATATTTGGACAAAAATTTATTAGCTTCTAATTCATCTAATTTTCCTTTAAATTTCAATTTTTGATTTTACTTAGTGTGTTTGAGCTTTTAAATTATGAAAGAATTTAAGAATTTCAGTT
Source organism: Dracaena cambodiana (assembly GCA_036321105.1). Classification (NCBI taxonomy): domain Eukaryota; kingdom Viridiplantae; phylum Streptophyta; class Magnoliopsida; order Asparagales; family Asparagaceae; genus Dracaena; species Dracaena cambodiana. The sequence continues at coordinate 12,673,860 of JAYEPQ010000016.1, forward strand.
TGGATTGGCTTATTACATGCCTTGACTATGGAGTGTGGACTGTCGAGTGAAGTTCATTAGTGAATCAGTAATTCGATTCACACTGAATCAGTGACTCGAATCACTGATTCACTATGAATCAGTGATGAATATTGATGCCAGTTTATGTGTTTGATCTAATTTTACTTAGTGTGTTTGTGTTTGATCTAATCAGTGATGATCATTGACTCGGGCCTGATTGTGTAGTGAAGTGCACTGTGCATCATTGACTCACAGTTGTGTGCATATAGGATTTTTCAAATTGTGTGCATATAGTATTTTTTACTTGCACGATATTGAACAATTGTCAATTTATATTTATTTGTACATTGTAATTTGTAGTATTTGTTGGATATGTTAGGGTTTGAAATTTTGAATTATAGGACAATGTAGTTTGGATTATATAGTTTTAATGAAATAGATTATGTTTAATACACTTTGATACATTTTGATACACACATATTTGATAGAAATAGATTATGTTTATTTATATTAGTAAAGGCTTGAATTCTTAAATAGATTATGTTAATCTAAATTGAGTGCAACAATTATTTAGCTATTTAATCAATTATTTTTTTGTCTTTTTTAAATAAATTTTGAGATCAGAAATAGTTCGAAAGATGTCCTCTTCTGATGCTTCCAATGTCCAAAAGAAGCGAGGAGGTAAAAATCCAGTTTGGGATTGGGGGAAAAAAATACTCAATAAGCCCAATAAAGTCGAGTGCAATTTTTATAAGAACGAATATGGGGGAGGAATATTTAAAGTTTATAAATTATATCACCATCGAATGAACCACTGGACTCTGAATCTAGCTAGAAAATGTATTGTAAAGATGATATTTAAAGTTTCTAGTATATTTCAGATAAACTCATTTAAAGGGCAATATTGTAATTTTATAAATTATATCACTTTTGTATTGTAAAAATACTTTTCTTTTTTCTTGAAAACTTATTTTTCTTAATTTTATGATTATATGTCGCTTTGTGCATATGCGAACGTTCTAAACGGTATCTGTAAATTCGTAAGTTTAATGTAAATAAACCAAGGTAAATACCATAAACTTCATTTATGTATTTTAATATGTTCTATATAGCCATTTATATGATTATTTTTTAACCGGTATGACACCGATATAACACTCCGGTATTTAGGGTAATATTGCGATATCTCGCTCGGTGTCCGGTATGTAATTAGCTGATCGGTATGAGACCAGTATCCGATATTTAGAACACTATTCCAAACTTAACCAATACTGACTAATACCGACCGGTATTTTTTATCTCGTTACTGGCCGATATATCGCCACGTGATCGATATATCGGCCCATACCGGTCCAAAACGAGAAACGATAAAAATTTTAACTTACCGTCTCGTTTCTTTTTATTTTCCGATATACCGGCCGATATTTAAAACACTAGCTCTCCCACACGCTCAGATACTGAAAATATGAGCGAGAATCCACTATTGCATGACCCATACTTTCTTGGGCGGACCGAGCAATAATAGATTCTTAGGTCTTCGCTCTTGTATTTTTGGGTTTGGTATGTATTACTTTCTGAGGCTTAGTTTTCAATCTTTGCATCAGTACTATGCTTGTTACTTTCTGTTTTAGACATATTGTATATTTTCTCTTATATGACAGTAGACTAACTTTCAAGATCCTGGTAGATAAGTAGTATTTAATTCTATTCGTTTATACTTCTACATATTTATAAGTCTCGTGCATGTTGACTTACACATGTTCACTGGCAACGCATTCTGTTTTCATACCCTTTCGGAAAGTGGAGCGTTACAGAAGAGCAACTGAATTTCTTGGTAATCATCCAACTGAATTTCTTTTGAAGGAAATGCCTAGAGAAGAGCAACTGAAGCTTCACCTCATGTGAGATTATTATGGCTTTTTTGTTGAGGGATTTTTGGTTTTCCCTTACTTAGAGGGCAAAGGTACATTTTCGAGTAAGCTAGTAATAGGCTCATTAGCTAATTTTTGTAGACAATTGTACCTGTTCCTTGAGTCATATTTGACAATGCTCTGTGGTGGATTCTGACGCAGAGATGCCAAAGCAATCTCATCATGCAGCTTCAATGGAGCATTTTCCACTCGGTTCTCCATATGAAATATTTCCTGAGGGCATGCAATTGCTGAACAAAGAATGTGGTCTTCGGATGATATCTTATGAGGGTCCCCAAGAATCTTCTTTTGCAGACTCAACAGAGCATTTTCTTTCAGATTCAACCAATGAAATGTTTCCAGATAAGATGGACTTGCAGAATAAGGAATTTGGTTGTATGACGGGTGCGTTTGGACCTGTTTCTGATACTCTCAAATTTTCTAGTGGATCTATAGCTCTGACCTCAATAAGGAATCACTTTTGCTTGGGAAATTGACTGTATTTGATGATTCATTAGATGAGCATGTTATCATTGAAGGTGACAACAATACTAAAATTGTTGTATTGTTGCTAATTTAATCTTAATTTGGTATAGATGAATTTGGTATTTGTTGTTGGATTAGAGGCTAAATAATTATTGAGGATTTGTGTGAGTTTAAGCTAGAGATAGAATTAGAGGAGGCTATGTTTACGAGTTTGTTTCGGTTTTGCCTATGAAAGAATATGGAAGTATATTTCTCAATAACGGGAAAACAATTAAACTTTTGGCACAACAATGATACACTTATTTCTCGGTGAAATCGAACTGCTGTATAATTTTTTAGTCTTGTATTTAATCTTCTCTTGTGTGCATGTTGCCTTTGCTTAGTATGCACAGCTGCTGCTCAGTAAGCACCGCAGCAGCATCAGCTGCTACAGTTAATTTCTTAATGTTATGAACCTAAAAGGGGAGAGAGAGAGAGGGAGAGAGAGAGAGGGACGGGATGAAGAGAGGGAGTGAGAGAGAGACACAAAGAGAGAGAGGGATGGGAAGGAGGGAGTGAAACACTTAAGGAGAGGGGTGAGGGTAAAATAGGAATTAGAGAAAATGATTACATTTTGGTTTAAAAGGGGGATGATACTAATTAACTGCTAACTAACATGGATAGCGGTCCAGAGGGTTTATTGAGAGTTTCTATCTTCAAGAGTGATAAGTTATACACCCTTCATACTACAGGGGGTTTGACTGTGGTTAACCCTTAAAAATATTGGGTAAATAATGAGATATTTCTCTTCGTGACATTTTATCTTTCTTCTTGGAAAAAGAGCTAATATTTTGGGTTCAAACATTAGTTAAATAACTATTGTTTTAATATATTAAGTTGTGACTATCAGCTAACCAACGATAAAATATTTTGGGTTGTAACTATTAGTTAACTATGGGATGATACTTCATAACTTTTATGTCATATTACCTGGACAAAGTTTAATATATGATTATATGAACAAAATATCTTCGCATCGTTATGATTAAAAATGCAGTATCATTGAACTTGGTTGGGTTTTTCATGTAGTATCTCATAGAGTATCATTGTTTATGGTTGTAGTTGAACTAGAAAGTCCAAAAAATGGTATTGTAATTTTCTCAAACTCGTTCAATTTATTTAATTTATCAAACTATATATAAATATAATAGAATAATATTGTTGTATATAAATATAATAGAATAATATTGTTGTGTCCACACCTTACCCATGTCATATTCCTGTGTCAATAACTGATCATACTCATGTCTCGTACTCATGTCCGTGCGTCATAAATCATAACATCAACTATCTAAAGTCATTTTATCTCCTTCCAGTTCATAATTATACTATCTTCAAGATACTTTGAAGAACATTGTTTGTTAGATTCGCTTTTATACATCATCTCATGGGCATGTTTAATCAGACGACTAAGAATATTAGATCTGGAGAGCATGATTGACACAAGATGAAAGATGACCGAGGATGTAGTGGTAAAGAATTGGAAATTTGGGGGTAAAATTAGGATTTGGAATAGAATTAGGGTTTGACACAAGGGAATAAGATCCAAGGCTCACACTAAGGCGAGTCTATACGTCTACTCTCCCGCGAATCACTCGAGAAAAAATGTAGAAGAAACAAGTGACATGCTCTCAATCTAAAAAAAAATTCATTCCTCATTTTTAAAACATGATTATAAAGCAATATATAAAAAACCTATGTGCATTCACGTGCAAACAAAATAAAATAAACAAAATCGTAATAAAATAAAATCAAATTTAAACTAAATTCTTAATCAAATCTTGGCCAAATCTTGACCTTTATTGTCTCTATCAATTCTTTCCGGATTGAAAATATTTACTACCAATGAATGGTGGTAGAAATAAAATTATACAAATTTGGGTGAAGCAGATCAACAACCTCAAGCTCTGGTAAACCTTTCTACTGAAACAAGTATCTTTCTACTGAAACAAGTATAGGAAAATCGAACAAATCAATAGCCAAATGTACATTGTCTAACATTCCCGTGGTGGCAGCAGGGTTGGTGTTAGAAGACATGGAGAGAGGTCGCAATCAGCTATTGTAGATGTAAAGAATGAACTTGAAATGGGCATTTAAGAGTCGAGCAAAATACAACCTTTAGTTGAGAATTCCTCAGTTTCCTATGAAACTTTGCAATAGATCTAAAGAATTTTCGGTCAGCATAGTATATCGTCGAATTTTTTTATGGTACTAAGCAGGAGAAGAACAAGTAATACTACAAGTGTGCTTGATCTCAAGCTATCCTCATGAGAATGGCTATCGAGTGCTTTTGTAGTTGGCTTTGACAAGAAAATACAATTGTTAAGTTCTGAATCAGTAACAAACTCTATACTAGATTCATACTCAATTAAAAAATCACTTGTACTCTCAACGATGAGCATATCAGTATCTACACTCTTCGAGAGTCACTGTTAATCATGGTGCCAATATTCTCCATAGGCAAAGCACTTGAATAAAAGACACTGGAGAGTAGACTGTCCGTATCTTTCAAACTTATAATACTGTTGTTTGGTCTTAAAAATTTTTGGTGCACAGTTAAAAGAGAAGATATGAAGCATAACGTGTATGAACTTGCAACTAATCCTAAGTTGGACAAAATTTATAACTTTTTATGCACCAAGCAAAAACTTCTCCAACTTCAATTGAGCATAATAGATTTTCTTATCTGAAGTCAAGGAAAAGTAATGGCTTGCATAATGGCTCTCTCCCAATCTTTCTAACTATAAGAATCTTAAAAACCATGAAAAACTATGGCCGAATTATATATATCAAGCTCCACTTGTACAAAATTAGCATTAATACTAATGTATTTTCCACAAAATATGAATTGCATAAAAATTAACTTCAAAAATCAATGTACAAAGTTTAGAAAGTACCCAAGATTGTAACGGCTCGAATCTGACTCGAACTTGGCACAAATTAGGATTTATAATAGCTCTAAATTATTAAAATACCCTTAACGGGTCTATTTTGCTCTTAAAAGGTTAACGGGTCTATTTTGCTCTTAAAAGGTCGGGACTACAATGTTGGATTTGACCCCACTTATAGTTGATAGTGTTGTTGTAGTTATTAATGAAGGAGGAGGAGGTCTTCGATGAAGTCACTAGTGTTGAGATGATATTGCTATTGTTGAGATTGTTGATGTTGAGATTATGACTAATATATGTTGAAAATGATGATACTTGAATATGGATGAATTTTTGTTGTTGTTGTTGTTGACATTCTTACTGAGTGTTGTTGAGATTTTTTTTTATTTATTAAAATTTTCCTTTCTTTCAATTTTTTCCTCTCTCTTTATTATTTTTTTTTTGAATTTTTTCCTGATTTTCTTCTCACTTTTTTCATCTTTCTCAGACTTTTTTTTTTCAAAATTTTTACTTTTTTCTCAAAACTAAAAATAAAATAAAAAGAAAAAAGGTTAAAGAATAAGAAGTGAATTTTGAGTTCTAATACCAAATTTGACATAGGAGGGAAGATGAATTAAGGGTGGAGATTTGAGAATTGGGAATGAAATTAGGAATTTGGGATGGAATTAGGGCTTGATACAAGGAAATAAGAATCAGGCCTCACACTCAAATGAGTAACATGACCACTTTCACACTCAAATGAGTCACATGCCTACTTTCACACGAATCATTTGAGAGAAGATTTAGAAAAAGTGAAATGCTCTCGGTAATCTCAAAAGAACTCACTCTTCATTTGTAAAACAAGGTTACGAAACAATATATAGAAACCTACATGCATCACGTGCAAACAAAATAAAATAAAATCTAAACAAAATCCTAATCAAATCAAAACAAAAATTAAACTAAACCCCTAATAAAATATTGGACAAATCTTGGCCTTTATTGTCTCCAACAACACTCAAGTTGCAAACTCTAAAGGAATATAAAATTTTATACCAAATTAATAAAGGGTAAAAATAATAACTTTTTTAACATTAATGCAGGACTATGAAAAAGGAAAAGAAAATCATTGAGGAGGACACAAGTTCAGAAATAGGAACAACCAAAATCAAGCTAAATGGTCGGGACTTACAGAACATTAAGGGAAAGTATAACATTGGTCCATAGCATCCCACGAGTATTTCCTTCAGAAATCATAAACTGCGAACTATGCTTGTCTAGGTGATCCTCTTCAGATTTCTTTCCATTAAAGAAAGAAAAACAAGATGAGTATGATGTTGAAAATCCATCAGCTAATGTTTCAAGAAGAGAATATCTGTTCAACCAATCTCTTCTTTGGCACCATCTACCACAGGTTCTGTCCAATCCTTCAGAATGATAAATTTCCTGCTGATTGAATAGTAAAAGAAAGAAGAAGAAATTAGTGACATGAAACTTGCACAAGATGAATATTGTGTAAGATGAAATATATTATAAGCAATCAAGCCCTGCAGAAAAGCGACAATAAGTGCACTGAAATGTTTAACATTTTAAAGGAGCCAACTTTCTCAGTTAGGGTTAGGGTGAGTAACTGGATATCTCAGTTAAAAAGACAAAAAGATGGAATTGAGTACCGTATTTAGGGTGAGTAACTGGTCAATTTAGTTTGGTTTCCAAGATAATAAATTGCATTATCTTGTCGAAATATTTGATCATAATCTCAAGCTCCGTTACTATACCATTTTAAAGGGGCCCATTACTAAATCTATTGCATCTTTCAAGGTTCTTTGTCCTGTATTCCTAAATTTCTGTTGGTATTATGCTAGTGCTGCAAATATTTGTCATGGGTATATGTTAAACCTTTTTTACCACCTAAGAAAATAATGTCAGCATTGGCTGCGTCATTGGATGTCATAACAAGAAAATAATAAACATTGCATTCAAAAGAAATATAAGTTGAATCTCTCATCTACATCAGAAACATGACCATTCATTTACGAACCATGCATAGCAGAAGGAACATTCAATAAGGACCCACAGATAAATAAGAGAGGTAAAGTTTCAGCAAGTATGAACATGAGAAATATGGAATGAATCTATTAGATGAAAATTGATGCCATATCTAAGTTCTATTACCAAACAAACAACTTAATAGCGAACAATATTAGGTTAAAGTTCCTCAAAACTCCTAACAAAACAGTACCAAATTATTAAATGAGGGCGTTCCTTGCCTCTCTCAAGCAACAGGAAACAATATTTCCTCTCAAAACAGATTTGAGGCCAAAGAGAATAAGCGGAATGTTGTTGCTTTAAGCAATCCCAGTCATTTATGAAACAATGACAAGGCTTCTGATGGCTGCCAAAACATGCCCGATTCAACCTTTCCAATCAAAGTTGTATTGAACATCATAGCTCCCATGTCATTGAGACTCGGAGATTGACTAGTGATATCTGTTAGTGATATGTCCACCAGAATTATGGTAAGTGGTGAATTCTTCCTTCAAAAAAGCTATGGTATAAAACAATAAAAAATAATGGTGATTAGGAACTTCCAATATTAAGTTCATGTATCATCGTCCCCTTTCATTTTTAGATGACAGAGGCTTATGTTTGTGGAACGCTCTTGGAGAAAACTTAATTGAAGGATGACCTGTATCTTACTTTGTGAAACATGCACAAGAAAGATTATATTTTTAGATACTTATTACAGTTCCAATAATAAAAATCCATTAAGGATGGTATACATAAAATGTAAGAAATTGATTTAAGACGTGTTCATCCAGCCATTTAGTATTATGACATGCCTTGTTCAAGAATGCAAAACAAAAGAAGTGAGTGCTGACGAATATAAGGGAATTGAAGAGGGTATGTGAAGTGAATTCATTTAGAGATTACCAAACATCCAGCTTCAAGCATTCTTCTTCCAAACCTGAGGTTTTGATGGAAAACAATTATTGACTATTTAGAGGATGAAGGACAGATGCATTATGTATAAGTTCACTATCCATGAAAAAGATCCTAGTCAATACATCCAAATGGAGCTCGTAGAAGATGGTATGGATATAGAGTAACTTGAAAGGAAAAATCCAAGTCGACTGTTGCTCTGCATGGCAGAAACAAGTATCAATGGCATCCATTCTTGATTGCGAACTATCTTCTATTCAGTTCATTCCTCCCTCACGCTATGAAGAGTCCAGAGCATCATATCTTGCGAAATGAAGTAAGACATGACTGTAGCTTTTCATACCTTGAACCCTGAGAGCTCCAATTCCGTAACCACATCTCAGTGATGAAGGGCATTATATTATGCAGTGTCCAATCTTCAGCAGATAGCATGAATAATGTTGAAGATTGCACTGCAAAATTCTGTCACTTGTGGACAGCAAAATGAGAGTTGTTCTCCTGCACCTATACAGGGTGTCAGACATGACAATGAAACAGACATGAGGACACGGTTACATATGTACATCCTTTCTGAGTATATGTATGGCTCGTATAAATATATGAATTATTTTACTACTATTATATCACAAAATCTAATTTTATTAAGATGACCTGAAGTAATTAGTTTTTCTGAAAGGGGTATAACTAACTTGATATTATACATAATTTTAAACTTAATAATGGATCGGTACAGATGGATCTGCATGCCATGCATGAGTGCTCCAGATAAGCTAATATTTGGTTGAGAGAAGTGCTCTACATGTTATAGGTAAAATACATGTTCAGAAGGACCCCACAACAGGATCCTCCAAACCAAGGTGATAAAACTTAGAAAAACTGTGTGATGGGGTATAGAAAATATTGGCAGAGGAGAGAGACAAAGCAAATAAACTTGAACGACAAAAAAGAAACATAATAATAAATAAATAAATAAAAGGCACAACTGTTGTCATCCAAGTTCCAACAGTAAGACTTAATTTCGTTGAAGAGGGAAACAAGTCACACGCACGCTGATATTCGCTTGTGTACATAAGCAAATTTGCCTCACAGATACATTCATACATGTGTATGCTAATATTCTTGCACTTGCATGCACGCAATATGAATAAGATGGGATGGGTCAAGGTAAGATAAAAACATTGAAGAGACACGATAAAAAAAAAAAGAATATTTTCTATAATGACAACAATAAAGTCATTAAACTCAAAATAGAATTTAATTCATCTTTTCGTTGAAAATTTCCTACCATGTTTATGTGTTAGGTGCTCAAAGAACAGTGTCAATTTTGTGTTCAATGTGTAGATCAAGAGCCTATAAAAATGATTGTGGTGTCACTTATCTGACTTATTGTTCTCTATTTTACATTTTTTTTTTCTAAATCATTTTTCTGACACGTACACCATCCATCTCAGAAACAAACAACAAAGCAGAATTGAACAACAAACAACAAAGCATTCGTCTAACTTTTGGGGTGGCTAAACTTTAAGACTATTATTGAAACCAAAAAACATTTAGCTTCTCTATTAATGCTAGAGGAAGAGAGAAGAGGTTCAAGCTTCTTTTGACAATGAAGATAGAAGTAGCCTTTACAAACATAAAGGTTTAGAACAATTAAAAATTTATGCTATATGAGATTATCGGAATAGAGGTGTGTTATTTATGTCCATTTAGTAATTTAAGAAATCCTTTAACTATGTACATAAAATCTTAATATTATGAAAAGGACAATTGAACTCTATCCACCCAAGGTTCTAAATATAGATATAAGGGTCACAGCATATTGGGTTGTTCAATATCAGATATAGAGGATATCAGATCAGATACCAGTGAAATGAGCTGATATTATCAAGTGATTATCGACCACTATATCCACATATGCTTTATGTAATATTGATACCTAAGAGGTGCTTGTAATGTTCTAGAAATCATCTATCTAATAAAAAAGACAAAGCTTGTATCTGAGGGCATTATGAACATACACATTTAGTCAAGTACAATACAATGGGCACATATCGGGTGTTCATATCGAACACTTTATACGCATGCCATGAAAATAAATCTGATATCTTATGGGTGATTGCACTGTCATAGGTGAAATCTGTAAGAAAGTATTTAGAACCAAAACTCAATCTCAATATTCATAAATCAGAGGATTATATATATTTATAGACCTCTCAACTCCACATAAACCACTCAATAGGTGATATGGTACTAAACTCAAACTAAAACCAAATACAAAATAATATTATAATCTACCATTCCCTCTCAAGTTGGGATATAAATATCAATCATACCCAACTTATTACATATATTAAAAAACACATTTGGTAATGCAGTTTCAGTTAGAATATCGGTCAATTACTCTGACGAAAAAGTAAACGAAGTATATATTATTTTCTTCACTAAATTATCTCGAACCAAATAACAATCTAGCTCTATATGCTTAGTACGAACATGAAATACTGGATTTTGAGCAATATAAATGGCTGACTGATTATTACAGTACATAGGTATAGGCGTAGGATTTTTTGAGTTGAATCCAAATTCAGTTAGCAAATTTTTTAACTACAACAATTCGCATGCAGTATATGCTATTGCCCAATATTCTGCCTCAGTTGAAAATTTAGACACTACATATTTCTTACTCCTCCATGTGACTAGATTATCTCCAACAAATATAAAATATCCAGTGGTCGACTTTCTATCTCATTTATTTCCTACATATTCAGCATCTAAAAAGGCAGAGATTTTAACGTGACCATATTTTTTTTATAAAATAATATTTTTCTAGGAAAACTCTTAATATATACTAAAACTCTCAGAGCAGCTTTCTAGTGTAAATCCCTTGGTTTATACATGAATTAACTCAGCAGTCTAATAACAAAAGAAATATCAGGTCTACTGACTGTGAGATAGATAAACTTGCCAACCATTCTTCTATACTACTTGACATCTTCACACAAAATACTATTTTCACTCCACACGTTTAAATCTGACTCTATTGGAGTATTAACAGGTTTACACCCAATGCGACCGATCTCTTTCAAGAGATCTAGTGCATACATTTTTTGAGAGAGAAGTAATCCATATTTATGATACAACAACAACAACGAAGCCTTTCATCCCAAGTATTTGGGGTAGGCTACATGAACCAAAAAAGAATCACGCCGGATCGATCTCTTTGATAGTCCTCTGTTCATTTCTATCAAGTAATATCACCTCATTTAAACCTCTAGAGTCCATATCATTTCGTATCACCTCCATCCATATTTTCTTCGGTCTTCCCTTCATTCTTTTAACTTGTTCTACATTGATAAACTCCTCTCGTCGAACTGGTGCATTTGTAGGCCTACATTGCACATGACCAAACCATCGTAATCAGTTTTCTTGCATCTTCTCATCGATGGGAGTTACACCTATCTTAGCATGAATATCTTCATTTCTCACTTAATCTCTCCTAGTGTTGTCGCACATCCAGCGGAGCACGCACATCTCTACTATACTTATTTTCTGTAAATAACGTTTCTTTATAGCCCAACATTCCGTGCCTTATAACAAAACTGGCCTAATAACAGTCATAAAATTTTTTTCTTTCAGTCTTAACGGAATATTACGGTCGCATAAAACTCCCGTTACCCTCCTCCATTTCAACCAGTCAGTTTGTATCCTATGGTTAACATCATTATCGATCTCTCCATCATTCTGAATAATAAAACCTAAATACCTAAATTGACTGCTCATTTGTATCTCTTACCCATCCAGTTTTACAGTATTATAGTTTATGATTCGTCGTTTACTAAATTTACACTCTATATACTTTATTTCAAACCTACTCAATTTAAAACCTTTAAATTCTAATGTATACATCCATAACTCTAACTTGGCATTTACCCCTACTCTTGTCTCATCAATTAAGACAATATCATTAGCAAATAGCATACACCAAAATATCTCATCCTGAATAGCTCTAGTAACCTCATCCATCACTATAACAAATAAGGACGGACTCAATGCAGATCCTTGATGCAATCCAATTGTGATAGAAAAATCACTTGTTAAACCACCACATGTTCTGACATTGGCCATTACTCCATTATATCCTTAATTATGTCGATATACTTGATGGGAACTCTTTTCTTCATCAATATCTACCAAAATATCTCTGGTGGTACCTTATCATAAACTTTCTCTAAATCAATAAATACCATATGCAAATCTCTATTTCTCTCGGAATCGCTCTATAAGTTGACGAAGTAAATGAATAGTTTCTGTCGTCGATCGCCCCGGCATAAATCCAAACTGGTTCTCCGATATTTTAATAGTTTGTCGCAATCTATATTCAATTATCCTTTCCCAAATCTTCATAGTGTGACACATGAGTTTTATTTCTCGATAGTTAGAACTCTGAATATTACCCTTATTCTTATATAAAGATACTAGAGTACTCTTCCTCCATTCATTTGGCATTTTCTTATTTTGTCAAATCTTGTTAAAACGATCTGTCAGCCATCTCACACCAATCCCTGCTAAGTATCTCTATATTTTTATAGGAATCTCATCTGGACCAATAGCTTTTCTTGATTTCATCCTCTTCAAAACTTCTTTTACTTCAGACTCTTTAATTCTATGCATAAAACTACGATTCATATTCTCACATTGAATAGTAAGATCTCCCAAATCTTGAGTAAAACTATCATTATATAATCTATCAAAATAATCTTTCTATCTTTCTTTAATCTCTTCGTCTCGAATTAGAACCGTCTGATTCTCATCTTTAATACATTTTATAATACATAAGTCTCTAGACTTTCTCTCTCTTATTCGAGCAATTATATATATATATATCATTTTCTGCCTCTTTATTATCCAACTTCTCGTACACTTATTTATATAATTTAGTTTTTGCATTCCGAACAACTTTCTTACCCTCCTTCGCTAGTTTATACTTCTCAAAACTTATTCCATTATTATTAGTCTTCAAATCTCTATAAAGGTCTCGCTTGATCTTAATAATATTTTTTACCTCTTCATTCTACCATAATGTATCCTTACATGGTATTGAATTTCAGCCTTGCCACTATAATCATTCTGTTTTGGTCTGGCATACTCGTTCTGGTATTATCCTTCTTGCTGTGTATGTAGATGATATTCTACTAAGTGAGAGTGATACAACATGTCTGACTGAGACAAAAGATTATCTCAGGTAACATTTTGTAACGAAAGATATGGAAAAGCCGAGATATTTTCTTGACTATATCTCAGCTTTCCCATATCTTTCGTTATAAAATATTGCCTGAGATAATCCTTTGTCTCAGTCAGACATGTTGTACCACTCCCAGTTAGTAGAATATCATCTACATACACAGCAAGGAGGACAATACCAGAACGAGTATGCCAGAACGAGTATGCCAGACAAAAACGTAATGATTATAGTGGCAACACTGAAATCCAATACTAACAATTACAGTGGAAAACTTCTCAAACCAGCTTCGAGGACTCTGTTTAAAACTATAAATTATTTTTTTAGTTTGTAAATTACGTTCTTCCCCTGAACAACATACGCTGAAAGTTGTTCCATATATACCTCTTCTTGCAGATCACCATATAAGAAAATATTTTTAACATCCAATTGGAATAATGGCCAACCAAAATTCACAGTAAGAGAGAAGTGAATACGAATAGAGTTGAGATATGCTACAGGAGAAAGAGTTTCAAAATAATCAACACCATAAGTTTGGAAAAATCCTTTCGCAATAAGACAGTCTTTATAGCGATCAATGGAGCCATTCGACTTATATTTGACAGAGTAAACCTAGCGACAACCAATAATACAGGTATCAGGCGGAGTAGGAACCAAATCCCAGGTTCCACGAGAGACAACGGCTTGCATTTCCTCATCCATGGCCAACTGCTAGGCAGAAACTAACACTGCTTCCTGAAATGACCTAGGTATAGAGACTGAAGGAGGAGCAAATTGGCGGAACATTGGGTGAAGGTGATTATAGAAAACAAATTGAGAAATATGATGAGTAGTAGTAGAGCACTTACCCTTTCGAAAAGTAATGGGAAAATCAGAGACAGAAGCAGAAAAATACTGTGGCTGCTGGGGTCCTGCAGTTAGAGATGGCGGAGCAACAGGTAGTGAGCTGGGAGAACGTACTTTCTAACGACTAGAAAAAACCAATAATGGTTTCTTGTGAGTCACCTATTCATCCCCTTTATAAAGCACCAATACTTATCCAACCTCAGTAGTAGAGACATGTAGGGGTAAAGGAAGAGAAGTATACAACTGACATTTTTATGTGTAAGTGAAGTAGGAAACATACTCAAAAAAGTAACATCAGCAAAAACAAAATACTTTCTAGACATTAGATCATAACACCTATATTCTTTTTGTGTTTGAGTATCCAAAAAATTCACATTTGATAGCATGAGGAGATAGCTTGTCCAAATTAAGAGACAACAATAAAGGTAGAAAAAAGGAATTTTACCATGCAATACAGATGATGACATCCTATTTATTAATGACAAACAAACATAATAGCATCATACCACAGATACCTGAAAATATGATTAATGTCCGAGCAACATCAAGAATATGTTTATGCTTTCTTTCAGCAATACCGTTTTATTGGGATTTGTGAGAACAAAAAGTTTGATGAATAATTCCATTATTATCACAAAATAAGGAAATATCAGTTTTCATATACTCCATAGTATTATCAGTGCGTAAAATACGAATAGATGTAGAAAATTGATTTTTTATCTCTTTACAAAATAGTTCAATTATACTAGAGACAGCAAATCTTTCGCTTAGCAAATATATTCATGTCATATGAGAGAAATCATCCACAAATATAAGAAAATACCTAAAACCCTTAAAAGAGAAAAAATGACATGGACCCCAAATATCAGAATAGACTAACTCAAATAAAAACCTACTACGTGGATTGACTCAACTTTGATATGAGACGCGATGATATTTACCAGTTCACAAGACTCACAATGTAAAGTAGATATGCCAGCCGTAGTGGGTATAACTAGATGAAGACTTTTGAGAGAAGAATGTCCAAAACGTTAATGTCACTGTAAAAGGAAATCAGAGGAAGCAACAAACCCTATAGGTGATATCTTATCGAGATAGTACATCCCCTTTACTCACACCCTGTACCAATTCCCATCCCAGTCTGGAGATGCTGAACATATAGTAAGTAGGAAAGAATGTTACAGAACAATTGTTAGTTTTGGTAATTTCGCTAATAGATATCAAACTAACATAAAAATTGGGAACAAACAAAACATTATTTAGGGTTAATGAATTGGTAGTGTGAACTTTTCCATCACCAATAACTGAAAAATGGGAGCCATCAATAATATGAATATAAGAGTATTTATCTGAAAAATGTAGAGAGACAAACTTGCTTCTAATACCTGTCATATGGGAGGAAGCTCTAGCGTCTATAACCCATGGTTGGTTAGAGAAAGCAATGTTAGTATCAGTATCTGACAAGGATGCATGAGTTGCATGCGTACTGGCTATGGTGGATTAAAGACAGAAAAACCTGTCAAGTTCACTTTGTAGAATCTGAACTATCGTTGAAAATGTCGAAATGCTAACAGAATTCATTGTCGATTTGTTGGAGGTAAAATAGTAGCAGCTTGTGCTCATTCTTGTTTTCCATACTTCTCCCAATAGTATGCAGATATGTGATTTTTCCTGCCACAGTAATCATATTTACGGAATTCTCGTCCACCACTAGAATTTCAATCACCATTGCCACCACGACCACAGCTTCCCCTTGAATGAATCACGACTGCGATCGCGACTGCGACCACGACCTCGTCCCCAACTAGAAAATAGAGCAGAATGGTCATTGGAGGTAAGAGTTTGAGGTGCTGATGTAGTAGAACCAGTAGAAACAAGGACTCGAAAATATGTCGTTAAAAATATAATACTATCACCAGTAAGAATTTGACAACTCACCTAGGTCAACAAAAAGGAATCCAATGCAGAGAGAAATTTCGCAATAGGTAGATCCTGACAATATTGTCTCAAGATCTTAAGATCTACAACCAGTGGCTGGTGAACCTCAACCTCATCCAATATGCCTCGGAGAGTAGAATAGTACTCGAATACGGACATTTTATTTTGTTTGAGAGTAAACTAGCGCTCATACAGTTCAAAAACTCGTGATATATTTTTCTCATTGCCATATACTTTTTTAAGTGTGTCCCATATCTCTTTTGCATTTTTCAAAAACATAACACCAGAACTTACTTTTTCTTATATACTATTAAGAAACTATGTAATCACGCAATAGTCATTAACAAGTCAATCGGAATATAGAGGATCGTGTGCATCTGATAGATCATCCAGTAACTGCATAATTTTTCTTTGAGCACCAACAAATACTCTGAACGATTGAGCTCATAACAGATAATTATTGGCATTCAACTTAACAATAGGGCAGTAAGATTTTTTGGATATAAATTCTCAGTTATGGTAATAATTGTAGCACTAGTAGTAGATGAATCACCTGAAATTGATGATGCTATAAAAAGATGGAGAATACAAAATATAGTGAAGTCGTTTGAGCAATAGCAATAATAGACCTGTCGCGATTTTTGAGCAAAAAAGCTTCGGACAAATAGATTTGCTGACTGTCAAAAGCAAATCTCTCTGTTGCTGCTGCGATGCTGCTACTCTACTGTTGCTGCTGTGATGCTGTGCTACTCTGCTGTTGCTGCGCCCTGCTGCTGTTGCCCTCTGTTGTGATTTGTGCCTCTGCTGCTGCGCTGCTACTGCTGGCTGCGCTGCTGCGAGGGGTTTGTTTGAAGGAAGCCGCCGCAGGTAAACTAGGTTTTTTTTATTTTTGAGTGGATGGTTGAGATTGATAAGAAATCGAACCACACGGTTGAGATCTATTTCTCAACCATGTTTAGAGAACCAAACCACAAGGCAAATCTCTCTTTTTGATTTTTTTTGCTGCGAGTGTTTTGATACCATGTTAGAAAGTATTGAGAACCAAAACTCAATCTCAATATTCATAAGTCAGAGTATTATATATATTTATAAATCTCTCAACTCTACATAAACCACTCAATAAACGATGTGGTATTAAACTCAAACTAAACCCAAATACAAAATAGTATTCTAATCTAACAAAATCTATATTAAAAAAATGGCAAAGCATGCATGTAAGAATATATAAATTTATTCAAGGGCAACACACAAAATAAATCATGAAAACAATCATAAATTCAAAATGGAGACTACAAAAACAAGGAAAGTTAAGAGACAACAGCCACATTGTTGAAGGTAGAGACAAAAACACAACAATAAAGGTGACAACAACAGAAGCAAAAGTGGGGGTAGTAACAACAAAAGTAAAAGCAGGGACAACAACAAAAGACAAACATGAAATGAAAGAAGGAAGAAGAGAAAGACAAAGAACTTAAAAGAAAGATTTTTGAAGCCTGAATGATACTTGAAGCTCTTTAGTATGAATCACTGGAGTTATTAGCTCTCGCGGTTTGAGAGAGATTCTACCTCTCAAATTTTTTGACAGACCAAGCTAAGAGTATGATTGATGTCAGGCAAATGTAAGGAATTTGGATTTTTTTTCTTAAAGATAGATACAGTAGAAGTATGAAATTGAGCCGAAGGTCCATTTATAAGTTAAAAACTCAATTGAAACAAAAATAAACCATATTAGGCCATATACCCGGATGATATATTGGGCGAAATTATAAATATCGATCGATATGAGCAACAAATTATGAGACTCTATTTTCGGTGTAAGTATTATTTTTGCGCCCCCCCCCCCCCCCCCCCCCCCCCACACACACACACACACAAACAAAAAAAATGATGTTAGAGATATATCAACCACATCTGGCGATATTTAGAAAAGTGTACAGACCTACAATACATCAGGAGATAAATCTCATTCCTTGTTATCTCTTGTTTTTCCATCTCCTTTTTCTTTATATTTCCTATTATTTATTGTTAATGATTTTCATGTTTTGCCTCCTTGACCTTTTGACTTCTTTTTTTGGAATAAAAGGTCACTAGAACAAGCGTGCAGGCTTCCAAGCAATATAGAGAGAGAGAGAGGCAGAGAATCAGAAGGAACATATAGGCAAATAAAATCATCTAAATAAAGAGATAGTTATCATTAAATTTAAAGAGAGAGATTTAAAATTAAATAGGAGCTTAGAAGAATAGCAAAGGACACGGAGACTTGACCTACCACATACTTGTATATGTCTACAACAAAGATTTTTTGGGCTTAAAATAGTACTGCTGGAAGTAGATAGTTAGACCCATTAGTGCCTATACACCACAAGTAGGACTTGATAAATCTAGCAAGTATCAATTTTGGAAGGATCTAGATGAAATGGTAAAAGAGATATGCATTAGAGAAAAACTCTTTATAAGTGGTAACCTTAATGGGCATGTACAGAATAGCCGAAAAGGGTTTGATAGTTTACATGGAAGATTTGGTTTTGGAGAAAGAAATAAAGTAGATAATTTGATTATAGATTTTATTCTGTCCTATAATTAGACCATAGTGGATAATTTGATTTAAAAAGATAATTATCTCTTGATTACTTTTAGAAGAGGATCGAGTGACAGCTAATAGATTTCTTTTAAACCATAAGAGTTGATAGAGGTGGTTATATTGATTGTAAGGTGGTGTAAGTGGGAATGTAGTAACCTATCTACTGTTAAACTTTAGATGTTTGGATTAGAAAAAGACTAAGAAAGATTAAATATAAGTTAAATTCTAAAATTAAGTGATGGAAGGTAGAAGGTAACCAAATAATCTTTGTAGATCGAATGGTACAAGAAAAAATTTGGAAGGCCCAAGTTGATCCTAATATAATATGGAATAAATTGCTTGCTATGTTAAGAGAGTTGCTAAACATATCACTGGGTGAGGAGTTTTGTGGTACTCCATCATGTAAGAACACATTATGATGAAATAAAGAGGAAAAAAAGCCATTAAATTCAGCAAGATTTTTACAGAGAAATTTGAGAAACAATGATGGAGTGAGTTTTGAGAGGTATATGCTAGCCAAGGAGTTAGCAAACTATTTTGAATGAGTCTATAAAGGAATGTATGAGAATTTGGATGCAAAAAGACTGAAAACGATATAATAAATTACTCGAATAAGAAATAGAAAATCTAGAGATATGTACTATGAAGTGTGACAAACATGAGGATTAGAAGGTTTTAATTCGAGACGAAAAGATCAAAAAAGATGAGAGACTACTCTGATAGATTATACAATTTTACAATGGTAGTTTTACTCAAAATTTGAGTGACCTTACCATTCAATGTGAGGATATGAACTATAGTTTTATATGCAGAATTAATGAATCCGAAGCAAAAGAGGGTTTGAAGAGAATAAAGTCGCAAATTTTTGTTGGTTCAGATGAAATTTTTAGTAAAATATGGAGATATTTAAGAGAGACGAGTGTGAGATAGTTGGCAGTTCTCTTTAATAAAATTTGGCAAACTAAAAAGATGTCAAAGGATTGGAGGAAGAGTACCCTAATACTCTAAATAAAAACAAGAATAGTATTTAGATTTGTTCTACCTACAAGAATAGTATTTAGATTTGTTCTAACTACTATGGAAAAAATTATATGCAGACCATGAAGATTTGAGAAAGGATAAATGAACACAGATTAAGACAAACTGTTAAGATATCAGAAAACTAATTTGGTTTCATTCCGGTGATCGATAGTAGATGCTATTTCATTTGCTTCATCAACTTATAAGCAATTTCGAGAGAAGTGGATATTTGCACATAATTTTTATTAATTTAGAAAAGCCTACGATAAGGTGTTGAGAGACATATTATGGTAGACAGTGTTCTAAAAAACGGCTTATGCGGGCGCATATGGTAGACAGTGTTCTAAAAAACGGCTTATGCGGGCGCATATGCGCCCGCATAAGCGAATGCGGGTGGAAAACGCAGAAAAAACGGGAATTCGCCCTCTCCATGCGGACACGCCATTATGCGGTTGCATAATCGGATTATGCGGATTATGCGCCGCATAATCCGCATAATCCGATTATGCGACCGCAAGAAAACGGGTGTGAATAATAAACCCAACCCGACCCACCCAACCCGTTATATTTACATAAAACCCGTTTCCTTTCGTTTTTCCCAAATCGATTCCTCGACAGCAGCAATTCCATCGCTCCCGTAAAACCCTAAATTCCCTTCTCCTCTTCTCCGATCGACATTCTTCTCTCCTCTAGAGTCCAATCGGATCTATTTTTCTCACCGGCTACCCTCTACCACCAGTTCGTCACCCAGATTCGTCCAATCGGAGTTCAATCGGAGCTCCTGCGATCTCAGGCGAACTAATTCCGATCGCTCCAACAAAAATCCTAACTTTCTTTCTCAGTTCGGGTCAGCCTAAATAATCTCCCCCTAGAGTCCGATCGGAGCTCGGAATCCCACCGGCTACCCTCTACCCCCAATTCTTTGCCTGGACTCGTCCGATCGGGGTCCAATCGGAGCTCGGAGCCTCTGACTTTCGCTGCTTTCTTTCCTTGGTAATTTCTTTAGCTTAGTTTATTTTGTTTTTAGTATTTTCTTTAGTTGAGTTTAATTTTTTTTTGGAACTGCTTAAATTCTTTAGCTGAGGTTAATTTAGCTTTTTTTTTTGTCGCATTTTTGTAGCTGCTGTTAATAATAATTTGGGCTAAACTAGTAATTTGGAGTTGGATTTTTTTTTTGGTTGGAATTTTTGCGGAATTTTGTTTTTATTTGGGAATATTATGCTGCTGTTAATAATTATTTTGTACCTGGCTAGCTGCTGAGTTTAATTTTTGTTTTGAACAAATTTTGTAGCTGCTGTTTAATAAACTAGTAATTATAGCTGCTGTTAAAGTGTTAATAGTAGCTTGTAGCTGCTGAGTTTAATTTTTTTTTAACGAATTTTGTAGCTATTGAGTTTAAACTAGTAATTTTTTTTACTAAACTACTAAACAAATTCATTTTATATGCTTACGATTATTATTTATAATTTTGTAGAGTTTTATAGCATTAATATATCCATTTTTTTACAATTATTATATTAATATATATTAAAATATTAATATTCCACATAATTCCCCGTAATCCGCATAATCGGCGCGTAATCCGATTATGCATTATGCGGTCCTGGACCGCACGCATACTGAAAACGCATTCTTGAACATTGATGGTAGACATTAATAAAGAAGGGAATCTCCATCAAGTATATTGGCATAGTTAAATACATGTATGATGAAGTAGGCAAATATCAAAATTTGTGGCAACCTATCAAGTGAACTTTTTGATCACAATTGGATCGCATCAAGTATCTTCATTAAATCCATTCTTCATTGTCATAGCGATGATGAGCTTATTAAAACTATTTAGGGTGAGGTAACCAGTGTTTTAAATACCGGCCGATATACCGGTATATCGGCCGGTATATCGCTAATTATGAAGAAACGAGACGATATGGGCATTTTTTTACCGTTTATCATTTTGGACCGGTATGGGCCGATATATCGACCACGTGGCGATATATCGGCCGGTATCGAGATGTCTAATACCGGCCGGTATTGGATAATATCGGTTATTGGGTTTTGGATTTTGGTTACGGGTTAAACCTGTTAACCATTAAGATCCGACCCGTTAAGAAATAAAACGGGTCAAAAGGGAGAAAAATTTCATTTTTTTCGCGTTTTCTCTCTCTCTCTCTCTCTCCCGGCGATCCGAGCTTTCCCTCCCCACGACGAAAAACCCTAACCCCAAATTTCTCCAAATCAGCCCTAAATCTCTCTCCGATTTTTCTTCTTCCACTCTCTGGCTCTCTCTCTCGTTCTCTCCCCGCGTTCGTCGGCCAATCGAGCCGAACGACCCGAACCCTAACCCTAATTTCCCAATCCATCCAAAACTCTCTCTCGTGTTCTCTCTATCTTTCTTCTCCGCTCTCCGATAGCTCTTCTCCTACTCTGGGAGTCTTCGAAGGGTGCTCGCCGTTCTCCAGTAGGGCAGTCACCGCCGGCCAGGTAAGTTTAGTTTGTTTTTTTAATGTTAATTTGATTTAGAGTTACAAAGTTCGTCAAATTCTTTTATAATTGTGCTATTTAGGTTTAATTGATTGCGATTTATGCTAGATTTTTTTTGGGTGTAATTTGAGGGGAATTGCTAAGTTGGGAGGGCAGTATATCGGCGGGTAGTCTACAGTGATTTCTTTAATCACTGATTCACACTGAATCAGTGATTCGATTAACTGATTCAGTGTGAATCAGTGAACCGAATCACTGATTCAAGTCACTGATTCATATTGAATCAGTGATTCGGTTCACTGATTCACACTGAATCAGTGAATCGAATCACTGATTCAGTGTGAATCATTGATTCAAGAAATGATTTTGTGTGTATGAGTTTCATGCTAGATAAAATTTGTAAATTTGAGTATTTACTATTTATATGTATTCACTGTTGTTGCAGATTCACTGTTTCATGCTAGATTCACTGGTGCAGATTATAATTTCTTTAATTATATCTTAAATATGGTGGGTACAGTGAATGTAGTAGCATATTCAATTTAATACAATTTTCATAGTATAGATGCAAATTGATGTGAAATAATATAAGTTTAGTTTTGTTTACTATTTATACAATTTTCACTAGTGTTGTTGCAGATTCTTTAATTATAAATTCACTGCTTCTTCGGTTTGGTTATGTGAAAAAATAAAAATTTGGTTTTGTTCATTAAAATGAAGGGAGATTGCAACTGTATATGACACAAATTGATGCGAAATACACGGGACGAGTATGAGACATCACATAGCATGTATTGTAAACATTGACATATATTTGCAGTGTTTTAAAACAGTAAATACACATAAATACACATGTAGAAATATTTTTCTTTTATCTTGAAAACTTATTTTTCTTAATTTTATGATTGTATGTCGCTCTATGCATATGCGAACGTTCTAAACGGTATCTGCAAATTCGTAAGTTGAATGTAAATAAGCCAATGTAAGTACTATAAATTATTTTATGTGTTTTATTATGTTCTATATAGCCAATTATATGATTATTCTTTAACTGGTATGACACTCTAGTATTTAGGGTCATATCACGATATCCCGCCCGGTATCCGATAACCGGTATGTAATTTGCTGACCGGTACGAGACCGGTATCCGATATTTAGAACACTGGAGGTAACTTGGTGTGTACTATCTATTGAAGATATTGCCTTAGTCGATGAGACAGGAGATGGGCTAAATGCCAAGTTGGACTTGTGCAGACAAAACTTAGAATATCAAGGTTTTACATTAAGCAAGTCTAAGGCAGAATTTATGGAATGCAAATTTAGTAAATGAAGGACCTGAAATTACAATATTGTAATAGTGGATTAGCGACAGATACTAATGAGTAACTAGTTTAGGTAATAGGTACTGGGTTCTATTATCCAGAAGGGTGGAGAATTGACAGTAATGTCAACCATAGGATCTAAATTGATTGCGTGAAATGGAGCCTAATAGGAAGTTTATACGACCTTAACATCCTATTAAAGCTGAAGGGAAGAATTTATAAGACTACTAGTATGCCAGCTCTGCTGTATGATAAAGAATGCTAAGCTATAAGAAAATGATATCATTCTCAGAATGATAAGTGTAGTAGAGATGCACATTTTTCTTTGGATGGGTGGTAACACTAAAAGATTGTCGAGCTACATGTCACTGGGCCAATTGTGGGCCTAATTACAGTAACCCAAACTTTTTTCCAGTTTTGAGTTATTAACCACTGAAACTTGCAGCAATCCTAGTTGCAGCCACCTCTTGAAATCTTGCAATTCATTTTGCGAGCAAAATGAGCTTATGACGATATAATGGGTCGGACTCTCCTTCCACTTGCTAAAAGCTCTCGTGCCTGAGGTAACCTTACTTTCCCAAGTTCCCAAATTTGCAACTCCACCACGCTTCCCTCCCATATCTCTCCCCCTAATCCCTCCCCTATTCCATATCGTGAGCTCGACTCTGTAGCAAAAGTTGATGAAGGCTATCGGGTATAGTACTTATATCAATTTTTCATCTTATCTTCTCTGGCTTTTTAATTTGCGATCCTTAACCAATCAATTTTTCCCTTACCTTCTTCTGGCCATTCATAGATCGGAATTAATGTAAAGATTTTTAGATTTTGCACTTAGGATTGCTTTTGCTTCCTAGCTAATCAGAATCTCCCTGCGGCTATTTCTAGTTGGTTAGATTTGGCAGCTAGAAAGCCCTCAATGGCTTGAAGAGGAATCCATACTCACGTGCCCCGGTCATCATTTGCTATCTACATACCTTGCAAACTTAATTTTTACCTTGAAGTTTCGGACTGCAGATCAACTAGTGGAAACTCTGGAAAAAAAGGAAATTTGCTAATGATCAATTATTACCGTAGTTGTATTTCTCTCAGAATCGGTAGTAACTTTTTTTGTTCAAAAAGTTGATTAAATTGTATTCTTTTTTTCAAATCACATTAGTTGTAATCCGAAAACAATTAAATTTTACCAATAATATATTGTTAATCAAATGAAGTATTAAGGTTATAATTGTATGGTGTGAGTTATATGACAACATTGTATACGATTATGAACACACAGAGAAGAATGTTGGATAAATTATATCAATGAGAAATTCAAGACTAACATATGTTACAATCGGCTTTTATTTTTGTAGTTCGATGTACTACATATGATAATTTACTTAATATTAAGGAAAGTAGCAATAATAATATAGTGATTGTAACATTGAAGAAAGAAATCAATTCATAGTAAAAATTGAAAAAATTAAATTTCAGTTCATAGTTTTGTATATATTCAAAGTTCATTGATCTACAATCTTATTAAAATTAAGTAAAGCCGTAAGTTTGAAATTATAAATACCCTTTCCACTACCCAATCACAGAAATTCAAGAATTTAACATTTAGGCTTGCTGATATGGATAGTGTCTTGACCTTGAGATGTTGAGGTAATGGTGTCAATCCTCATTATTCTTACAAGTTTGATAGCCGTGCTTCACTGGTTTGATACACGGAAGGGGCACAATAGAACCAGTACCAAAAAAAGTTAGAGAGGTTCAAAATTAACAATATTACTTAAGGAGAATGCTTGAGGAAATGATGTTAACGTTGTTAATATGCTTAGAATAAATAAAGAAACATTCTTGATCCTTTGTAATCTTCTTTGATGAACAAAATATAATTCATGATAGTAAGCATGTGTGGAATTCTAGATTTATTTCATGATTTTTAGGAATTAGTTAATGAATTTATGTTGATTTTATGATTATTTGTTTTCTTTTAAAAAAAGAGATGCAGATGATTATATCCTGTATGTCTCTATTTATTTTTGTAGATTTGTATTCCTTGTTTTTAGATATTGATTGTTACTAGAATTATGAAGATTTACTGACAACTTGTTGTCATGTTCTCCTATATGTACATATATACTAGTTTATCCTTCAATAATAATATAAGAAAATAGTTTTCCTCTTTATATTTCAATATGGTATTAGAGCTAAATCTAACTCTTCCAGTGCTGTACTTAAAAATTTATCCTTTTACTAAAGGAGGAGGATTGTGGTAAGCCAGTGATAACCAACGTAAAATATTATCATATATTATGACATAAACCAAAATATAAATTTCATTGGGACATTTCCTACTGAGCGACGCGTTATATCGGAGTCCGGGTGTAGTGAAAATTGTGTGAAGGTTACTAGGTCATCGCCCAGAAGCAACGCACCACGTCGGCGCCCAGATGTGGTGTCAAATATAAGAAGGTTTCCACATCTTAATGGGGGTAAAGAAGTTAGCTCATAAATATAAACATAGATTTTGCTTGACATCGTAAAATATAGGTTCCCTTACAGATAGATTAATAGAGTTAGTTGATATTATGATTAGGAGGATTAATATTTTGTGCGTGCAGGAGACTAAGTGGGTAGGTGAGAAAGTTAAAGTCACAGAGCCTTAGGGTTATAAACTTTGATATACGGGTAAAAATAGAAATAGTAATGGGGTAGGTGTGATCATAGATAAGTAATTATTTGGAGATATAGTGGAGGTTAGGAGGAAGAGTGATAGAATTTTATTAGTTAAAATTATTTTAGATAGAGAGATTTTTAATGTCATTAGTGCCTATGCACCACAAATAGGACTTGATAAATTCAGTAAACATCAATTTTGGGAGGATCTAGATGAGATAGTATAAAAAATACCCGCTAAAAAAACTATTTATCGATGGTAATCTCAATGGGCATGTAGAAACTAGTCGTAATGTGTTTGATAGTGTACATGGAGGATTTGATTTTGGAGAAAGAAATGAAGCAAGTAATTCAATTCTAAATTTTGTTTTATCTTATGATTTGATTTTAGTGAATACTTGGTTTAAAAAGATAGTTTCTCATTTGATTATTTTTAAAAGTTGATCGAATGCGAGCCAAATAGATTTCTTTTTAACTAGGAGAGTAGATAGAGCTAGTTGTATCGATTGTAAGGTAGTACCAGGTGATAGTGTAATTACTCAACATAAACTCTTAGTTTTAGATATTCATATTAGAAAGATCAAGTATAAATTAGATATTAAAATTAAGTGGTGCCGATTAGAAAGTAATCAAAAAGTTTTTGTAGATAAAGTAGTATAAGAACCAGATTGGAGAGACCATGATAATTCTAATGTAACATGAAACAAAATGGCTAACTGCATAAAAATGATAGCTAAAGATATATTTGGTGACGAGAGGCAATGCTCCACCATGTAAAGATACATCATGGTGGAATGAAGAGGTAAAAAATACTTAAGATTAAGCGAGACCTTTATAGAGATTTGAAGAAAAATAATAATAATGATGGAATAAATTTTGAGAAGAATAAACTAGCGAAGGAGGCTAAGAAAGTTATTCGGGATGCAAAACCTAAATTATATAAACAAATGTACGAGAAATTGAATAATAAAGAAGCAAAAAAGGATGTATATAGAATTGCTTGAATAAGAGAAAGAAAATCTAGAGACTTATGTACCGTAAAGTGTATTAAACATGAGGATCAGAATATTCTAGTTCGAAACGAAGAGATTAAAGAAAGATAAAAAGATTATTTTAATAGATTATATAATTGTAGTTTTACTCAAAATTTGGGAGATCTTACTATTCAATGTGAGGATATGAATCGTAGTTTTATGCGCAAAATTAAAGAGTCTAAAGTAAAAGAGATTTTGAAGAGGATGAAATTAAGAAAAGTTATTGGTCCAGATGAAATTCCTATTGAGGTATGGAGATATTTAGGAGGGATTGGTGTGAGGTGGTTAACAGATCTTTTTAATAAGATTTGACAAACTAAGAAAATGTCAAATGAATGGAGGAAGAGTACCCTAGTACCTCTGTATAAGAACAAAGGTGATATTCAGGGTTGTTCTAACTATCGAGAAATAAAACTCATGTGTCACACTATGAAGCTTTGGAAAAGGGTAATTGAATATAGATTGCCACAAACTGTTAAAATATCAAAGAACCAGTTTGGATTTATGCCTGGGCGATCGACGACAGAAGCTATTTATTTACTTTGTCAATTTATAGAGCGATTCCAAGAGAGAAATAGAGATTTGCATATGGTATTCATTGACTTAGAGAAAGCCTATGATAAGATATCATGAGAGATATTTTGGTGGAATTGATGAAAAAAAGAGTTCTCATCAAATATATCGATATAATTAAGGACATGTATGATGGAGTAGTAGCCAATATCAGAACATGTGGTGGTTTAACAAGTGATTTCTCTATCACAATTGGATTACATAAAAAATCTGTATTGAACCCATTCTCATTTGTTATAATGATGGATGAGCTTATTAGAGTTATTCAGGATGAGATACCTTGGTGTATGATATTTGCTGATGATATTGTCTTAATTGATGAGACAAGAGCAGGGGTAAATGCCAAATTAGAGTTAGGAGGCACACATTAGAATATAAAGGTTTTAAATTGAGTAGGTCTAAAACAGAGTATATGGAGTGTAAATTTAGTAAACGACAGACCATAAACTATAATGCTGTAAAACTGGATGGGCAAGAGATACAAATGAGCAGTCAATTTAGGTATTTGGATTCTATTATTCAGAATAATGGAGAGATCGATAATGATGTTAACCATAGGATACAAACTGGCTGGTTAAAATGGAGGGCAACGGGAGTTTTATACAACCGTAACATTCCGTTAAGATTGAAGGTAAAATTTTATAGAACTGTTATTAGGCCAGTTTTGTTATATAGCACGGAATGTTGGGCTATAAAAAAACGTCATTCACAGAAAATAAGTGTAGCAGAGATGCGCATGCTCCGCTGAATATGTGACAACACTAGGAGAGATAAAGAAATGGAGATATTTGTGCTAAGATAGGTGTAACTCCCATCGATGAGAAGATGCGAGAAAATCGCTTACGATAGTTTGGTCATGTGCAACGTAGGCTTACAAATGCACCAGTTCGACGAGAGGAGTTTATCAATGTAGGACAAGTTAAAAGAACGAAGGAAAGACCGAAAAAAATATGGATAAAGGTGATACGAAAAGATATGGATTCTAAGAGGTTTTAATGAGATATTAATTGATAGAAATGAATGGAGAAGGACTATCAAAGTGATCGATCCGACGTGATATTTTTTTTTTTTTGGGTTCATGTAGCCCACCCCAAATACTTGGGATAAAAGGCTTAGTTGTTGTTGTATTAGAGCTAAATCTAAATCTATCAAAATTCTATTGGTGAAATACTGAATGGTTATTCCTGCCACCTCTTCCACCTCAGGTGCGACTTCCAACTAAGAGGACACCTGGTAGAAATTGCATCGTAAACCGGCTAATTGGAAACTGAGAGCTTCTGCCAAAAGCCATGGCTTCATGACTGCCGGAGAGGAGAAACCTGCATCTGAAACCACACTGTTCAGCAAGGAACAAATTAAACTGTTTTAAAAATTATTCAGCAAACAATCATTCCTCTTCTCTTCCTGATTTTATAAGCACTGGTAGTCGCTCAAAAAGGTAATTTTTCAGTGGCTTTGAGCACTCAAATGGAGAAAAACAACTCCTGGATTGTTGATTTTGGTGTTTCAGATCACATGACTGGTAATGCTAATCTGTTTCACAAATATATCCCAAGTGCCAAGAATCTTATGGTTCGAATAGCTGATGGATCATTATCTAAAGTGCTGAGTAGGATTTGTTGTTATTGCAGATAACATAATTCTATGTTTTGTTCTCTTGGTTTCCAATTTGACTTGCAATTTGCTGTCCATTAGCAAACTTGCTAAGGATCTGAATTATACTAATTTCTTCTCAAATCATTGTGAATTTCAGGACTTACAATCAGGAAGCATTATTGGCAATGATAAGGAGTATACGGAGCTCTATCGCCTTAAAGGTCCTAATAATCCTAATGAACAAGCTCAAGTTGCAAGTAGTATGACACTTTCTTTTTATTCAAATTTGTCCAACAATAATAGTGCAATCATGTTGTGCCACTATAGACTAGGTCATCCCAATTTCTTGTATTTAAAAAATTAATTCCCACATTTTTAAATAATATCAGTGCTGAGTCTTTTCAATGTGAAGTATGTCAACTTTCCAAACATGTAAGAAATCACTGTCCAATCCAAGGGTACCTAACATTTCACCCTTTTTCAATCATTCATGATGATATATAGGGACTGTCAAGAGTCAAAAATATCTCTCGTACTAGGATAGCCTGGATATACCTAATGAAAGAGAAATCAGAGGCTGGCCCCATCTAGAGATTTTGATATCATGATTCCAACACAATGTTAGACAAAAATAAAGGTGCTTAGAACCGATAATGCCAAATATTATTCCAATTCTATACTTAGTATCTAGTGGTTAATGAGATAGTTTATCACTTTATCAAAGCTCATGTGCCGACACACCGCAACAAAATGGGGTGGCAAAAAGAAAAAATAGACACCTTCTTGAAGTGTCCAGATCCATCATATTCACTATAAATATCCCAAAACATTCCGGGAAGAAGCAATCCTCATAGCTGTATACCTCATTAATAGAATGCCATCGAGAGTTCTAAACTATCAAACACCTTGTCAAACTCTTAT
This sequence comes from Dracaena cambodiana, assembly GCA_036321105.1. NCBI lineage: Eukaryota > Viridiplantae > Streptophyta > Magnoliopsida > Asparagales > Asparagaceae > Dracaena > Dracaena cambodiana. The sequence continues at coordinate 12,704,317 of JAYEPQ010000016.1, forward strand.
CGTCTCCTACCTAGATACCCGAATTATTTCATCCCTACCAATAAAAGGTTTTGGATGTTTGGCATTTGTATATATCCATGAGCAACACCAAAGCAAACTTGACCCAAAGGCTATCAAGTGTCTCTTTCTTGGTTACTCACCCACTAAAAAAGGTTATAAATGTTATTCACCTAACACTAGAAAATTCCATACTCTATGGATATCCCCTTTTTTGAGAACCAATCATATTACCCAAAATCTCACATTTAGGAGGAGAACTCAGCTATACAAGAATGTAATTTTTGGCACTTGGGAACATTTCTTGGTTCTCTAATGGAGGGCTGCCATTAGAGAAAACATTAATGCTCTAAAAAGGAATGACACTTGGGAACTCTCAGATTTACCAGAAGGGAAACAACTAATATGCTGCAAGTGAATTTTCACTGTCAAGTATAATCCAAATGGGAGTATAAATCGATATAAAGCAAGGCTTATTTCAAAGGTTTTTTCTAAGACGTACGACACAGACTACCAAGAGACTTTTGCTTCTATTGCCAACACAATACTCTACGGATTTTACTATCCTTAGTAGCTAATCTAGATTAGCCCCTTCATCAATTAGATGCTAAAAATGCTTTTCTCTATGGTGATTTGGAAGATGAATTGTACATGGAAATTCCACCCGGCTTAGAGACAAAAAATAATATTAACAAAGTTTACAAGTTTCGGAAGTCTTTGCATGGTCTCAAGCGATCTCCTAGAGCATGGTTTGACAGGTTTACAAAGGTAGTCAAGAAATATGGGTACTCACAGAGGCAAGCCAATCATACCATGTTCACAAAATTCTCTTCTAAAGGGAATTTATATTCACATTGTCTATGTAAACAATATTATTATGACAGGAGATTATGCTGAAAGAATAAGTTGTTTAAACTTTAAAGTAAGTTCTTGCTAAAGAATTTGAAGTCAAAGACCTAGGATCACTGAAATATTTTCTAGGCATGGAGGTTGCACGTTCGAAGAAATGTATTGTGGTTTCTCAATGTAGGTACATCTTGGATCTACTAAAAGAAACTAGAATGTTAGGATGCAAGCCTGCGATACTCCAGTGGAATCAAATTGTAAAATTGGGTTCAGAGAAGAAAACCCTCTAGTTGACACAGGTCAAATATCAACGGCTTGTAGGCAAGCTCATTTATCTCTCTCACACAAAACCAAACATAGTTTTCCAGTTAGTGTCATGAGTCAGTTCATGAACAAACCCAATGAAGAACATCTTGAAGCAGTTTATCGAATTCTTCGATACTTGAAAATGACTCATGGTAAAAGAATATTCTTTCGAAAGGGGACGAGTTAGGAAGTTGAAGTCTACTCAGATACAGAATGGACAGGATCCATTATAGACCGACAATCAACCATTGGATGTTGGACCTTTGTATAGGAAAACTTGTAAGTTGGCGTAGCAAGAAGCAGACTATTGCCGCAAGGAGATGTGCCAAGGCAGAATTTAGGGCATTAGCTCAAAGTATATGTTAAGAATCTCAACAATAGAGCTAATAAAAGAATTATGTGACAAGCTGACAACAATGAGCATTGTTAACAATCATGTTTATCATGATAGGATAGGACTAAGCACGTAGAGCTGGACCGTCACTTCAACATAGAAAAGGTGAAGAAGAAATACTAAACTTGATTTGTATTTCGCATCTTCAGCTTGCGAACATCCTCAAGAAAGCTCTTTCAAGAATAAAGTTTGAAGAATTTACTTCCAATGTGGGAATGACATTTATCCCCAACTTGAGGGAGCGTGGAATTTCATATTTACTTTTTGAAGTTTAGGAATTAGTTTCTAATTTTATGTTGATTTTATGCTTTATTTGTAACCATTAAATAATAGATATGGATGATTATATCTTGTATCTCTCTACATATTTCTGTTGATTTATATTCACGTCTTTAAGGAACGATTTTTACTAGAATTACGTACATTCACTGACAGCTGTTGTGTAACGACTCTGATCCTTAAGCTCCTGGGTTTACTCCGTATTATCCGTAGCAGCCCAGAACCCGGATACTGATACGGGCCAATACTGAGTAATTGAGTTATATGTTTCAATCTAATCTTCAATTTAAAATTCCACAGAGCGGGAACCTCTTATCTTATTTTTTTGGATTTTTTCATATGTTTCTTGAATTATTTCGGATCGCTCAATTTTCGGATATATACTCGATCAAAATAATCAATTTAAATATAAAACTCCAATTTTAACATTCTCCCCACATCAGATTTATCTCCAACAGCCCCACAGCCATCCTTGATCAATTTTGGATTAAATTTGACCCAGTAGCAGTTTTGTAATTAAGATGAAATTTAAGAGTTTTTAACATGACAGCATATCTATCTTTCAGCAGTTGTTTAACCCGTCAAATAAATTCAGAAAAATATAAAAAAAATCAAGCTTCTTCCTCTCATATTTCTCTTCATTTTTCTCCTCAGACCCCCAACTCTAATTCCTCCTCAAATTCGCTCAAATAAATCGCCAAATAATCAGCCTGAAGATAGACTGAAAATCTACTATATTACTTTATACGCTTTGTTCTTGAGTTTTCCTTCTTCAAATTAGCTTTAATCTCTTCCATCAACGTGGAAAAACCTTCTCCAGCACCTGTCCTTATTCCCTAACATGATTCTTGAAAAATTACTTCACTTTTGAAAAGCAATCGTATCAATATCGATTTTTTTCCAATTTGGCCTTAACATGAGGCAAGAATACACTTTTAAATTCTCTAAACTTGTGAGTTCATCATGTAATCATCTTATATATAATACAAATGCATTATTAACCTATTTTCAAGATTATACATACTCAAATTTGTATTTATCTAGAGTTTTATTGCATTGTCACACTATGAATGTCATATGTGCGCATATCGTATTGCTATCCATAAATATACAGCAGTCCATCTTAGAACTACTATAACGTTTGTACTTTAACTCCGATTGACCTCATTCTAGTGCCGTTAGAAAGATAATTTACTAAATTACAATTCTTCCAACTACAGCGGATCCTAATTTAGCCGTTTAACAACCCAAAAATAGCATAGAAGTTCATCACTTGTTGTTGTATCAGGTCAACAGTTCAGTAGCACCATGCCATGGTAAAATGCCACAACTTTTGCGGTAGAACTACAATTGAGCTTACTCATGGTTCATTGGAAAGATAATTAAATTATCTAAAATTGATTAACATATTAGGCTCTAAATCAAATCTTACCAAGGCCAAAAATAATCTGAAAGTTTACTAATTCCTGTTGTAGCACATTAGCAGTAAGTCCATAGTAAAATAATCATAAGTTTTTCTCTAGAACTTTAATTTAGCATATTCAAGATTCATTGAAAAGATGATTGAATTATCTAGGGCAGATTCAAATCTTAGACTAAATTTTATTTTTACCCTAGTAAAACAAGACCTGGAAGTCTAACTGTCAACCGAATTGCAGCAGCATAGGTATATACATTATATCCATGATATAACCCTAGACTTGTGATATGATACACATGTATAAATGTTTAATCACGTTTTCTTATTAACTACACATGGTGTGTTCAGACCTGCATAACTCATGTTTAGGTATACATGTTATATTTGTGCATATAACAGTTGATTTAAGCTATGATATACATGTATGCATATTTATTTACACATGTTATTACTTGTATATGGTCATCTTGCTTGAAAATGATACCCCATGCCGTGAACATATTCTATAACTCTTGTTCTTATCAGTCTCGTCGTGCATGTCGTTTCATATTCACGTGACTACTAATACATGAATTCTTATTACATATGTTACATGGATACATGATACTTAGCATATACTATTTTTTAGGTAACGGAAAAATGAAAGGTGAAATGAAACACATACTTTGGGAGTTCTTGTTTTGTTTGGATACATCCTCCAATCTGTGTACTGGAACTATCGGTTTTCTTGCTTGTTTCGCCTTGCAGCGTGCCATCCGGTTTGTGTGGAAATTGGTACTTAGGCCATGGTCCCTGGCATATACGAGATATCCAGTTTGCCTAGCGGCGTGTCATCCTGTTCATGTGGAAATTGGTACTTTGGTCGTGATATCGGGCATATACGGTATACATCTAGAATACGTTAATACTCCCACTATTGAGTTCCAAACTAATAGGGTAGAATTTACATCCATTTGCTTAATCATATTATACTATATATATACCATTTGTTTTATGATTCATGTTTTCTTATACATACCTTATACTTCATAGCCTATATGCATGATCATGTTATATTATATTATCATATACTCCATGATTCATGTTATATTATACATACCATGTACCTCATGATCCATGTTATATTTTGCATACGTTATTGCTTGATAATATTATACTATATGTACCATGTACTCCATAATTCATGTTATAATATGCATAGCATATATTTCATAATTTACATGTATACATTTTTTATATTGTTCTACTAGCATGTCACACTGATATGGTTTTTATAGCATGGCATGAGCTTGAATTTATATTCTTGTTTGGGTTCAAACCCTTGGGATTATCACACCGTAGGTCTACCAGATGATACAGCAGTACCCGAGGAGGACCCATTCATCGAAAATCCACATTTCTATGAGTAGGCCGAGCGCTAATAGCCAACTTGTTGCTCATCCTTTTCGTATATATATCATTTTGACTTATATATACATATGTATCCTACTTTCTATTTATGTTCAAGGTATCCGGACACTCATATATATTCAGTACTTATGTTGTTATGTTCTGATATTATACTTGACTCTACATGAGTAATCTTTTGATATACATATTGCTTAGTATTTCCATATATATGTTTTTGGATATTGTTATATTCATGCCTTTAATGTTGTAGCAGATAGTTTCAGACCTGTAATATATATCTTATATTTGTGCGCTTCCATATCTCTTACTTGTGTTTCTATAAAAAAAGGCCTCGTGCACTCTGATATTGAGAGTGCACACATGTGTCTTCCTACCCATTATCGAGACGCACACTCGGGCCCATCGGTGTGATTTGGGACATCACATGTTGTCATGTTCTATATTATTCTAGTCTTTCTTTCAATTATAATATCAGAAAATAGAGTTTCCTCTCTATATTTCCATAAGAGTTTAAATAGAGTTTCTCTCTATATTTCCATAGCATGTGATGGTCGAGGGAAAAGTGGCTATATTTCTTCACACACTTGGGCACAATCAACGAAATCGTGTCATGGCTCACAACTTCTTAAGGTCACACGAAAGTGCTAGCCATATTTCCACCGTATCCTACATGCAATTGGTTAAATAAGACCTATGTAGATAAGAGGACCAATGAGTATTATATATCCAAAAACCACATCAACCAGTAAGTACTCGTCGTATTTCAAAGTTAGATTAGTACTTAATATTCAAATAGGTCATTTTGATAACCAACAAATTCAGAGTTAAACTAATTGTTAAAGTTCTTAGGATTGTATTGGTGCAATAGATGGAATTCATATTCACAGGAGTGTATCTAACAATGAAGATACTTAGGCGATATGGGTGTGAGATAGCTGATAGAGCTCTTTAACAAGATTTGGCAAAAAAAAAAATATCAAATGAATAGAGGACAAGTATCCTAATACCTTTATATAAAAACAAGGGTGATATTAAGAATTATTCTAACTACTACGAAATAAAACTCATGTGTCACACTATGAAGTTTTGGATAAGGGTAATTGAACATAAATTGAGACATACTGTTAAAATATCAAATAATCAGTTTGAACATAAATTGAGACATACTGTTAAAATATCAAATAATCAGTTTGAATTCATGCCGGTGCGATCAGCGACATAAAGTATTTATTTATTTTGTCAACTTATAGGACGATTTCGAAAGAGAAATAAAGATTTGTATTTGGTCTTTATTGATTTGGAGAAAGCCTATGATAAGCTACCACGAGAGGTATTTTGGTAGGCGTTAATGAAGAAATGAATCTCCATCAAGTATACTGACATAGTTAAGGACATGTATGATAGAATAGCGGCTAACGTTAGAACCAATGTTGTAAATAAAGCGTTATAAACCTGTTATATTGCATTATGTAACCTAACAGAACTCCAGCGCTACGTAACAACTGGAAATAACTCAGAGCACTATAATAATACGTTTTTTTATGTTATTTTACGTTATATTACGTAACGTTACGTTAAATTACGTTATATTATGTTATTTACAATTATTTTTTAGTAATTTCTATATTGTTGCTAATTATTATTTTGATTATTAGCGAATTGCTGTAATTTTCTTCCTTGATTAGTTGTTGGCTTGTTTGATTACTTGTGTAATTGTTAACTTATTAATTTGCGATTATTTCCTTATTTTCTTATTGTAATTCCTCTCCGACTGTTGAAATATGTTACTTGTTGATTCTATTGAGTTTTTAACTGAACTGAAATCAACAATTACAAATAAAATAAATTGAATATTACAAAATATAAGTTACAACAATGACAATAAGTAGAATTGAAATAAAAATTGGAATCTTATTTTCTTATTTAAATGATGACAGAAATTACAGTTGCAGACTTAATATAATTTATGAAGATAAATGAAAAAAAAATTTTAAAATATAATATAAAATTAGAATAGATTATGTATTACAAAATAATTTTATAATATTTTTTAGATATTTTAAATTTATTTTTCAATTTATAAAAATTATTTTATACAGTTTTATATTTATGTTTAATTAAATAAATAGGAAATTGCATAACCTACATTATGCGTTACGCTATATGCGACATAACCTAACAGAGGAAAAACATTACGTTACCATTATCGCTATTTTAAATATTGGTTAGAACTTATGGTGGTCTAACAAGTGATAATCACAGTTGGATTGCATCAAGGATCTGCATTAAGTCCATTCTTATTTATCATAGTGATGAATGAGCTTACTAAACCTATACAGGATGAGATATCATGATGTATATTACTTACTGAGGATATTGTCTTAGTTGACGAGACAAGAGCATGGATGAATACCAAATTAGAGTTATGAAAGTAAATAATAGAATCTGAAGGTTTTAGATTGAGTAGGCCCAAAATAGAATATATAGAGTGTAAATTTAGTAAATAATGGACCCTAAACTATAGTACTGTGACACTGGACGAGCAAGAGATACAAATAAGGAGTCAGTTTAGATATTTGTGTTCTATTATTCAAAATGATTGAGAGATCGATAATGATAACCATAGAATACATGCTAACTGGTTGAAATGGATAAGTGCAACGGGAGTTTTATGCGATCGAAATATTCCGTTAAGGCTTAGACCAGTTTTATTATATGGCATGGAATACTGGGCTATAAAGAAACGTCATTCACAGAAAATAAATATAACAAAGATGCACATGTTTCGTTGGATGTGTGGCAATACTAGGAGAGATAAAGTGAGAAATAAATATATTCGTGTTAAAATAGATGTAGCCTCTATCGAAAAGAAAAATGTAAGAAAATTGCTTATGATAGTTTGGTCATGTGCATCGTAGGCCTACAAATGCACCAGTTTGAGAGGAGAGCTTATCAATATAGCACAAGTTAAAAAAGTAAAGAGACGACCCAAAAAATATGGATGGAGATAATTAGAAAAGATATGGATTCTAAAGGTTTAAATGAAGACATATTACTGGATAGAAATGAATGGCGAAGGATTATCAGTGTGATTGATCCGGCGTGATTCTCTTTTGGTTCATGCAACCTACCCCAAGTACTTGGGATAAAAGGCTTAGTTGCCATTGTTATTGTTGTTGTAACTAACAATAAAGTAGCACCATTTTGCGGTAGAAAGAACTATCCTACTAAGAATTTATTGGCTGCTTGTGATTTTGTTATTATGTTTACTTATGTGTTTGCAGGGTGGGAAGGCTAAAGCACATGATACGACTATTCTCCGTGATGCAACTGAAAGGCCAAATGGTCTAAGAGTACCTACATGACTTTAGTGTTTATATAAAGTTAGGAATAATATCCTTTAAAATATTGCAAGAATTTAATGTCTCAAATTGCTTTTATGTCCTAGGCAAGTATTGTTTATGTGATGCGGGATACTCAACTAGGGCAGGTTTCATAACACCTTATTGTGGAGTGATGTACCATTTGAGTAATTTCGGTCACCATGTTCCTTCAAATCACAAAGAACTATTCAACTATAGGCACTCTTCCCTCAAAACTACCACTGAAAGGGCTTTTGGGACTTTAAAAATTGTAAGATTCTATAACTCAACCTTTATTTCCCTTTTAAACATAACTTGACCCAGTAATTGCATGTTATATTCTCTGACTTTATACGCGTTAATGGTGGTGATGAATTTGTCACAATAAAGGATCAATCGGAGCCGCATGTTCTACCGCAATTGAGTAGACCAGAAATGGAATTGCATGAGCAGCAGAATGCATGGGTGGTAATTATAGAGCAAATAGCACATGCCACGTGCAAGTTTCCTTCCGTAATTTGTATTATAAACTGAACGATTTGGTAGATGGTTAAATCAAGTATTTCTAACATTGATGCTGGAGAAAATATATGCATAATTAAAAATGCATTTTTGCAATTTAATCTATTTATTAGAAATATATATGTTATTCAAATTTGATGGTAGGAAATGGTTGAAGAATCCCAATCAGATGTTGACACCATAACAAAGCAAAAGAATACTGATAAACAATACTAATGTTGATTGTTACTAAAATTATGGAGATTTCCTGATAGCTTGTTGTCATGTTCTCCTATATATATATATATATATATACTAGTCTTTCCTTCAATAATAATATAAAATAAATAGAATTTTCCTCTCTATATTTCCATTAGAGTTTGAACAGAGTTTTCCTCTCTATATTTCTATAGCATGTGATTGTCAAGTAACAAGTGGCTATATTTCTTCACACAGTTGGGCACAATCAACAAAATTGGGTCATGGGTCACAACTTCTTCAGGTCACATATAAACGTTAGCCATTATTTCCAAGTTATCCTACATGGTTCTAAATATTGGATATCGGGATCGCATCGAATGGACATTTTCATAATGGATAGCGGGATATCGGATAATATATCAGGATTATGAGCCAAATCAGGCTTCCATATTATATTGGCAGAACCTCTAAAACTATTATCGCACGATATATCATTCATTGTGGTCAAGATTTAAACAATGGTATCCTACACACAATTGGTGAAATAAGAGCTATGTACATGAGAGGACCAATGAGCATTACACATCCAAATACCACCTCAAGCAGTAAGTACACGCCATATTTTCAAGGTTAGATTAGTATCTAATATTCAAATAGACCATTTTGATAACTAACAAATTCAGAGTTAAGCTAATTGTGAAAAAGTTTAGGATTATATTGATGCTATAGATGGAACTCATATTCACACAAATGTATCTAGCAATGAAGTAGCACCATTTTGCATAAGGCTTTTCCGCAAGCCCTAGTAGAGCTTACAACAGATTTTTGTAGTTTAATAGTTAATATTACCTTTGACTTTACTAATGACAACAAAATTTTGTAGTTTAACCCTCGAGATTAATCTTTTATTAACAAGCCAATCGCATTCTATGAAGAATTAGCTATAATTTGTGGGAATGAATCTGCCACTAGTAAATTTAGCAAAGATGATAATGAGGGCCTAGGGGTTGAGGATGATGCACCAATTAAGAATTTGGAAGTTTCCAAAAACCCAAGGTCCTTCTGAAGGATATGTTCATGCATCATGCATGTAACATATTGGGGGTCTAGAGCACATCTGTGTCCCGGAGAACGAACGGCAAAAGGCCAACAAGTAAAATATCAACAATGAAAGAAACCCATATGGAGTTATGAATGATATATGTATAACAGTTAATATTGTTGCAAGTGCATTGACCATGCGTGAGAAAATAGAATACCAGTATGTGATTCAGTTGAATGAGCAATTAAATTTAATGGTTGGACAGGATCGAAAAGGAGTTTTGTTCAACACTAAAATGTTGATACAGCCCACGACTTTCTCATGTTTAATGCACCGATTGCAAAAGGGATATTGCACAGGAACACTCATCAAGAAAGTACATGGCTCTGCAATTTTATTTGGGAGAATGATATTGAATAAGTTTTTCTCCAAGTTCTTTTTTGTGTATCTGGTGATGATAATGAGTGATCGTATGTTTCAGTTATTTTATCTGCTGCTTATTGAAAAACTTTGTTTTAAAAACTATCATTACATTTCTATCTGTATCTATATTCAAGCTTGTATACCTGAGAAATAATATATATTGATGTGCGATATTCTCATGTAACTTAAAGATGGCATAGAGCCCACCAAATATGAGACTTCTTGTAACTGACAGTTTTTCCAAAATTCTGAAACAATTTGATTCCATTTTATAATGAAATCATGGTTATTACTCTTTATTCCTTTTAGGCTGCTAGAATTGGAGATAGGTTAAATTTGTGTTTTCCCCCTTTTCTAATATTAAATTTAATCATTATATCTATATTTTGTGGCAATTCCACGTTGAAATGTTACTGGCTTTGATTTAAACACATGGTTTGACAAATGCAATGTGAAAATTTAAGATCTTTTTTGTTTAATCCTATGGATTTGTGGAGAATTGCAAAGGAACAGTAACAAACATTAGTTTGGTATTTTATTTCTATCAAGTTTTTAGTTTTAATTAAAAGATCCTTGTTGTCTTTTATTTTTTGATATTTTTTATATCAAGTTGTTATTTTTTTTGTTGTCTCTTGTTTTTGTTAATAGGTTGAAATGCGAAGTTATATGCTTGCTGCGGTTTTCTGCAGATTTATTTTTATTAGGGATTGCCGACAATTTAAACGTATGCTCGTAGCAATTATGTAATACAGAAAGGATGCTGTGGAGAGGTTGTGTTATTATTAGTTCAGTCAGAGTTTTTGCTTCTGCAGATGAATCAAGTTACTGAATTGTTGTTAGGTTTTACAGCAATTCTTTTTAAGATGGACAAGAGAGCATTGGTTTTAAAGAATAGAGGCTATGTGCTTGTAATGTCTGCTAATATTAATTGCATCCTACTTCTCGCTCTGCAAAGTATTTGGCATGTTGTGTGTCGGTCATGCATGTATCATACTTGTCACTGTTGTTAATTTCTACAATGGCTATCAAATTATCTTATCCTAGCATGAACATAGAGATGATTTTGCACTTTCTTTGGAAATGTATAAATGACTGGATGAGGGTTTCTTGCTTCCATAGTAGGAAAAATCTAAGAGAGAAGATAATTTTCAAGTCAGAGTTCAAGTTTTTGTGTTTCCATGGGGGATTAAGTTGAAAATTTTAGCAGCAGAATTAATGATAGTATCAGGTGAGATGCACAACTGAATTTTTTTTCTGGTACTAAGCATCCTATATTTGGTACGTTGAAGCAATTTTATTTGTTTAACTTTGCTTACGTTACAACTTCGATAATGTGATGTGGTCACTCACTCTCAGATGACATTGCTTCCTCCTCCGGACGGAGTCAATCAGATTTCCCTGAAATCCGACTCCTCCAACCGATTGTTCATCCCTACCCATAGCAAGGTATGTTAAAATGAAAATTTTCCGGTACATGTTTTGGAAGTTTATTAATTGCTCAAATGTTTTTTTATTAGAAAGCATGCCAGAATCTAGTTTCTTTGTAATTCATGCTAAGTTAAAAAAGAAAATTCTTAATGGTAATGATTTTATAAGAATTCTACATGAAATTCTTAATTATTAAATCAAAATTCAGATGGCAATGAGATTTAAAAAAAAAACAATTCATCAGGTGTAAAATCAATGAAACATCCAAACAAAGTAAACTTCACTTACAACTTCATTTTATTAGTTATTACCAAACAAAAATTCTTAGTTATAGTTTTAGTTCCTACTTGTACACTACTTACCAAATGCAGTAAAACAACACAGCTGCAACTCAAAATATGCAAAAATACAAATGCATCAATTACAATTGCAACTTGCCAGTATCTAAATAGCCTCTAGAATTGATAAAGTAGGCATTAACCTTATAGAAGAGAAGATGTGAGAAAACCGCCTACAATAGTTTGGTCATATGTATGGATGTGAATGGACAGGTCAAAGAGTCAATTCTCATCCTGTCCTATTCAAAATTTTGAATTAAAAAAATAAAAATTTTATTTTTAATTCAAAAATTTGCATCGGACGCGTCAAGGGTTGACCTTTGGATGCGCACATTCTCATTCTTAGTCATGTGCGATGTAGATGTATTGATGGCCAGTTCTCCGAGTGGAGGTTATCAACATAGGAAAAGTTAAACGAGAGTGGAGGGATGATAGAAAAAAACATGAACAGAGGGGATATGAAAAGAGAGTTGGATACTAAAGGCCTAAATGAAGATATATTGCTCGAAAAGAATGAGACAAGGAGGATCATCCATCGATCCAGAACAACTCTCCTTTGGTTCATGCAGCCTAGACTTAGTTGTAGTAGTAGTTGTTGTATTTCCTTTTCTTTTCTTTGAGGCTTAAGGTGCAGAATTGATTCCGGAAACTTCCATCTATGGTACTAAACTAAATTTGATAAAATCTAACAGGTGAAGAGAGTTTTATCAATCAAACAATCAATACTGTATTCCAAATTACAGCTTAAATCTAGGGCAGTACACTCAACTGAAATGAAATGTATACGTTTGAACTGAATCGTACCGGCGGCGAAAGAGGGCAAAGGACGTGGAGATAGCGGAGGTGGATGAGACGGCCGAGGTGGAGGCCCGACGCGAAGGCGATGAGCTGGGCTGGAGAGGTGAGGCGGCCTTTTCCAACACCACCTCTGTAGGAATTAATACTGTTGAAAGATGAGATCCATGGATGCGGAGGGATCGCTGCCATGATATCCAGCAAAACGAAAAAAAAAAAACAGAGAGAAGAAAAAATGGGTGACTATTGCCAAATGGTTTTTGGTCCTTTGGTTTCTAACCCGGTAAAGGCATCCCAAATGTATAAGGGCCCACCCTACCGGCTCCCATTGCGGTGGCTCCCACACACTAATGCTTGCCCGTACCGGTAAACATTAGGTTTGTGCCTTTAATTTCCCTTTCCATCAAGTTCGATTCTAAGGAACCAAAGGCCCAGGACATAGGCCCAGTCAGCCGAGAGCAAGGATACAGTCCGATCCTGAGCCCACGAACTAGACAAAAGAAAACTCAAAATGCATTAACGGGACAATCCTTTGAAGGGCCCACTCCTTTTTTTGGGAAAATTTAAATAGTTTCTAAATGCACTCGCCTTTCTCAAAATGCCTTTAACAAATCTCTCTCTCACCCCATTTTGGGTCATCCTGCTGTGGTCTTTCCCCTGAGCCAAAGCGCCGGCCCCACTACCCCGACCCCCCTCTATGATTCCCCATCCCTATTGACGCGGCCTTCTCCCTTTACCGAACCCCTCCTCTGATTCCCTTTTTTACCATTTTAAAAATAAATTAGATATTTCCATAAAAATTTCAAGTTTAATGGTTAAGATTTGAACATATATACTTTCATGAAAATTTCAAGTTTAATAAATGAGATTTGAATCTCGAACTGAATTTTTTTTTCATCTATGCTGGAATCTGTCTTGTATATGGAGCTTAGTCTTCTAACAAGTAGTTAGCTTATTAAATCTCTATTATTCCTTATCAAATTTTATAGAGTTTTATAACTAAATATTTAGATTCCCATAAAAATATCAAGTTGAATGGGTGAGATTTAGACCTTGAATCGAATTTAATTCTCAGCTATGCCAATATGATTATGTGTATGAAATTGATTCTTCTAACCATAATTAGTTTATCTCTCCATAAAATGTTCTTCTAACTATTTGCTTAGATACTAAAATAAAAATATCAAGTTGAATGGGTGAGATTTTGTCTCAAATTGATTAACATGATTTTCTTACATTTTTATGCTCTGATTTATCTATATTTGTATGTATATAAACGTGCTACTTTAGTATTTTAGTATTATTTACATAAAAACAGGTTTTTAATAAAGAATAAAGAGGAGAAGTCCAAAAGACAATTGTTTCAAGTGCAAAACCCAAAAGTCTAAAATCATATTACAATATTATAAAATAAAGTAAAAAAAAAATTAAGCTCAAAATAATCAAGAATGAGATCAAGTTGTTAGAAGCAAATTGAGTAGAGTCAAATCAAAGATTACAAAAAATCAATTTGTTATGAACAACATCTTAACAAATCAAGTTATCAGAAGAAATCAAGTCAAAATTACAGTATATTAATCTATTATGGAAAAAATTTTAACAAATCAAGTTGTTAGAGAAAATCAAGTTAAATATTTCAGCAAATCAAGTTGTTATAAAAGGGATATAGGGATCTTGAATAATTATGCTTTAGAGATATATCAAATCAAATATTTATCTTGATCCATCTTATTGATTTTGTAACAAATATAACTATCTTTTTCCCATATAATATAGAGGAATTTTCTTTAAAATGGAGAGTAGTTGATAGTTTTTTGTTAAAAAAACTCTATCTTTCTTTGTATGTTGGTAATTACATATAAAGATTGACGTTCTCGTCTCTGTAAGGTACATGCTTATTTTGATATAGATTTATTTTTTAATTATCGATTATGGTGTTTTAGTACTTGTTTTCATTTTGTATTTTTTATTATTCATGAATAACTAAAATTCTTAAGATACTTAGGATGATGAAACTATAATAATTTAAAATTAGATTTACTATTTCCTCTCTCATGCTTAATATTTGAATCAAATTCTATTAATCTCATTATAATAATTCATAAGTTAATATATTATTGATAAATTGTATATCCAACTAAATAATTGCCTATACTTAATTGGAAATTATTTATAATTATTATTTAGTTATATTTGGAAGATCTTGATAGATGCAATCAATTCTTTTAATTTATTTTTAAATTGATAGATTATGACAGTTTTTGTATAACTTATTATTTTCGGATTGAAATTAATAATTGATTATAGAAAAGGAAGAAAACTAATAAATCCACTTATAAAACAACTTAGTGGATTATATTCTAGGTATCTATTTCTCTATTATATAGTTTAACATTATCATCAAATCAAATCTTTTTTTTTCTTATCAGTTCGCCTACATAAAATTAAAACTAGATAAAATCATATTTCCTATAGATCGACCAACATAGTCTTACAATTAAAAACTGTACGCTTGTAGTAATTATAATTTACACATCAAGTTTTTAGTATCCTTGCTGAGAAAGACGGTTTTTTATTTAGCTTTTAATTTTTTTTATCGGATTGATATTTTTGTGTAGTGTTTCAAAAAATTAAGTAGCACATCTGAACTGTAAAAGTTTCTCTAAATGTAAGAAAAATTACTGTAGAAAGAGAGAACCAAGACTTCACAATTGCTTGCCAAAAGCCTAAGATAGTTCTGTAGTTAATTTATATGATCATGTACCACTTTCACAAATGGTAAAATGACAAAATAAAAAACTTAAATAAATTAGAAGATCACAAAATAAGAAAAATTAGAAACATTATTTAGACATCCATAGTTAATTTCGGTTAGTGATTGTTGGAATAAGATACCAAATTTTCAATTTTTGCATGTATATAGATTAAGACTCACGGTTGATTGTGGTATCTTGGTTTTATGCATCTATATTTTAAATTAAATTAAGGACACAAATAAACAAAAAAATAAGGTGGAGATTTCATTATCCTTCTTTACTCCACTGTAATGAATCTAATATTTAAACTCTTGTATCGGCTTATTTTATATCATCCGTGTCAGTTCGGGAACCCAAACTCTTATATGGGCGGAGACTAAATAAATTAAGTTATATATTTCTTTCTAGTCTTCCATTTCAAATTCTATAGAGTGGGAATCTCTTATATTATTATTTTTGATTTTTCATAATTTTTTGAAATTTTTTTGGATCAACAAGTTTTTGGGCAAATACCCAATTAAAATAATTCAATTAAATGTAGAGTTCCAATTTTAAATATTTCACACCTTTTATCTATCTCTAATAGTCCATCAGCCTTACTTGACCAGTTTCAGATTGAATTTGACCTAATGACAATTTTTCACTTAAAATGAAATTTAAGGATTTTTAAAAATACAGTACTTATCTTCTAGTAATTGTTTAACTTCTCAAATAAATTTATAAAAATCTAAAAATTATCAGCTTCATTTCTCTTCATTTTCTCTTAAGAGCAAGAATCTTAATTCTTTCTAGAATTCTCTCATATAAATCATCAAGTAATCATCTTGAGAATGGACTAAAAATTCACTATATACCTACTTGAGCTTTGTTCTTTAGTTTAATCTTTTAGATAAATTTTAATCATATGAAGAAATCTTCTCTAGCTCCTATCCTTATTTCCTAATGTGATTCTTTGGGATTTCCCAATTTTTGAAGGGTAATCGCATCAATATCGGTTCTTTTTTTCCGTTTGGACTCAACAAGATGCAAGAATATACTCTTAAATGTGTTAAACTCTTGATTTCTAAATTTAATGTAATATTCTAAATTTCGTATTACTTGTATTCTTTTTTTAGTGCGATCGTGCCTAATAAAGTCATTAGGGATCGATTTTGGACACCGAAATTATATTTGATGAGCATAACTTTAAATCCATAACTTTAAATGACATTCGATCTTTGTAGTTATTGATTTTCTAATGTTTATAATTTTTAGAAATTTTTTCCGAAAGCCGAAAAATATTCCCAATTTTTGCTAAATTAAGAATATTAAATTATTTTTCTAATTATTTCATAATTTATTTCTTTTATTGCAGACATCGAAATGAGAAACGAATAATTTTCTAGAGCTTAACTTATTTAGCACTACATCTTGTATTAATTTTGTAATATTTGGAAAATATTTTTTGAAATCGTAAATAATAAAATATTAAATAAATTATAATTTCTTACCACATATCCCATTTAAAAAGAAAACTTGTCTAAGGGCGCACCTTAAGTATGAGTTGTCATAATAGAAAAGAGTGTAGCAATAGGAGTGCTAGGTGGCTTGTTTGGGAAAAAAATGGTTGATGTTAGCTTCCTTTCCAAGCCATCAACCATTTTTTTTCCCAAATAGGCCACCGAGCACTCCTATTGCTACACTCTTTTATATATATATATATATATATATATATATATATGAGAAAACGAAAAATACACCGGCGGTGAAGGAAGTTTCCTTCACGACCGCTTAGGTGGCCCAATAAAATTATTACACGTGGTGTCATTTAAGAGAATTCATTTATTTGTTATCTTGAATGACGCCCCGTGCTATAATTTTATTGAGCCACCTAAGCGGCGGTGAAGGAACTCCCTTCACCGCCGGTGTATTTCCCGTTTCCTCTATATATATATATATATATATATATATATATATATATATATATATATATGTATGTATATATATATATGTATGTATATATATATATGTATGTATGTATATATATATATGTATGTATATATATATATGTATGTATATATATATATGTATGTATATATATATGTATGTATATATATATATGTATATATATATATATATATATATATATATATATATATATATGTATATATATGTATATATATGTATATATATGTATATATATGTATATATATGTATATATATGTATATATATATATATATATATATATATATATATATATATATATATATATATATATATATATATATATATATATATATATATATATATATATATATATATAACACAAAAACTATTTTTCCCCTTGACATCATTCCTTTCCCTTGCACAGAAGGCAAGAAACTCTCTATTGAACTCTTTTTTTATTTTTCTCTATTTTTGATTTATTTTCATTCCTTTCTAGGAAAAAAAAAGAGAGAAAAAAGCACATACAGTGAGAGTAATACCTGTGGGAACAGGAAGGGCCCAGAGCCAAGGACAAGGTTAATAGTCAGGGAAAACATTCTAAGGCAAGTAGTACATCCTTCTAATATCGTATTTCTAATTAGGTTCTCATTATTTTTAATTAAAATATCAATTTGTGGGTTGTTGCCTTTAATATTTTGTATGCACCAGGTACATGACATTATTTATCTAAAACCCATCATTTAAAAACATAAATATTTGGCTTTCTTCTTAGATATTTAAATGTCGCATTAACATTTAAAGTCAAATATTTAAAATTGGTATTTACTATGTTATTGCTTAAATGTTTATATGTTAGTTGGACTTATATATAGGGCACAAGGCATGCTGTGTTATTGGTTTACTAGATGAATCCACATGAGAGTTGAATTGCGTATTACTTCTTATGTTTAACTGAATTGGATAATAAATTGCTGACATAGAATTATGTTATCGATTTATCTCTTTGTTTGAACTTTGTTAGGAATTATTTATTATCACAGTAAAACTAATTATATTAACAATTATTTTATTAAAGACATCAGAAGCCACCTAATCATTTAACTATATAAACGGAATCATGATTTTATTTACTTATGTATCTTTAATAAAATATTTGTCTATCATATTTTGTGTCCAAGCTTATTATCGTGATTGAATAGCTCTTAAATACCTGATACGTGATATCATTCATGGGAACATGATGGCAAGGTTTGTAAATCTTGATTTTATGAAGATAGAGTATTCTCAAAATACATATGTATGTGATCCTAAATTAAAACGATTTTTGAATTCCAGTTTTTAGTAAAGGGCATATACACAACCTGACTTGGCAAAGCATATATTTCCATTGGTTCTATGCATCATATATCATTAACATGAAAATTAGGGAAACTACATAATGAATAAGAACTGTATCGTATGATGATCAAGTTAGCTATTTTTATTTAGGTGCTGAGGATTTATACTGCAGTAACACCGTGTGGTACTGAACTTGATGTGATAATTTAACTGCAAGTGTACAGTATCGATGTAGCACTACACAGGTCGTCCCACAGAGGTCTCTGGTGTTTTGCAATTTGTACTAATTTTTAGTCTTATCAAGTTAACTAAGAGTTTCTAAATTGAGATGGTTGGTTATAAGTTCTAAAGATTAGCCTAGGATTTCGAATCCATAAGAATAATAGCCTAACTGTGAATTATCTCTTTCTTCCTAATTTTTTAATTATGCACGATCAAGTAACATATTAAAAAGGTGATCTTTTTAATTTGATTTTAATTAAATGCCCCTAAGTATGATCTATCAAGTGTCGTGCAAGTATAGACCATCAAAAATAATATCTTTTTTAAAAATAAATTATATCTAGTAGATAATATTATAAACAAAAGTAAAAAAATAAACTTCAAATCATAATCTAAGCATTGGCTATCAAAAAACCAAAATTAAGTATAACCTATCAAAAAAAATAGATAAGTTTTATTCTCTTCAATTTATTTATAGGAAAATCTTATTAATAATTCTATAAATAAAATCAAAGAATATGAATTCCAAATTTCATCAAAGTATAGATTATCAAAATATGAATTAAGCATAATCTATCAAAGAATTATGATTTACAAAATCTATATATTTTATTTATTTATAAAAAAATCATGACTTTATTTGTTTTTAGGAAGAAGATAAGATAAATCCATATTAGATCTATTAAACTAATTTCATCTACATCTTAGGGCTAAAAAAATTATTTACACATAATTCTAGAAAGCAAAATCCTATTTTTATTCATAAAAATAAAGAAATCTAATCTAGAAAGCAATATAAATCTAAATTAGAAAGCAATTAAAAGAGAATTAATTAAGAAAAATTAAAAAAATAGTAAGAAATACCTCTGGAGTCGGTATGGCGGCCGTCACCCCTTCGGCAAAACCCTAATTTTATTGATTAAAAATTCGAGTACAAAACTATATCCTATTTTCTCTATGATTCTCTATATGAAACCCTATATTAAAAGGATACGACTAATATATAGACTTCGGAAATTAAACCCTAATTTTGATATAACTGAAAAACTACAAAATTACTTCGAAGCCCTCATAGAAAAATCACCCAGTGGGCCCCACTCTCTACTGCCAATTGGCGGCTAATGCTGCTATTTTGTACATGAAGATATGATCATTTTCTTTCGATATCAGTGACTGTATTGAACTTTTGTTCTCTGTAGCTTCATAATCTTATAGCCTTGCTCACTTTAAACTCTTTTATAGGCTTGATTTCCTAATCCGGCTCTGATTTTATGTCATCTCCTTGTAAGAATCGGATTACCTAAAAAATAAACTAAAAATACCCGAGTAGCATTATTTATATACAAATATAGATAATATGGAGGCTATAAATATGCAACATATTACACTTATCACACCCCTACACCTATCTTTTGCTCGTATTCGAGCAAAACCTAAAGCTAAAAAGAAAAGAAAAATTTTTAACTCACTTTCGCAGAAATCACGATTGCACTTAGCACGTGTGTCAAGCCTTTAAACCCCTAAATTACTCTAGTGAACAAGTTGTGTTTTGTGAGGATTTGCAGTGAATATACCTACAAAATTCGTGAAGGAAATAGATTAAGGAATAAATAAAAGAAAAATAAGGATAACCGAAAATCAAGAAATAAAAATTTTATACAACAGAAAGAAAAAATCTTTTTTTTTAAAAATATTTCCTTCAATTAATCTCACTAATTTACAAACTCAAGAACGCATTTAGATTATCAATTTTCAAATCAAGCGTCATATCCGAAACACTTATCATTTTAATAAAAAATTTAAATCCTATCTTTCAATACCCACTAATAGATAATCATTGGCCCCTATACATCTACGTGCATGTGTGATAATATACTTCGGCTTTGGACTCCAATTCTAACTCATGATTCATCTTCTCTCTCATAACATTTTTTTTCCTTTTTTCTCCTTTTTTTTAAGAATATTTCACCTTTCATGTGAATATTCGCGCTTGTTTAGGCGCAAAGTACCCGATTACTCGGATTATACTCTTTTTTTTTACTCTTGAGGCTATTGCTTTCATACCAGGCGCACCCCATTTTTTTATCACTCTCGAGGCTATTGCCTTAATACCAGGCGCACTCTATTTTTTTATTCTCACATTTTTTTTCCTTTTTTTTTCTTTTTTTTTTCTTGTTTAGAGAGAGAATACTTACTCAATCATTATCATCTTTTTCCTTAACCTAATAAACTATTGCATGTGAAGTGATAAATAGATGTATACTTACCTCAAAATTACTATTAGCGGTATTTATTTTTCAGATTTTAATCTTTTTCATAAAATTTTAAGTGTATCATCCAATCTACTCTCCGATCCAATTTCAAATATAAATTTATTTCTTTTGTTTGTAATTAGATTGATCTATGGTGAAAATATATAATTTTTTCTCTTTTTTTTATTGTTTTTATTGTTTTGTTTTTTTAGTCTAAAAACTATCCGAAGTGTAAAATAAAGAAACCCCCCAAAAAATCTAAAAATAAAAATAAAAATCCTAGAAAATATATAAAGAAAAATCTCTTAACCCACTCCCCGACACCTAAACTCGTGTAT
Source organism: Dracaena cambodiana (assembly GCA_036321105.1). Lineage (NCBI taxonomy): Eukaryota > Viridiplantae > Streptophyta > Magnoliopsida > Asparagales > Asparagaceae > Dracaena > Dracaena cambodiana. The sequence continues at coordinate 12,725,892 of JAYEPQ010000016.1, forward strand.
ACCCTCATATACGAACTAAGGGTGGTAAAATAAATATGAAAACTATTGTACAAATACTATACAAATAATAAGAGTCATAAAAAGTTACGATCTCAATATCGTCACCCTATTAACGCATGGAAAGTGATTACAACCTCTCGATCGTTTTTCACTTTCATAGTGTGTGTTTTTTAAATTCGAAATGGGTACATTATTATCTCTCATCATCCTCCTACAAATCACGAAATTCTATCTGTATCTTATGTCGCCCTCGCTTTTTTTGTTTGTTCACATGTAAGCATTAATAGTTGGTTTAAATAATTCTTCATTATAAACCTACCAATTATCGTTAGTAACAAACATACATGTAGAAATATCGTGAGGTGAAGTAAATATAGTGGTGGCCCTTCTAACTCACGAAGTAGTGTGAGCTCCTCTACATACAAATCCTCAAAATTTTGCTCATAAATTAATGGCATGCTTGTACAAGTATCATCATTTATAGAATCAGTATGTGCCAATTCATCTAATAATATGAGCTCATTTTCAAAAATTTGCTCAAATGAGAGCTCATCATTAGTGCAAGAGGTATAATAAGAGTGCAAATTGTGAATCATATTTACCTCAATGAGAGAGCTCGTTGTGTGCTCATTCATATTGAATATGTTCAATGCCATAGTCATATTCCCAAATGATAGTTTTATAAGGCCACTCCTGCAATCAATTAATTCATTTGATATTGCAAGAAATGGTCTACCCGAGATAACGGAAATTTAATTTTGTGGATTGAAAATCAGCTCAATTTCTAAGACAATAAAGTCTATAGGAAAGATGAACTCGCTGACCTTAATGAGTACATCTTCAACCATACCAAGTGGTCTCTTGATCGAACAATTAGGTAGCAGTAGTGTGACCTTGGTAGGTTGAAGTTTTATTAATCCCAGTTGCTGATAAATAGTGTAAGGAAATAAGTTGACACTTGCCCCTTAATCAAGCAATGCCCTATCAAATATAGTGTTCCCAATGGTGCATGAGATTGTGGGGAACCTGGATCTTTTTACTTGACAAGTAAGGAGTTAGAGAGGATTTGCAATATATTTGCAGTAAGAAAAACTTTCTCAGGAATATTTCTTACTCGTTTCTTAGTACATAAAGTTGTAAAAAGTTACGATTTCAATATCGTCACCCTATTAACGCATGGAAAGTAATTACGATATTTTGATTGCTTTCCACTTTCATAGTGTGTACTTTTTAAATGCGAAGTTGGTGTATTATTATATCTCATCATCCTCCTACAAATCACGAAATTACCTGTCTGTATCTTATGTCACCCTTGGTTTTTTCTTTGTTCATATGTAAGCATTAATAGTTGGTTTAAAGAATTCTTCATTATAAACCTGCCAATTATCGTTAGTAACAAATATACATGTAGAAATATCGTGAGGTGAGAAGAGTGTAATATGGTTAAGTAAATGTGGTGGTGGCCCTTCTAACTCATGAGGTAGTGCGAGCTCCTCTGCAAATAAATTCTCAAAATTTTGCTCATAAATCAATGGCACACTTGTACAAGTATCATCATTTATAGAATCTGTATGTGCCAATTCATCTAATAATATGAGCTCATCTTCAAAAATTTGCTCAAATGAGGGTTCATCATCAATGCAAGAGGTATAATGAGAGTATAAACTGTAAATCATTTTTATCTCAATGAGAGAGCTCGTTGTGTGCTCATCCATATTGAATATGTTCAATACCATAGTCATATTCCCAAATGATAGTTTCATGAGGCCACTCCTGCAATCAATTAATGCATTTGATGTTACAAGAAATGGTCTATCCGAGATAATGAGAATTTAATTCCATGGATTGAAAATCGGTTCAGTTTTTAAGACAATAAAGTTTACAGGAAAGATGAACTCGCCGATCTTAATGAGCACATCTTCAACCATACTAAGTGGTTTCTTGATCAAACGATCAGTTAGCTGTATCGAACGACCTTGGTAGGTTGAAGTTTTTCTAACCCAGTTGCTGATAAACAGTGTAAGGAAGCAAGTTGACACTTGCCCCTAAATCAAGCAACGCCCTATCAAATATAGTGTTCCCAATGGTGCATGAGATTGTGGGGAACCTGGATCTTTGTACTTGACAGGTAAGGAGTTAGAGAGGATTTGAGATATATTTACAGTAAGAAAAACTTTCTCAGAGCGTTTCTTGCTCATTTCTTAGTATACAAATCCTTGAGAAACTTGGTATAAGTAGGAACCTATTATATAATATCAAGGAGTGGAATATTTTTACCTGCTGAAATATTTCAAGAATCTTCTCTACTTGCGGTGAAGGCTTCCTAAGCCGATTGGAATATGGTGCTTTCAGCTTAGGAATAGGTTCTTCTGAATGAGTATGTAACGGTGATGGAGGCGATGCAGTTGGTTGTGGAGAAAGAGGTGGAAAAGATGGTGTAGCTTGCGAAATAGTAGGAGAGATCAGAGGGTATGGCTATATTATTGTTCACTTGCTTGCCAGATTTGAGCATGCGAATAGCATTGCATTGGTGGATATGCGACTGATTGGAGTTAGAGGAACTAGCGTTAGGGTTTTTTAAGGGTTGACTTGGGAACATACCCCTGCCACGTTCACTCATTTGACTCGCTAATTGTCCAATCTGCTGCTCTAAATTCTTAATAGATTGAGAGTTCATGAGCATGTGTTGATCTGTTCTTTGAATAAAATCAGTTGACACTTTCATAAGATTTTGCATGTGCGTATCAAGATTGGACATATGCATGTCAAATTTGGATTGAGACTTGAGAAGATTTTCAATATTTTTCTCAAGTGAGTGGAGTTGCTTTTCTTGATCATTATTAGATCCCTGTTGTGGATGTGAGTGGTTTTATGCAGGTGGTCTATTCTGGTTGTTCCCATGATTTGAAGCGTTTGGGTGTTGATAAGCACCCACATTTAGTCTTGGAAACTGACTAGTGGCTGGAGATTGCATGTTGGGGTTTGGGGCTCCCTGATATTGCCCCTGACCCTATAAGAGATTTGGATGGTTCCTCCAGTCAGGATTGTATGTAGGAGCGTAAAGATTGTTCATGGGTTGTTGATACAAGGCGTTAGGCTGCTCAAGTGTGGAACCCATGGGATTTACTAATAGTGAACACTCCTCCATAACATGATTTGGAGTTCCGCAATTAAAGCATATGGGACTTCGAATTTGGTTCACTTGACCCACTGGTGGAGCACTAGTAGTCTCCAACGTCTCAATTCTTCTCATAAGGGTTGCAATCTTAGCTTTGGCAGCTATAGAGCTGTCGACGCTATGAATCCCACCTTTATGCGCAGAAGTTGATGCATTGGGCTTCTCAGCGAGACTCTCCCACTGCATAGTTTTCCACGATAGGTCCTCAAGGAAGTCCCATGCTTCATCCTCATTTTTTCTCATAAACTCCCCCCTGACACATGGACTTAAGAAGAGTTTTGGATGTGTAATCAAGTTCTTCGTACACGATTTGACACAACCGCCACTTTTCTATCGTATGGTGGGGGCACTGAGCTAATAGATTCTTGAACCATTCCAAGTATTTCTAGAAGGGTTCTCTTGGCACTTGACGAAATTGATTAATTTAATTTTGAATTTTTGTCGTCTCGTGTGTGGGATAATACTTCTTAAGAAATACTGCAACGAATTCATCGTAGTGATCGAATCAGTAGGCATACTGTACAACCACTTCTTGGTATTATCCTTGAGTGCAAAGGGGATTAAGCGGAGTTTAATTGCGTCCTCCAATAAGTGCTGCAGTTTTATCATCATGCATACTTCCTAAAAATCACTGATAAAGAGATGCATCCTCTGAATCAAAACCAGTGAATTTAGGAAATATACTGATGTACTGCGGCTTCAACTCATAGTGATTACCCACTGCTTGTGGAAGTTTGATGCATGATGGTAGTGATGTGCGCAACGGGTAACATCGATCCTAAAGGATCGGGATCGGTTGGTCCATCTTGTCTCTCATAAACAAATCTGCTCTCACAAGTCGACCAAATTGATCACGGGTCTAATATGGCATGAACTAATGCATGCGTGAATTTCCTAAACTAATGCAAGAAGTGGGGTGTGGTGGAGATAAAACGGTGGAAGAAATATAATCAAATTAAAAATGTGATTCTTACTGTTCCTACTTTTATTTTAATTTTTTTACAAAATTAGAGAACAAAAACACAAAACTGGAGAGAAAGAGGGGTTAGGATGTACCTGTTCTACCGCCAATTGGCGATTCTTGCCTCAAAATAGTGGCAGAACCAGAGAGTTTGACTCTCTGGTTTTTGCTACGCAGTCCTAAAGCTTCTCTGATCCCTTTTGTCTTCCTGTATCTGCAATTTCTGATCCTTGTATACTCAACACATACTGTTAACCTGTAAAATATTAGAAAAAACAAGAAAACACTGTCGATCCCCAACAATGGTGCCAAAAACTTGATGTGATAATTTAACTGTAAGCGCACAGTCTCGGTGTAGCACTATACAGGTCATCACACATAGATCTAAAGTGTTTTGCAAGTCTTACTAATTCTTTAGTCCTATCAAGTTAACTAAGAGTTTCTAAATTGAGATGGTTGGTTATAAATTCTAAAGATTAGGCTACGATTTTGAATCCATTAAGATACAGTGAATTATCTTTTTCTTCCTAACTTTTTAATTATACACAATCAAGTAACGCATTAAAATAGTGATCTTTTTAATTTGATTTTAATTAAATGCCCCTAAGTATGATCTATCAAGTATCGTGCAAGTATAGACCATCAAAGATAACATCTTTTTTAAAAATAAATTATATCTAGTATAGTCTTATAAACAAAAGAAAAGAAATAAACTTCAAATACTAATCTAAGCATATACTATCAAAATACCAAACTTAAGTATAACCTATCAAAGAAATTAAATTTATAAGTTTTATTCTCTTCAATTTATTTATAGGAAAATCTTATTAATAATTCTATAAATAAAATCAAAGAATATGAATTCCAAATCTCATCTAAGTATAGATTATCAAAATATGAATTAAGTATAATCTATCAAAAAATTATGATTTACGAAATCTATCTTTTATTTATTTATAGAAAAATCATGATTTTATTTCTTTTTAGGAAGAAGATAAGATAAATCCATATTAGATCTATTAAACTAATTTCATCTACATTCTAGGGCTAAAGAAAATTAGTTACACATAATTCTAGTAAGCAAAATCCTATTTTTATTCATGAAAGTGAAGAAATATAATCTAGAAATCAATATAAATCTAAACTAGAAAACAATTAAAAGATAATTAGCTAAGAAAAATTAAGAAAAAATAAGAAATACCTTTGGAGTCGGTATGGCGGTCGTTACCCCTTCGGCAAAACCCTAACTTTATTAATTAAAAATTCCAGTACAAAACTATATCCTATTTTCTCTATGATTCTCTATCTGAAACCCTAGATTACAAGGATGCGGCTAATATATAGGCTTCGAAAATCAAACCCTAATTTTGATACAACTAAAAAACTACAAAATTACATCGAAACCTTCACAGAAAAATCACCCAGTGGGCCCCACTCTCTACCACCAATTGGCGGTAATGCCGCTAAATAGCGGCAAAATTATAAAATTTTGTTCTCATCTTTCTTGTACATGAAGATATGATCCTTTTCTTTCGATATTAGTGATAGTATTGAACTTTTGTTCTCTGTAGCTTCATAATCTTGTAGCCTTACTAACTTTAAACTCTTTTGTTGGCTTGGTCTCCTAATCCGGCTCTGATTTTATACCATCTCTTTGCAGGAATCAGATTACTTGAAAAACAAACTAAAAATATACGAGTAACATTATTTATATATAAAAATAGATAATATGGAGGCTATAAATATTCAGTATATGGCACTCATTAGAACTATAGTTGGATACCTGGTCCCCATAAGGATGATGTCCGTTATTGTTTCACAGTGCGGGGTTTGTCTAGCAGTACCTAACAATGCATCATGATTCAACACCATGGGTTTTGGCTCGGTCTTGGGTATGTACCAGTACTTATACGATACAAAAAACACTATGCCATCTTATCCATCATTTGGTTTCAAATACTATGACTTAGACTTGTTATTTTTATAATTTTTACATGATATTTACATGTTACTTGCAAATGATATATATATATATATATATATATATATATATATATATATATATATATATATATATATATATATATATATATATATATATATATATATATGTATGTATGTATGTATGTATGTATGTATAGTTTCTTATTATACATGTATATATATATATATACTTGCAAATGTATAGTTTCTTATTATTTTATTATTTATTATTCATGCAATACGACTAATACCAACACAACCTATTCATATACTCTTACCTCTAGTATTATGATTGTACATACATTTCTTTCTTTTATATCCTACTAGCTAAGTTTAATCTCCTAAATTCTGAATCTAGGTTTGGAAGGCAAAGAAACAAAATTTGCCCCAACTGACAACCCATAATTTCTCGAACACACTGAGAGATAGTAAGATATGGAGTACGTCCTAGAGACCCCTTGTATTTTTGTTTATATTTTTTTCATCTGGGCACTGCTTTACCCTTTTGTTCTTTTGTTCCTTTTATATTCATATGCTCAGAACATTGCGCCATCTTATATAATTAACTCTATGTATAATAAAAGTCTTTCAATTTCAGATATATTATTTTTCAATCTAAATGTGACAGTAGTATAGTTATTCTAAGATCCTATGATTTTTCGGTTGTCTAGTGTTATTTTAAATAAGGCCCTCCGTTTTTGAAAGCAGCTGAAAAACATGGGTGTTATAGAGTGGTACAGAGTCTAAGGTTAGGTGGAAGATCATAAAACTACTGCCACTTAAGCATATATCTGTGACCCATTCTTGATAATTGTTCTTTGTTTTTTGATATCTTCCTGATATAGTATTGTGCCAATCCTATCGTATCCTATTTGTTTGAAAAGTTTGTATTTGGAATCCCATTATTGATTCCTATCTAATTCGTTACAAAATGATATTGATCCAATCTTTTGCTAGTATATTCCTTAGCAATTAATGGTAAAAAACTTTATGCTAATTTACCAGATATAGATGAAGGAGGATATGATATTATCCTAGACATTGATTGGTTAAGTACCTTTCATACGGTGATATATTGTAAAAGAAAAGAGTAATTTTTCAGATTGAAATGAGTCTGTTGGTGGAAGTTAATCTCTAAAACTAGTAGAATCCCTAAAATGATGAATTTTGGAAGTAATGGAAGTAAGAGAAATAATTTAAGTTGTATCATAATTTCGATATATTCCAAGAAGAGATACCTGAACTACTGCTAGTAAGGATAGTAAAACCTACTACTGATATTATCTCCAGAACTGTACCAGTTTCTAAGCCACCTTATTGAATGGAAATTCTAGAATTATATGAATTTAAGAGACCAATAGGTGAGCTATTAAAGTTCGGTTTTGTATAATCTGGTATTTTATCTTGAGTAGTTTCAGTATTATTAAAAGGCAAGAAAGATAGAAGTCAAAAATTGTGTGTGAACTAAGAAGATTTGTATGTAGTAACGATTAAGAATAAGTACATATTACGAAGAATAACTAGTTTCTTTGATTAGCTAGCGGAAGCAAAGGTATTTCTAAGGAAAGATTTTTATTCAGAATTCCATCAAGTAAGGATCTAAATAGAAGATATTTCAAAGACTGCATTTAGAACTAGACATGGTCATTATGAATAGTTGGTGATACTATTTGGAGTGACTAATACACTAAAGATATTTATAAATTTGATGAACCATATTTCTGCTCAGTATCTAAGTAAGTTTGTGGTTGTATCCATTGACGATATTTTGATCTATTCCAAAAATATAGAAGGTCATGCTGATAATTGAGAATAGTTTTATAGACTCTTAAAAAGCAAAAGTTGTATGGAAATTTAAACAAATGAGAGTTTTGGTTAGATAGAGTTGCTTTCTTGGGTTATATAATTTTTAGAGATGGTGTATCAGCCGACCCTAAGAATATAGAAACTGTAATGGATTAGTCTATATCAAATTCAGTATTGGAGATTCGAAGTTTTCTGGAGATGTTGGGCATAACAGAAAGTTTGTATATAACTTTGCAAAAATTGCATCCCCTCTGACTAACGTAACTAGGAAAGGAGTCGGGCATAACTGGATGGAGGACTGTCATCAAGCACTTAAAGAATTGAAATTAACGCTAATGACAGTACCAGTATTAGCAATTATAAATAACTCTAGAGAAATAAAAGTTTATTGTAATGTTTCAAATTACGGATTGGGATGTGTGTTGACAAGAATTGATGAGTGACTGGATTTGAATCTTGTCCTTAAGTTTCTGAGAAAAAGGAGGATGAATATTATGTCTGGAATTTTTTTAAAGGAAATTGAGGAGACTAAGTATAAGAGATATGACTTTGAGTATGCACTTTTCCAATGAAAAGAATGATTAAGATAGAAATATTGATGAATTGCAATAATTAAAATTGATAGATTTGACAAAATAAGTATAGTTGGCAAGACTAACTAGATAAATGTACTAGAAGATAAGGAATAATATGAGGAAAAGTGAATATAAGGGATATAAGGAAATATTAGAAGGCTAAAAATTTTGTAAAATTAGTTATATTGAAATGTAGAAGGAAAGAAATTAATGATGAATTATATTATTAAAAGACAAATCTTATCATGCTAAATTATCTTACCCAAATTTGATTTTATCTTTCCAGATGGTTGTCTTGTCTCATTACTTTTGTTGGTCGCTTCCATATGACATTTTGTATCTACCATCTAAACTTTATCCTAATATGATTCATGTCTTAAACTTTTTGCATATCACAAGTCCTATTAAGTTGGTGAGATAATCATAGAGATTTATTATCTAGTACCAATAATTGCAGTCACTCAATGAGATCATTTTTATATGATTGAATTTTAAATTGGTCATGAATTCATTCTGATTTTGTATCTCTATCATTCACAATTCTATTATATTGGTATTGAAATATTAAGATTTATTTTCTCTTTTAGAGTCTATTACAATTATATAAAAGGACCTTGGGAATAAACTTTACCGAGATATTTATCACTTATATGTTATCCATTGCTTAATCACGATGGCGTGGTACGCCGAATTGATAGCAGATATTCCTAATTAAACTGTCTTATTTTACATTTCTCCGCCCTAAATAAAATTTCAAAGACGAATTGAAAATCTTGCCTATGGATTGTTATTATCATCAGAGATAGAAACTATTCATGATGTATTTCATATATCATACTTTAGGAAGTGTTTAAATAAAAAGTATATAATAACATATCTATCAAATGTGGATTTGAGATAGAATCTAGAAGTATACGAAAAAACCAGTAGTGATCATTGGCTGGTAGGAAAAAGTCTGTTTCAGAGCTTGAAAATAACATCATGATAAAATATCCATATATTTTCTCATAATCAGGTATGTCAATTTCGTTCGTCTCCATATCCATACATACTCATATATATTGCCATGTCATTTAATTTAGAATTTCGATGATAAAATTCTTTTATTAGGTAGTAGGATGTAATATTTCAAAATTCATACTACTTGAATTCTTTTTTTTTTATTTGATCGTGCTTAACAAGGCCAACATGGGTTAATTTTCGACACTGAAATTATATTCGGTGAGTGTAATTTTAAATCTGTAACTGCAAATGATATTTAATTTTTGTGGTTATTGGTTTTATAATATTTATGAATTTTAAATTTTTTTTGAAAAGTCTAAAAAATATTTTCAATTTTTGCTAAATTCTGAATATTAAATTATTCTTCTAATTATCAGAAATTTTATTTCTTTTATTCTAGATATCGATATGAGAAAGGGATAATTTTCTAGAGTTTATTTTATTTAGCACTCCATCTTATATTAATTTGACAACATTCGAAAAATATTTCTCGGAGCCGTAAATAATAAAATATTAAATAACTTGTAATTTCTTTCCATATACACCATTCTTAAACAAATTTCGAAGGGCACACCTTTGGACTTAAGGTCAGTTTGAGCTGTCATAATAGAGAAGAGTGTGGCAATAGAATTGCTAGGTGGCTCGTTTGGAAAGAAAATGGTTGATGGTTTGGGAACGAAGCTAACATATATATATATATATATATATATATATATATATATATATATATATATATATATATATATATATATATATATATATATATATATATATATATATAAAGTTCGTGTTACCCGTATTTTTTTTGAGCTCGTTCGCTCCAAATTAGGGCTACTGTACTGAAATTATTTTCGATATATGTAACTTTAAATTCGTAACTCCAAATGAAATTCAGTTTTCGTGGCTATTAATTTTCTAATATTTATGTTATTTGGAAATTTTTTTTGGGAAGCCCAGTTTTTTTTTGAATTTTACTAATTTTAAAATATTAAATTATTATTCTAATTATTTCAAAATTTTATTTCTCTCATTCCAGATATCAAAATAATAAACTGATAATTTTTTTATTGTTTCTCGCATTGAGCACTACATCCTATATTAATTTGGTAATATTTGGAGAATGTTATATAGAATTGAACTTATTAATTTATTAAACAAATAAAAAAGGAAATGAAATGAGGCGGTGAAATTTGTTATTTTATCATAACAGAGGAAAATATGCAAGTTAGCCAGTTAGGTTGTAAATAGAGATGCAACCTTATTCACTAAGTTTGGATTAATTATGAAATTGCCATTTACAAACAATCTAAAAACCTAATTAAAAGTTTCCTCCCTCTCCCATTTTTCAGCATGCTTTCTCCGCTTACCCACTGCTTCACTTCCTCGCCAAAGCTGCAAGCTTTTATTTTTTATTAAAAAAAGACAGGAAATTTAAGAAATCAAAATGATTTCAAGATAAGTAACACTCCTAGTTCTCCATTTATTTAATTATGAATTTATTTAATTTATGTTGTGCGTAAATAATTTATTTTATTTTAGGATTATGTTTGTCTTACGTTTTGGATTATGGATTTAGTGTGCTTTCCCAAAATACTTTCTGTGAAAAAATATCTCAAAAAGAAAAAGAATTAAGTAACTAAAATAAATATGCATGAATAATATGAGTGACTAAGTGCATATGAACATAAGTATAGAATATGAATTAATTCATTAATTAGATACTTAATAATGGTTATTCTAATCAAAATTAAGCTCTAGCCTATATGTCAAATCTTCTAATATTAGGTGTCAATAATTGTTGGAGAATCTAATTGATGCTCTACATTTGTGTTTCGATTGTTTCCCGTACTGACATGGAAAAATAATCACATGATTGTTTGGAGCTGACTCGGACATGTACAACAGCAACAATAATATTTTAATATGATCCAGTAAATGACTACGCACCAATGGTGTATAAAAAATCAGTTATTAACAGTGCAGTTGAAATACAGTTTTGATATCAATAAGCATCTCCCCGAACCTAGTATTATTTACAATTGTCAATATCGTATCAAATCCAGTGCAATACATTTTCAATCAATATGATCCTGATTTAGTTTGAGTTAAAGTGTAGTTTAAGTTCATTTTAATTCAGTGATTCTTATAGAGATATTTTCAATTGTAATATATTACCGAAATTTTAACTACTAATTTTAGAGATTTTTTACTGCATATCATAATGACATATGGTCAGACAAGAGTAAGGAAGTGAGAGGTTTTCGTACAAGTAGTTATTTATTTAAAATAACCACTTTCCTTTATAATTCCTTTTTAGACATCGTTGTCATATAATGTTACAATCTTCGTCACCATCAATTAGTGTTTCAATTTACTATTAATGATTAGTCAATTTATAACCTATGTTCCATTTTATTAAAGTTTCGTGACTATCAAATTTTTTATATTTAATTAACACTTAATGATATCAACATGTTTTAATGAGGTATGTAAAAAAGAGTATGACAGTCTTCGAATAAAATCATATTGTATTTAAACAGTGTTGTCGAAGGAAACAAGAATCTACAGTATGCCATACATAAATAATTGTATAAAATAGAAAATCAATTTATTTCTATCTAATAGGAACTATGCATGTAAGAAGTGAGTTTAAGAAGGAACACAACTTAATTTGAGTAAGAAGTAAGTTCGAGAAGGAACTCACCTACATTAAGGTACTAAAATACCTATCATGCTCTACTCTCAAAATATGGTATGCAAGTACGTTAAATTAAGTACGAGTATGAAATTAAGTACGAGTATGACATTTTCTTTTTCAGAAACAAAATCATACTTTATTTAAATAGTTATTATAGAAGGAAACAATAATTTATACCAAGACATATATAAACAATTGTATTTAATAAATTAAAATATAATTCATTCATATCAAATAGGAATGGTGCATGCAAAATTGAGTTTGAGAAGAACCTCTCCTTAGCATGAAAAGCGTTTGTTAAATAAGTTCACAGTCAAGTACCTGATCAAATATCAATATCTATATACAAAACATATAAATAGTTAAATAAGGATTTTTATGATCTTAAGAAATTTTCTTAAATTTTTAAGGGCATGTAAAGTTCATTTTTTTTTATAAAGGCTACTAGGTTCGAATCAAACAAATAAATTAGATATGATTTAATTAGATTTATAAGATGAATGTATGTGCATTCAATTAGATTTTATTAGGTGGTTAAGTAATAGATCCAATGTTATAAGTTTATTAAGGAAGGGATATTGATCCTATCTCTCGACAGATTCTAAGAGAGAAGAAGGAGGTGCTCTAACAGTAGAGGTTGCCGGTGGGGTGACTCAGGTAAGACATGATCATACGGTAGAAGAAAGAGCTCGTAAGGTGTCTCCTCCTATGGTCGGTGGCAGTATCACAGACAGCGGGGTTCCTGTTGGCGGCAACTATTGCTATTCACGATCGGTAGTATTTCAGCAGTTGGCTGCATTTTGATGGTCAACGAAGGTAGAAAAAGGAGAAGAGGTGTGAAAGTGAGTTGGGCATTGTAAGGAGAGTTTAATGAGGTACGTTCAAAAGACACTTATGGAGATTAGAAGGGTTTAAATAGAATTTAGAATGAGAGATTTAGGGAAGGAATTATTGGAATTAAAAAGGATTTATGGAAGAAAGTTTGAAGTCAAAGCCTATTAAATAGGATTGAGTAGAATGTTTTATAGATAGATTTGAAAAAGTTCAAAGGGCTAATAAATGGGATAGATTTAAAAAGATTTTAAAGCAACATATTTAAAATAATTCAAATGATTCATAATTATAATTATTTACGGGAGGTTTTTATGATGAGTTTTAAATTAAATTCAAATAGATCAAATGACTTATTAATATATTTGACTAATAAAAGATTTTAGGAATTGAATAATAGATGGAAATGAATAGGGAGGTAGAAATGGAAGATTCAGATGAAAATTAACTCTATTTCAAATTAAAATTTAACTTAATGATTGGCTATAAGGCTAATGAATGTTTGGTCTTGTATTTAAATTATGGTTTATATTATTATTATTATTATTATTATTATTATTATTATTAAATTATTATTATTATCATCATCATCGTGATTTTGGCCAATGGAATGGGTTTGGACTCTAGTAAGATAATTCAAATATTATGTTCTAAGAAAAAGTTATACAAATATTTTTGTGGTCATAAAATTACATTTAAGTTTATTTATTTTAAATGTTGTTTTAAGATAAACATATGAGAAAAAATATATTAATAAATATATAATTTCGATTTTAGGTAGTTACATCCTACCCCCTTAGAGAAAAATTTTATACTTGAAATTTGAATATAGGTACATAAAACTCTTGTTACAATCAAAACATATAATTTTTGGAGTTCTTCACCATCTCATCAGTTGAGCTTGATGTTGGTTCATGAAACAAGCAACTATCTTCCAAAGAAAATTTGAATCAATGACTATAGAAATTGAATTTTAGGAAAATAAAAATAGATATCGAAGGGATAGAAATTTTTAGAAAAGAAACATCTCTAAGGAACTGAGTAAGAGACATGAATGGGCCAACGTAATGGGAATCAAAGAATTCAATAAGTATTGGGTATATATGTGGCAAAATTTCTATACTAGGATTTAAATCAATTCAAATCACTTGAATTAATTTAAGAATCTAGGCTCTGATATCACCTGTAACGACCTGCCATCTAAAATGCTGGATAGCCAAGTCGTTCGACGGCGTATCTGTGAAAATATGCTAAACCTCAGTACAATATTAGTCGTTACCAGAATTAAATATACAACAATATTTTAATAGAAAATAGAACTTTTATTTGGCAAACAAATTTGGATTACAATGAAAAATGATGAAAATAAAGATAGAGAAATAACTAAGGATAATGATAATATTTTAACAGCGGAAGAAATTTAAAATAACAATGGTCAAGACTAAAAGGAAAGAACGATAATATGTTGCTTTAACCATTCTATCATATCTTCAATTTGTTCTATTGTATTCATCTCAAAATCTAAACAAGCACACCAAGGTCGTCAATTAATGACGAAATAAAAGAAAATAATGCTAATGTGAAAAGATGAAGAGTAAGAGTAACTGAAGTAGATATAAATAATGTATATGATTTTAAAAATATAAAATATAAATTAATTTATTAACTAAGTTCTTTACAATATTTATTCTAATTACAATTGTCCTCTAGTCTACATGTCAAGTATTTTAATTTAATATGTCATATATTATGAGAGAATCTAATTGATACTATATCCGTGTTTCAATTGTCTCCCATATAGACCCAGAAAAATAGTCACGTAGTTGTCCGGAGCTGATCTGGAGCTGCACAACGACAACAACAAGATTTAGATATGATCTAGCAAATTACCATGCACTCATGAGCAAAAATCAGCTGTACAACTTAATAGTACAGCTAAAACACAGTTTTAACATCAATAAGTATCTTTCCCAATCCAGTTTTGTTTGCAGTTGTTAATATCGTATCAAGTCCAGTACAATACATTTCTGTTCAATATCTTATCTTGATTCAGTTCGTGTTAAAGTATAGTTCAACTTCATTATAGTTCAATGATTCTTATAGAAATATTTTCAATTGTAACATGTTACCAAAATTTCAACCACTAATTTTAGGGATTTCTAACTATATATCATAATGACACACGGACAATCAAGAGATAAGAAGTGGGAGTTTTTCCATGCAAGCACATTTCTTAATTAAATAACCACTTTCCTTTAGAACTCTTTCCTAGACACCGTAGGCATATAACACTACAATAATTATTACCATAAATTAGTTTTTTATTATTGATTAGTCAATTCATAACCTATATTTTATTTGAATAAAGTTTGTAAGACTATCAAATTTCATGTAATTAAATTATTTCTAATTATATCAACATGTGTAAATGAGGAATGTAAAACGAATATGATATTTTCATTTTAGAAATAAAATCATACTTTATTTAAACTGTTATTATTGAATGAGACAATAATTTATATCAAGACATATATAAACAATTAAATTTAATATACTGAAATATAATTCATTCATATCAAATACGAATGGTGCACGAAAAAGTGAGTTCGAGAAGAAACTCACTATAGCCTAAAAAGCATTTGATAAATAAGTTCACAGTCAAGCACCTTATCAAAGATCAATATCTACATATAAAACGTTAAAATAGTTAAATATTGGTTTTTATGGTCTTAGGAATTTTTCTTAAATTAAAGGCATGTAACGTCCGTTTTTTATTTATAAAGGCTAGTGGGTTTGAATCAAACAAATAAATTAGATATTATCTTATTAGGTTTATAAGATGAATATATGTACACTTTAATTGGATTCTTTTTAGGTGGTTATCCAATAGATCCAATAATATAACCTTATTGAGGGATATTGATCCTACATCTTGAAGGATTCTAAGGAAGAAGAATGTGGTGCTCAAGTGAGTATGCTCTGGCGAGAGGTGCTCTGGCAGCAATGGTTGGGGTGACTCAAGTGAGGCAGTGATCGTCCAAGTAGTAGAAAGCAGGTGGCTCCTCCTATGGTTGGTGGCGGTCCAGTAGGCGACGTTGTCTTGGCTGTTGGTGGGGTTCCTATCGGCGTCAATGTTACTTTTCGCGATTGGTGGGTTTCCAGTGGTCGGCAACATTTCGGTGGTCGGTTACGTTCCGATGGTCGGCAAAGGTGGGAGAAGGAGAAGAGGTGTGAAAGTGAGTTGGGTGTTGTAAGGAGAGTTTTAGGAGTATGTTCAAGTGACACTCGTGGAGATTAGAGGAGTTTAATAGGATTTAGAATGGTAGACTTAGGGGAGGGATTAATGGAATTAAAAAAGGCTTTTGGAGGAAAGTTTGAAGTCAAAGGCTATTAAATAGAATTGATTTAGAATGTTTTAAAGATAGATTTGAAATGATTCAAATAGACTAATAATGGGATAGGTTTAGAAAGATTATATATATATAATAATTTGAATGGCTCATAATTATAATTATATACTGGAGGCTTTTATGATTAGTTTTAAATTAAATTTCAATTGTCAAATGGCTCATTAATATATTTGACTAATGAAAGATTTTAAAAGTTGAATGATAGATGGAAATGAATAGGGAGGTAGAAATGGAAGGTTAAGATAAAAATTATTCCTATTTTAAGTTAAAAATTAACTTTAATAATTCTATATAAGGTTAGTGAATGATTGGTCATGGGTTTAAATAATAGTTTATATATTATTATTATTAAATTATTGTTATCATCATCATTTTGATTTTGGGCCAAATGAACAGGCTTGGACTCTAGTGAAATAATTCAAATATTATTTTCTTTAAAAAGTTTATACAAATATTTTGTGGGCTTAAAATTATATGTAAGTTTATTTATTTTAAAGTTTATTTTAACATAAACATATGAGAAAAATATATCAATAAATATATATTTTATTGGTTTTGATTAGTTACATCCTACTCTCTTAGAGAAAAATTTAATTCTCGAAATTTTAATAAAGGTACATAAAACTCTTGTCACGATCAATACATATAATCTTTAGATGTTCTTCACCATCTTGTTAGTTGAGCTTAATGTTAATCTATGAAATAAGCAAACAATCTTCCAAAGAAAATTTGAATCAGTGAGGGATTATAGAAAATGAATTTTAAAAAAATAAAAGCAGGATAGAAATTTCTAGAGAAGAAACATCTCTAAGGAACTGAGTCGGAGACATGAATGGGCCAACAGAATGGGACATAATGAATTCAATAAGTATTGGGTATATACGTGGCAAAATTTTTGTACTAGGATTCAAATCACTTGAATTAATTCGAGAACCTAGATTCTGATACTATCTGAAAAGGCCACCATCTAGAACGCTGGATAGTCGAGTCGTTCGGCAGCGTATCTGTGAAAATATGCTAAGTCTTAGTACAGTATCAGTCATTACAAAAAATAAATACACAATAATACTTTAATAAAAAAAATAGAACTTTTATTCGGCGGATAAATTTATTATCATCATCATCTTGATTTTGGGCCAAGGGAGCACGCTTGGACTCTAATGAGATAATTCAAATATTATTTTCTTGAAAAAAAGTTTATACAAGTATTTTGTGGCCTTAAAATTATATTTAATTTTTTTTTGTTTTAAATTTTATTTTAACATAAATATATGAGAAAAAATATATCTATAAATATATATCATATTTATTTTGGGTAATTACACTAACCATTATTTATTTATAAGTTTATTAAGATATCATAAACTACCTTAATTCTTATCTCATAACCAATATGGCAATATTCAAGATAAAGATATTACAAGATAGATCTAATCTAAAGGAGGTGTTTATAATTTCATATGATTTTCGGATCTGATAAAGGGATTGATGACTTAAATTCCCGATAAACTCAAATCTCTTGAATATAAGCTCTATCTAAACACTAGGAGTTTAGGTAGATATGGAACAATTTGAAAAGTCAGACATAACACGTGATAAGCCTTTTAGAAAAATGGAACGAGTCTTGATAGGTTTGAAATGATTCAAAAGCCCTATCTGGTTATTAGATAAGTTTTTCTTAAAAAAGAAATTTCTCGCATAAAATGTTTGTCAGATCTGAAAGGCTAGTCTATGGCTAGTTAGACCTAATTTCTGATTAAATGTTAGCTCGATCTAGATAACACTGGAGGAAACTTATTTTAGCAATATCTAACTAATCTAGTGTCGGAATTGGACATATATATAACTCCACATTTTGGGCTACTCGATAATGGAAACACAATATTTATGGTATATTTTGAAAACTAAGTCAAAATAATTTGAAAAACTAGGATGTAGACATCCAGTTTCCAGCCATATAGAGTGGAAAATTATTGAAAACCCCTGGAAATTTCAATCTTTGGTACTTTTCACATCCTACGTCCAATTGGGATTTTTTAAGATGGGTTGGCCTCCTAGTTTAATATTTTATATAATCAGCCAACTTTTGGGGAGATAATCGGCTTCGATTAGGTTTCAACTGCGGAGAGAAGGTGTTCGAAGATGAACTATCTCGTCATGAATAGTTGACTTCTAAACCAAGCAAAATGATGATATTGTGACTGTGAACTGGCCATAAACTGAGATATCAACACCAGTCAACTATGTCCGATAGACAATAAGTTCATCTTGTTCCTTGTACGCTTACTTGACAGTCTTGAGCAGAATTATATATGCATTCTATAACACAGAAGAAACAGTTTGAAAACCTTCGTTGTTCCCAGACATCTAATTCATTAGAGCATCTTGTGTAGAAGACAATGCAGCGCTCCCTGTAAAGAGGGCACTGGTACGCAAAACATATGACTTGCCCAAAGTTTGGGGCCTGGGAGCTCCTTCAAGAAGGGGAACTGAAATAAGTAAATCTTGTGCGCGTCTAAGTAATACTTGCATGAAAAGTCCATGATGATATCCTATAAAGTATGAAAAGTTTTATAAATAGTCCGCCACCGTATGCAGCTAAATGCGACTGCATACTCATATATTACATAGCCACCATAACATATGTTGTTCGATTGAATAAGTGCATGGGAGCAATGCATCCCCTTATCTTCATGGCTACAAGAAAATAGCCTATCAATGTATCTAATCCGTTCCAATCTAAGCATTCTAGTTATTATGAAGCCATACCCCTACTTTGTCAAATTCATAAGATAACTATAAGCATTACGGTTCCGTCGCATCACTCGTGGGTGGAGCAATCCAATAATGTAGTTATTTTATGGCAAAAAATGATTAGTCTGCATTTAATTATTTGCCGAAAGATTGCAGCATATGTAGCTTTTGGAGGCTTGCTATGCGTATGCCTTGGGCAAGGGAAATGCCAGCTTCGCTGGACTAGATGGAAAGAAGAACGCACCTGAGGAAGGTACATTCAACCAACGCGGACAAAGTTGGCATCACCAACTAATTAATTAGTCAAGCTTCACATTGTTAATTAAGCAAGGTGTCACTTTCATCGCATGATGCCTGGGAACCGTCGCAGATACCCAAGCAGATGATGTACGCTTCTCTCGGTTGGGGGAGACTGACCACATGGGCAATGTCAAGCTGATGGCAAGTTCGAACAATCCCTTCACCCGTTCTAGCTGACATGGAGTTGAATCATGGTGTTTGAGGGCAGCATTACAAATTCGAGGCAATAGAGACAGAAACCCCACGCAGCGACGTACCTGGTTGGCATGCCCGATGCCCTTAAAATAGTTACGACTTACGAGTTGCGAATCTTGCCGGTTAGCTGTCGACTGTGGCATTGCACTTTCATTTGAATGGTTTTAAGTTCAATTTATATTATCTGATATGTGAGGGGGGAGGCGTCAGTAATACCATGAACTCAATCTTTTTCATCTGTTCTCTTTTTTTTTTTTTCTTTTTTTTTTTTTTCTTTTCTAAAGACAAATCTGAAACATAAACATATACAGCAAGATTGAAAGGCATGATAGAAAACGTAACTATTAGTAGATACTCTTCCATTGTAATTAATATATTTTTTTTGTACTTGATGTAAAATAATGTCTCACAAGGCTGCACGTGGTTCGTCATGAGGTATGGCCTTCCCCAATGGGAATTTAATTGCCAAAAGCAACACACCTGGGGATTCTATTTCCAACGCAAAACAGCTGAATCAAAGAGAGATTTGGTATTATATTCAGTAACCATACTTAAACAACACTTTTAACTTATCTTCTTATTGTGCTTGGAAACTGTCCAATTTTGAAACGCAAGTTTAATAATTTTCTAGTGTTTTTGTCTTGGCTGAGTTCATGGTCTGTTCTCTCTATTGGATGAACACATGGGGTCTGTCTGGCTCGGATTTTTTTAAAAGGAATTGATTCTTAACACCAAAAGTATATGTCTATAACAACTAATTACTGTAATTAACAATAGTTAACATGATACAAATGTCGATCATCGCCATTGTACCTGTAGGGGTAAAAATGGGTTGATGACAATCTCCTTATGAGGATCCCTCCTAATCCGCTTTTTAAGTGGCCTATTTTGATAGTAGGCTTAATTTTTCAAATCCCTTGTATAGTTTTATGGTTTTTTTTTTATTTTATTTTTTAAACCATCCAAGTTTTAAAAGTTCGTTGTAGAATCTTTCTGACTCTGGTTTTAAGTTTTTTTCCAGTTTAACATTTCACAGTATATCTTAGATAATTTGAAGTGATCATCATAATAAGATGATTAGTTATCAAAGATGTATGGTCGAATTTTAACCTAGAAATCAGTGTTGATGGGGTTCTACAATGACTTTTAAAACTTGGAGGTTTTTGGGACAAAACTTGAAATATTGCAGGTTTTACGAAACTAAGCCTTTAAATTAAAGTTTAAGATGCTGAGCAAATTGTTGTGGAAGCGTTAGGTAATACAAACAAAGAACTAGGGATTAGTGAGATTCAATGATAATTAAACTAAAAAACGCAGAAATTTTAAAAGAGAAATCAAATTAGAATATCAAATTAGAGAATATCGAGGATTTATATGATTCGAAGCAAGTTCTACATTTCACGGACCGAATCAAATCTTACTATTAATGATATTTATGAATTACAAACTTCAGGATATCTCAAATTTCCAAATATTACGTAGAAATCTCATATTGAGAAGACAACCAAAAACTCACATAATATATAAAAAAGTTCTCTTCAAAAAATATCTCTCTATAAGCACTTAATGTAAAAAAATATTATTTTGTTGAAATAGAATCTTCAACTATCATTAAAAAAAATTACATGCTTATCTTTTATGCAGAAAAATAAAAGATTTAAAAAAAATATATCGGAATCAGCCATTATAAAATCTCGTTTTTAAAGAAAAGTCTGTAGAAATTATTTCGCTCACTTAGCCCATTTTCTTTACTTCACTAGACTCAATGGAATAGTCTGATCAAATTGAAAAGTATGGGTAGAGAGAGACATAATTCCTATGTTTAATATATAACACTACCTTACTCTCCATAACAGTAAGTAGATAGAAATACAAGTTTCTCTATTATCTCTCAACCATGCATATCTTTTCAAATCCAATAACCACTTTATCTTGTTAAATCTAAATAATGTTCATATTACCCTTTTCATGTGGGACATATTTTAACATTCTCTCTTGGCCCATATGAATAACACTTATTTGGATTGATAAGTTAAATATAATATACACATAATATTAGCTTATTTGCACTTTTGTGAGATTATAATAATATCATAATTAAATAACTTACCAACATGAGTCATAGCGGTAAATATCAATAAAGCGACATCTTCCCTTCCATGCACTACAATGCTAGTAAATTATTTAATTATAATCCATAATAGGAAGTAACCATAATGTCCCTATATTATCTTTGTCAAAGACGATTCCTGTCATCAATAATCCATCTTCATAATTACGTAATTGATGGTAAGCAGAAAAGATGTCAAAATCACAATTAGTGATATCTCTATAAATGTTATAAAACAAAAATATAAAGATCCACAAACATCCCTCAGAGATTGCAACAAAAACCCATGCGATCAACATGTTCCTTAAATGTCTTTGGTGCTAATTCTTTAGTCAAAAGATCTGCAATCATGAGCTCAGTCTTAACATATTCTATAAACACTGTTTGTTTCTGAACTTCCTCCTTAACGGCTAAATACTTGAGCTCCATGTGCTTAGCGCCATTAGAGTATTTGTCGTTCTTAAAGAAAAAAAACTGCTGCAGAATTATCACAATACATTCTCAGCGGCCTAGCAATACTGTCGACAATTTCAATTCCCGAGATAAAATTCCGCAACCATAAAGTATGAACTGTAGCCTCAAAACATACTACAAACTCAGCTTCCATAGTAGATGTTGCTATGATAGTCTGTTTGGCGCTTTTCCATGATATTGCTCCTCCAGCTAATAGGAACAAGTAACCAAAAGTTGACTTTCGACTATCAACACAACCAGCAAAATCAGAATCAGAATAGCCAACCACCTCCAACTGATCATATTTTCGATACATGAGCATATAGTGTTTTGTTCCCTTTAGGTATCTTAAAACCTTCTTTGCAGCTTTCCAAATTCCGGGATTACTTTGGTATCTCCCAAGCATTCCAACTGTAAAACTAAGGTCCGGTCTTGTACAAATTTGAGCATACATCAAGTTTCCAACAACAGATGCATAAGGAATATTTTCCATTTCTTTCTTTTCTAATGCATTCTGTGGACAATTCTTTTTACTAAACTTATCTCCTTTACAAATAGGAGCAGAAGTGGCTGCACATCCAGCCATATGAAATCTTTCAAGAACTTTATCGATATATCCTTTCTGAGACAACCCTAACAATTCATGTAATCTATCACGAAATATTTCTATTCCTATCATGTAAGTTGCCTCACGCATATCTTTCATTTCAAAGTTCATAGAAAGAAATATCTTTGTTTCATTCAATAAACCAAAATCATTACTGGCAAGCAATATGTCATCAATATATAGAATCAAGAAAATAAATTTGCTCCCACTGACCTTTAGATATATACACCGATCAACGGTATTTTTCTTAAATCCAAAGGATATTATGGTATCATTAAACTTAAGATACCATTGTCTGGAAGCTTATTTAAGTCCATAAATTCAATTCTTTAATTTTCATATCATATGTTCCTTTCCTTTAATCAAGAAACTTTCGGGTTGATCCATATAAACTCTTCATCTAAATTTCCATTCAGAAAATCAGTTTTCACATTCATTTAGTGTAACTCCAAATCGAAATGAGCCACCAGAGCCATTATGATTCTAAGAGAGTCCTTCTTTGATACATGAGAGAATGTCTCCTTGTAATCAACACTTTTCTTTTGAGTGAAACCTTTTATAACAAGTCTAGCTTTATATCATTCAATATTGTCATTACAGTCGCATTTGGCCTTAAAGACCCACTTACATCCGACTGTCTTAAAGCCATCAGGCAAATCAACAATGTCCCAAATTTCATTTTGTTCCATTGATTTTAACTCATCATTCATGGCATTGATCAACTTTTCAGAATCACTACTTTCAATGGCTTGTGAAAATGAAACCGGATCTTTACTTATCCCTAAATCATAATCAGATTCTTGCAAATATATCAAATAATCATCTGAAATAGCTAATCTCTTTTCTTTTTGAGATCTCCTTAATGATATTCCTTGTGACTATTCTGAAATTGATTTATTAGTGACATTCTCATTATGGAGTGACTAATCATTAGATTGTTATTCAATGTTATCATACTGTATGACAACTGGAGAAACAACAGTTTCTGTTGAAGTTTCGAGTATTGGGATAGGCACCCGAACTTCTTCGATGATCACATTACGTGATACATCACTCCCACTAATTTCACCATTCTCAAGAAATCTGGCATTTTCGGTTTCAACAATTCTCATACTATGGTTAGGGCAATAAAATCTATACCCTTTAGACTTCTCTGAGTAACCAATAAAATACCCGCTTATAGTTCTAAAATCCAATTTTTTTTCATGTGGATTATAGATTCTAGCCTCAGCTGGACAACCCCAAATATGAAAGTGTCTCAAACTTGGTTTCATTGCCGTTCACAATTTAAAAGGAGTCTTTTGAACTGCCTTACTAGAAACTCAGTTAAGCAAATAAACAGCTGTCTTAAGGGTCCATCCACAATGAAATGGGTACAGAAGAGTTACTTAACATGCTTCTAACCATTTCCATAAGAGTACGATGATGCCTTTCAGCCACACCATTCTGCTGAGGCGTATCAGGCATTGTATATTGTACACAAATACTATACTCTTCTAGAAATTTAGCAAACGGTCCTTGACATTGTTTTATTCCATCATACCTTCCGTAATACTCACCACCTATATCTGATCGAATGATTTTCACCTTTCTATCTAATTGTCGCTCAACTTCAGCAATATATGCCTTTAAAACATTTATTGCTTGAGACTTTTCATGCAACAAATAGACATAACCGTAACGTAAAAAATCATCGATGAAAGTGATAAAATACTTTTCTCTACCAAAAAATGGTGAGTCGAAAGGTCACAAATGTCAGAATGGACAATCTCCAAAAGTTTTCCACTTCTTGTGGCGCCTTTCTTTATATGTTTGGTTTGCTTTCTTTTAATGCAATCCACACATACATTGAAATCAGTAAAATTAAGATTCGAAATAATCCCATATTTTACCAATCTTTCCATTCTTTCTCTGGATATATGACCCAGTCTTTTATACCACAAGAAAGAAGAATTTTCATTAACTATACTACGTTTAGTTCCAACATTATGATGCAAGGTGAGGAGTGTTTCAGCAAAATTTTTGTTAAGATTAAATCTATATAACCCTTCAGATAAAACACCAGAACCAACAAATGAGTCATTTCTCAACAAACGAAAACCCTTATGTTCAGAATATAAAGCATAACCATCATAATCAAGTCTTGACATGGAAATTAAATTTCTAGAAATAGTAGGAACATAAAGAGTATCAAATAGGTCCAAATAGTGGTTTGACTCTAAAAGCAAACGTAAAGTTCCAACACCAACAATTGGTACTTGAGTTTCATTTTCCAAGACTACAAAATGCTCATTTTCCTTTATGTTCTGGATCAAAAGGTATCCATGTATCGAATTTGAAACATGAACAGTAGAACCAGAGTAAATCCACCATGTATTAGAAGGAACTTGTGTCATATTTGATTCGAAACATACATAAGCTAATAGGTTACCTTTCTTCTCGAAGCTCTTCGTTACGAGCAATTTTTCTGTAAATGCCCAGAGCGATGACAGAAATAGCATTTTGATCCATTATGTTCCTTCTTGCGAGCTCCATTGTTATGAGAGGATCCCGCAATCTTTAATGGATCTTTCTTAAAACTCTTTTTTGGTTTCTTTCCTTTACTTCCAACTCCATGACTCATAATATTAATTGAATATTGTCCTTATTGCTTAAGCCTTGCCTCTTCTTGAATTAACATACTCGCCAATTCATTCACATTCCACTTTTCCTTAATAGTGTTATAGTGAATCTGAAATAGCCCATACTGAGTAGGCAAGGAATTTAGAATGAACTTAATAAGAAAACTTTCATCAACAATCATACCCAGAGATTTTAGTCTGGCAGCTAGATTGGTCATTTCAAGGACATGCTCATTTATTCATGGCTACCATCAAATTCTATGGTTGTAAGTTCAGCCATTAATCTCCCTCCAAGGGACTTGTCCGCTGAACGAAATCGATATTCCTTTGTATTTTCAATTTGAGAAAGTATTGACTTAATATTATTCGCAATACACATTCGTATAAACATGATGCTTAATTTATTTGATCTTTCCCATGACTTAAACAAAGCTCGCTGCTCTGAACTGCTTGTATCAGTAATAGCAGCTGGTTTGTCAATTCATAGTGCTAAGTCAAGATCCAGAACACCAAGGTGAAACTGGATCCGTTCCTTCCAGTCAGAGAAATTAGATCCACTAATGATTAGAACAGAAGAAGCTAGCGAATGAAGCGAAACAAGAAATGATGCTGCAATAAAATCATCACAACATTAATGCTTTGAGAAAATCATTTTCATTAGTAATACTACATTCAATTTTTGGATTAACTAATGCAATATACTAATAACTTAGTGATTACTTGAAAGTTGGTGCACCTTTAGGTCAAACCATAATAAATAATTATTCCATAATAATTTTGCAAAGTCATAATTCAATTCAATATTTATAACTTTTCTCAGCAATATCACTTTGGTGACAACATGCTAACCATAATACAAATATTGATTGATAAGCAAAAATCGGTCTACAAGTCAAAATAGATAAATAATATCCCAGAATAAAAAAATATCATCATAAAGAAAAAATAGCTCATGCATTAAATCACATGGCCCAACAAATGCTGACCAAAAAGTAATCATCCAAACAAAATAGTGAGCGCAATAAAACAAAGAGGATTACCTGCGAATGTCAAGACTCAAAATAATTTATTGAGGCTCATCCGAATATATATATATATATATATATATATATATATATATATATATATATATATATATATATATATATATATATATATATATATATATATATATATATATATATATATATATATATATATATATATATATATATATATATATATATATATATATATATATATATATATATATATATATATATATATATATAAAGAGGAAACGGGAAATACACCGGCGGTGAAGGGAGTTCCTCCACCACCGCTTAGGTGGCCCAATAAAATAATAACACGGGGCGTCATTCAAGGTAACAAATAAATGAATTCTCTTAAATGACACCACGTGTAATAATTTTATTGGGCCACCTAAGCGGCTGTGAAGGAAACTTCCTTCACCGCCGGTGTATTTCCCGTTTTCTCATATATATATATATATATATATATATATATTTGAGGTGTAAACACTGGAGAAGTCACCCAAGGCCATATAGGTTGAGCTATCATAGCTCGACACATGAGGTTAGGGTTTACAACAGTGATACCCTACGGCCATAGCACCCCTGTACCCCAGATACAAGGCTCAGCATCCGCACCACTTTAAATGCCTCGCTGCAGTAGCTCAGTTGGCTAGAGTTTGTGGCCCTCAATCGTTAGGTCGGAGGTTCAAACTCGACTTATAGCAGAATTTTAATTTTTTTTTAAAATTGACAATTAAGAAGTAATCTTGATTATCAGACAGGGACTCCGGCTACGACATGATTTTATCAATATCTCATTAAATCCTGAAAACATCATAGGAAATTGATCTCTATATTAAAAGGAAAATCATGATAGTTTCAACCATGCTCTGATATCACATGTAAAAAATATTATTTTTTTGAAATAGGATCTTCAACTATCATGAAAAAATCACATGCTTATCTTTTATGCAGAAAAATAAAAGATTTAAAAAAACATACAGAATCAGTTATTATGAAATCTTCTTCTTTAAGAAAAGCATGTAGAAATTATTTCTCTCACTTAACCCATTTTCTTTACTTCACCAGACTCAATGGGATAATCTGATCAAATTAAAAAGCGTGAGTAGAAAGAAGACAATTCTTACGTTTAATATATAACACCTATCCTACTCCCCATAACAGTAGGTAGATAGGAATACAACTTGCTCTATTACCTCTAAACCGTGCATATCTTTTCAAATCCAATAACCACCTTATCTTATTAAATCTAAATAATGTCCATATTACCCTTTTCATGTGCGATATATTTTAACACTTAAAAGCCCAGTCTAACCCCCTTATATTGTTACAGATATTTGGAACAAATTCTAAATTAGATAAGGTTAGCCTTGACCAATTTTGCGCCTCAAAAAATGCCTAAAAAGTGATGTATGTGTTGCACCATCTATGACATATATCATTACAAGAAACTAGAGAATTTTTGACAACAAAAGTCATGACTAAAAGTTTTAAAGTCGTAATGAAAAGTTTCTTGTCTATATGGTTATCAGTAAAGCCTTTTTATGATGACATCGTAGCATCATCACTAAAACTTATTTACAATGACAACTTCTACCTATAAAAAAACTTACCATATTCTCACTGCAACTATTTTTTTTTTTTACAACTGTTGTCATCACTGTATCTAATTTGCAACAACAATACATTTCACAAAAGCTATATTTTTTGTCACTATATATATATATATATATATATATATATATATATATATATATATATATATATATATATATATATATATAAATTATTTTATGGTGACATTACTTACACATTCAGTGACAATACTTCTTGCCATAAAGACTATTTCTTAGTGACAAGTCTTAAATGCTATTATGAAAAAAGTTTTTTTTTGTGACAAATATCATATATAGTGACAATATTAATTGTTCCAAAATGTACTAATCAATGACGAATATCTTATGTAATCACTAAATCTTTGTTAAGTGACAAACTTACGTACGATGAATATCATTAAATAATCAAACTCAAATGAATAATCTATTTATAATTGATACTTAATCGTTAATTTAGAACACACAAAAAAAATTCCATTGCAAAAATATGCTAAAATAATAAAATATATAATGTAAGTTACATCCAGTTTCTTACAAAAATATTAAATTGTTTATATTTAACCTACATTAATGTCAACTAAACACAAAATATGTAACGCCCCGCACCCAAGGTGCGGGTAGTGTTCGGCGATGTATCATAAATAACTACACCAAGCCTAAAATACTTTTAATGATTTGAATGCTACTGCCACAAACCCATACACATATGCACTGAAAGAATAATAGAAAGACATTAAACAATCTTTCTATTTTGTTCCAACAAAATATTACCAAATTCATGAAACAATCCAAAAAGGATAACACTTATTACAACTTCAAATTTGAACTTTGAAAATAATAAATCAAAGTGGAAGGGAAAGTCTGAAAGAATAAAATAAATAAAAGATCTCGTAAATGACACCTCATAATGGAAACATTACTAATTATCTGCTAATTCTACGAAATACTGCTCCAGCTGTGATGGGTCCGCCCATTAAGTATTCTGCAAATTATTTGGGCGTGCCAAAGCAGGGTCGTTAGAACGACTTAGCAAGTAGTACAAGAGAAACATAATAATATACAGGCACACACTATATATATATATATAAAATGAAATAATTAAAATACTAAAAGTCATGATAAGATTGTTGAAATATATGTCTTTAGAAAGAAATAGAACATGAATCTAATTACAGATATTTTGAAAATGATAATGGTCAGAAGAGTATATCTGTGTACACATGTCATGAATAATCTTGTAGCAGTGACAAATATAACAAATTAACATGCAAGTGAAAAAAATGGCTTCATATTATTATTATTATTTTGGTTAACTTATTTGGACCTGTCAGAAATAGTATGCCACATGTTCTACGAGTATCTCGTGTATACCCTGGACCACAACCATGATTCATGGTACTACCTCAGGATATACCACTAAGTATTAATGAACATGAACTCTGATGAGTCTAAGCTCCAGGTGCGCTGCCCTATATAATTATGGTGATCCAGTAATCATCCAGAATCTCATGGTTGGTTCCTAAGTTTGGTTGTACAAGCTCAAAAATTTAAAACTCCTAAAATATATGTACAGTTTCTTTTTCGAGTTCCCCATGACCCCAATTCATTTTATGATTTTAAGAATGGATTTATAACTTACATTATTTTTTTATCTCAATTATGATCAAGTCAACGAGTTATATATCTATTAAATAAAATGCTATTCTAAATGTTACTTATAACTATGTTGTACGAGTGGGCATAAAAAAAATTTGCCAGTTGCAAGACTTTCAAGAACTAATCAAAAGCCCTTTTTTAAATTTAAGATTTGGAAATAATAAGAAAAAAATAATGAAGATAATTCCATAAATTAAATAAATAAATAAACTTATAAGTATAAAGGATAGTGGTTTGCTATTGCCAATGTAGATAAACATAATAATGACTTAATCTATTTGTGGAAAATAAAATTACAAGCTTCCAAATAAAGTGAAATATATTATTTCCATGTTATACACAGACTTAAGAATAACATTTGTTTGTTTAGGACTTTCATGAACTATTTTGACATAATTTGAATAATACATCGTCCAATTCACGACCTTAAAGGTCTTGTCACCATGAATTCTCTCTAGTATAAATATCCCATTCACTACAATACTTTTTTACTTTGCATGCATTCTCAAAATTTTGGTATTTTGCTATTCATAAGGACGGTGGTTGTTTTTTTATTTTTTTTTGTTCAGTCCTGTTCAAATTGAATAGAACAGGTCTTGTTCTGTTTCTGTTCTGTCCAGAATAGAACAGTTCCTGTTCTGTCCAGAACAGAACAGGAACAATCGTGTTCTGTCCAGAACGGTTCTGTTCTGTTCTGTCCAGAGCGGTTCTGTTCTGTCCAGAACAGAACAAGGTTTTTAGTCTATTTCAGATATTTGGTGAAAAGGGTAGCTATTCCTTGAGTCACAAATTCTATCCAATAAAAGTTATACTATTTGGTTCAGTTGACAAATATTAAGTATTCTGAGTAAAAGTGAAGCAGTTAAATTCAAATGGTGAAGCAAATACTAGAAAATACCTCTCAATCATCTCTTTACAAACTTGCATCTAAACCTTGGACAAGAACTCCTGAAATATCCTTTTGTTGGCTAGTTAAGTGATTAAAAACTTACATCTAGTTGATTTTTTTTATTTGTGTAGAAATTACATTCAGTCTAGTCTAACTCTAACATTGGGTACAATTAAATGTTTATGAATACCTCCTAAGTCTATAGCATTATAAAATCTATTAATGATAGGAGAATTAATAAATGTATTCCTCTATTACATATAGAAAGGCAAAAAGACAAAATTAAAAATAGCACTTGTAATTATATTCACATTAAGGATCAATCAATTTTCTAAGGCTTAAATAAGAGAGCAAGATACTTGAAGGCTGCAACTAATATAAAAAAAATATATTCTTAAACCGATTAAATCCTCTACAAAAGAACTTTAAACTATCAGATTATTTTAATCAAATATAGCCAAACTTCTGTAATTAAGGGATTCGTTAAGTTATTATTTCAAAGTTAATTACGTATTTCACTATAGAATTGTTTCTATTTTATACCTCAACACATTAAAAAAAAATATTAATGTATAGAAATTGATCAAAAGAATATAAAAAAATCATGAAATAATAAAGTATTTGCTTCAAAATCACGCTCCGAAAATTGGCTGCGATATCCCCCCTTCTTTTTTTTTCTTTCTCCTTCTTTCCTTCCTTTTCTTATCTCTTTCTCTCTCTCTCTCTCTCTCTTGTGTTCAATGGGGAAATTCTCCTCCGCTTCCCTTTTTATTTTTATTTTATTTTTTTTATTTTTGTTATTTGTTTAATTGTTAGATTTTTTTTAGGTTTTTAAGTTAGGATAATATTTCATAGGATAAAATTTAAACCAACTAATTCTATCAAATCTAAACCAACTAAATCTATCATTATCTAGTTAATTAGTATTAATTAATTACAAGTGAAAAAAAAAAATCAGATTTGTTAGATAAATATCATATTTATTTTATTTTATTTATTGTTATTTTTTTTAACTTTATAATTCTGGGTTATTACAATCTACCAACTTTAAAAAAAATTTCGTCCTTAAAATTTAAAATGCAGGAAGAATAATTTACCTGCATTGATGAAAAGGTATGGGTATTCTTTTTGAACATTATCTTCGTGCTCCCAATTAGCATCTCCCTATGAATATCGGTCCCAAGCAATTAAAACAAGTGGAATTGATCGATTCTTTAGCATTTTCTCTTGTCGATCTAGGGTCGCAACAGACCTAGCATCAAAAGACAAGTTTACATCCAATTTTAACTCTGAATAAGCCGAGGAGAATCGATTGGTAAAACTGATAACATGGGAGGCCTTTAAGGAGAGCTTCTATACGAGATTCTTTTCCCAGACGGCACAGTTGGATCTAGAACAACAGTTCATTCATTTGAAACAAGGAAATAGGACGGTAGATGATTATGTGGCAGAATTTGTCAGATTGAGCAGGTTTGTCCCATTATTGGTGGCTCAAAAAACAGATAGGGTCCGAAGGTTTCAGAATGGGTTGAACTTTGAGATTCAAGAACGCATAGCCACCCCATAGTTTGAAATCTATGCTCAAGTTTTGAATGCTGAAAACGTGCAAGAGTAGATCGCGGATAGGAAAAAAAAAATCCATGTAGTATCCCAGAAGAGGAGTATGGGTCAGGCGACTGGAAGTACTGGTAAGGGTACTCTAGCACCACCACAGAATCGTTAGGCTATGCAACATGATCAAAATGTGGTTTGCAACTACTGTCTCTGACCCGGACATGCTCAGAAGGACTTCAGACGAGCCCATAACTTGTGCCTGATATGTGGCTCGGCACATCATCAGATTGGAGGTTGTCCATGGCGATGAGAGACAGGTGACATTACCAGAGCACCAGCATCACAACAATAGCAGCAGAGACTTGCAGCACCCCCTCAATAGCAAAGGTTATCGGCACTGCCTTAGCAGAGACCTACGAGATCTAATCCTAGTGGTTTCGCACTTGTCACTCAACAACAGACTTTCCAAAGGGCTCACGCAGTAGGAAACCAAAGGCAAAGACATGCTTTTACAATGACATCAGAACAGGCCAGTGAGAATAGTGATGTGGTGACAAGGATTATCCTAGTGCACGCTACACCAGTATTTATATTATTTGATTCCGGTGCATCTTATAATTTTGCATCATCTACATTTGTTTCCCATCATTGCATTCTTTGTGATAATTTATCTGTGGGTTGGAATACTAATACTAGGAATGGGGTAATTTTTCTAGTAAAGAGTGTAGATTATGCCCCATAGTTTTTTGTGCAAGGGAGTTCTATGCGAACCTTTTGGTAATTAAGTCTGCGGAGTTTGATTTCATTTTGGGAATGGACTGACTAAGTACTTTCCATGCAGTGATAGATTGTAGAAAGAGAAGTGTAACATTCAAAATTCCTAGGCATTCGGAGTTCGAGTTTCTTAGTGGTAGTAAATATTTGGAGCCAGCCATATTTAGGGCAAAGCCGACATGAGGGGTGCTCAGGATATGGGGATCCCAGTGGTGTACGAGTATTTGGATGTTTTTCCTAAAAAAATGCCTAGATTGCCTCCAGAGAGAGAGGTGGAATTTTCTATAAATATTATACCTGGTACAATACCTATTTCCAAGGCACCTTATTGAATGGGACCTGCGAAGCTGGCAGAAGTAAAAAGGCAATTGGAGCAATTGAAGAGTTTGGGTTTCATTCAGCCGAGTACGTCACTGTGGGGAGCTCCGGTCCTCTTAGTAAACAAGAGTGATGGTAGCAAAAGGCTTTGCATTGACTACAGAGAGTTGAACCGAGTTACAAAAAAGAACAAATATCCGATGCCTCGGATTGATAATTTGTTTGATCAACTTAGCGGAGCCAAGGTGTTTTCTAAGTTAGATCTTAGATCTGGATATCATCAAGTACGTGTAAAGGTAGCAGATGTCTAGAAAATTGCATTAAGAACCCGTTATGGTCACTATGAATTTTTGGTGATGCCATTTGGTATGACAAATACCCCAGCAGTATTTATGGATGTGATGAATAGGGTATTCGCATCGTATCTGGATTAGTTTGTGGTAGTTTTTATTAATGATATTTTAATTTATTCTAAGACTCATAAAGGCCACGAAACACATTTGAGGATGGTGCTGCAGACTTTAAGGAAAGAGAGGCTTTTTGGAAAATTAAATAAGTGTGAGTTCTGTTTGGACAGAATATCCTTTCTGGGACACATTGTTTTGGGGGAAGGAATTTCAGTGGATCCCAAAAAGGTGGAGGCAGTGATGGATTGTCCTATTCCCAAGTCAGTGACAGAGGTGTGAAGCTTTCTTGGATTGATAAGGTATTATCGGAGATTTGTGCAGGACTTTTTCAAAATAGTGAGACCTCTGACTAAATTGATGCATAAAGAGAGAAGTATACATGGACTGACGAGTGTAACAATGCATTTGAGGAATTAAAATGGACGTTGACTACTGCACCAATATTAGCGATACCAGATGGACTCGGAGAGATGGTGGTATATAGTGATGCATCAGGAAGTGGATTAGGATGTGTTCTTATGCAGTATGGTAGGGCGATTGCTTATACCTCAAGACAGCTCAAACGTCATGAAAGCAATTATCCTACACATGATTTGGAACTGGCAGCAGTTATCTTTACTTTGAAGATCTAGAGGCATTACTTATTGGGGATAAGGTAAAAATTTATACAGATCATAAGAGTCTGAAATACATATTTACCCAGAACGAGATTAATATGAGACAGAGAAGGTGGTTAAAATTAATGGCTAACTACGATGTAGATTTGCAATATCATCCCGGTAAAGTCAATGTCGTATCACATGCATTGAGTAGAAGGCCAATGACTATGTATCTTACACAACAGAAAGAGTTAGTAAAGGATATGATGAATTTGGGTTTGGAAGTGATTATGCCTGGGACTTCGAAGCAGTTAACGGTGATGAAAATTCAATCTAGTTTAAATGAGAAGGTCAAGACAGCGCAGGAAGGGGACAGTCAACTTCAAAAGATTTGAAAATAGGTGGAGACAGGTTTAAGGTCAGACTTTTCCATTAATGTTGATGGGACCCTTCGGTATGGCAATAGATTGTGTGTATCTAAGGGAGATGTTAGATAGCAGGTATTGGAAGAAGCTCATAGTTATGCATATTTGATACATCTAGAAAGTACCAAGATGTACAAAGATCTAAAGCAAAAATTTTGGTGGAATGGAATGAAAGAAGTGATAGCCGGTTATGTGTCAAGGTGCTTGGTATGTCAGCAGGTTAAAGCTGAACATCGCAGGACAGGATGACTTCTTCAACCACTTCCTATACCAAAATGGAAGTGCGAGAGAGTAACTATGGATTTTGTGACAGCACTTCCTCGTAGCTCAAAGAGAAATAATTCTATATGGGTTATAATGGATCGCCTCACGAAGTCGGCTCACTTTATACCATTTGTGTAGGTCAGAGCACAGAGATTTTAGCTGATCGCTATATCCGGGAAGTGGTTAGATTGCACGGAGTTCCAGTTGAGATTGTATTAGACAGAAACACTAGGTTTAGGTCATAATATTGGACGAGATTACAGGAAAGTTTGGGCAGTCGGCTGAGTTTTAGCACTTCTTATCATTCAGAGACGCATGGACAGTCAGAAAGAACAATACAGATACTAGAAGATATGTTGAGGGCATGTATGATAGACTTTGGTGGGTCTTGGGAGGACCACTTGCATTTGGTGGAATTCTCATATAATAACAGTTATCAGGCAAGTATCAAGATGGCTCCATTTGAAACATTATATGGGAGGAAGTGTAGATCGCCATTGTGTTGGGATGATATGGGTGAAAGGAGACTTCTTGGGCCTGAGTTGGTAACTCAAACGGTAGATAAGATCAGAGTGGTGAGAGAGTATCTCAAGGCAGCATAAGATAGACAGAAGAGTTGGAAAGATCTACATCGGAGACCTTTAGAATTTGAGATTGGTGAAAAGGTGCTTCTCAAAATATCACCGACTAGAGGAGTTATTCATTTCGGCAGGCGAGGAAAATTGGGATCACGATTCATTGGGCCATTTGAAATTGTGGTAAGAGTAGGAGAGGTGGCTTACAAGATGGTGCTACCCTCATCTTTAGAAGCTGTGCACGATGTGTTTCATGTGTCACAATTGAGGCGCTATGTTCCCGATGCAGCAATGTCCATAAATTGAATTTTGATCACCTCCACACGGTCTCCATCTGCTACTTGTGCTGCACCCAATAGGTTCTCGGTGTCCACCAGCCACTGTTCTACCTTCACAGGTTCCTCAGGCCCATAAAAGGGTGATAGATTCAACTTTCTAAACTCTGACACACTACCTGTCTTCTGTCTTGAAGCTACCAACTCTTGTCGCAATATTTCAGTTTATTGTTGTTGGTTCTCAATAAGTCTCTTAAGCATCTCCATCATGTTGGGATCTTCGGCTTGTGGAGGGATGCGGGAGGGAGTGATGCGATGGCTGAACATTTCTCTGAAAGATTGAAGGATTTGGATTAGATTGGGAAACAAAGAATAAACAAAATGATAGGATACAAGGAATCAAAGAAATTGGACAAGAATAAAAGATAATTGCAATTTATGCATATGTATATGTGGTAGTAATCCGAGTTCGAGACTTCTAGCTAGAAGCTAGTGCCGAACTTGGCTCTGATACCAACTGTAACGCCCTGCACGCAAAGTGCAGGTAGCAATCGGCGACGTATCATAAATAACTTTGCATGCATTCTCAAAATTTTGGTATTTTGCTATTCAATCAGGACAGTGGTTGTTTTTTTTTGTTCAGTCCTTTTAAAATTGAACAGAGCAGTTTCTGTTCTGTCCAGAACAGAACAAGAGTAGTCCTGTTCTGTTATGTCAAGAACAGTCCTATTATGTTCTGTCCAGAACAGTCCAGTTCTTTTCTGTCCAAAACAGAACATCCAGTTCTGTTCTGAATAGAACAGTCCCATATTTTTTTTAGTCTATTTCAGATATTTAGTGAAAAGGATAGCTATTCCTTGAGTCGCAAATTCTATCAAATAAAAGTTATACTATTTGGTTCAGTTGACAAATATTAAATATTCTGAGTAAAAGTGAAGCAGTTAAATTCAAATGGTGAAGCAAATACTAGAAATACCTGCCAATCATCGTTTTACAAACATGTATCTAAATTTTGAACAAGAACTCCTGAAATATAATTTTGTTGGCTAGTCAAGTGATTAAAAACTTATATCTAGTTGATTTTTTTTTATTTGTGTAGAAATTACATTTAGTCTAGTGTACAATTAAATATTTATGAATACCTCCTAAGTCTATAGCATCATAAAATCTATTAATGACAGGAAAATTAATAAATGTATTCCTCTATTATATATAGGAAGGCAAAAAGACAGAATTAAAAATAGCACTTGCAATTGTATTCACATTAAGGATCAATCAATTTTCTAAGACTTAAATAAGAGAGCAAGATACTTGAAGGCCGCAACTAATATAAAAAAATTATATTCTTAGACCGTGAAATTTACTAAAAAAAACTTTAAACTATCAAATTATTTTAATCAAATTAACCAAAATTCTCTAATTAAGGGATTCATTAAGTTATTGTTTCAAAGTTAATTACGTGTTTCACTATAGAATTGTTTTTGTTTTATACCTCAACACATTTTAAAAAAAATATTAATGTTAAGACGTTGATCAAAAGAATTAAAAAAATCATGAAATAATAAAGTACTTGCCTCAAAATCACGCTCCAAAAATTGGCTGCGATATCCTCCCTTCTTTTTTTTTTTTCTTTCTCCTTCTTTCCTTCCTTCCTTCTCTCTCTCTCTCTCTCTCTTTCTCTTGCGTTCAACAGGGAAATTCTCCTCTGCTTCCCTTTTTATTTTTATTTTAATTTTTTTTGTTATTTGTTGGATTGTTAGAGTGTTTTTTTTTTAGGTTTTTAAGTTAGGGTAATATTTCATACGATCAAATCTAAACCAACTAAATCTATCAAATCTAAACTAACTAAATCTATCATTTTTGTAGTTAGTTAGTATAAAATAATTACAAGTGAAAAAAAATCAGATTTGTTAGACAAATATCATGTTTATTTTATTTATTTATTATTATTATTATTTTGAATAGTAATTTATTTTTATTTTTTTTGACCTTTACAATTCTGAGTTATTACAAAATAATAAATTTTTGGACTGTGAAATAGAACAAAAAAATGTAGCTATATGCTTTTAGAATAAACAATCGAACTCAGTTTGTATTTAAGCTTGAATGTCTATCTTTATTTCCTCTTGTGTCTGAACTCGAATTTTGGCTCATATTTCTAGAAGTTTTACCTTCATTTCCTTCTATGTCTCAGCTTGAATATTAGCTTGTACTTCTATAAATTCTGCTTTTAGTTTCATATGCACCTCAATCTATACTTCTCTAATTTTTTGTGCACTTTCCCCATTATTGCCTCTTTAGTGTAATTAACTGTATTTTATACTTGCTCCTATATATCTGGTTGAGTTCTCTTACTTGGAATGTTTTTCTTGCCCTTTTTCTATGCAAATAACTTGATTTTTCACCAACAATGTGAAGCAACATATCATCCTGAGTCATCCGCGATCCACCATCTTATATTTGTTGTATAACAAACTCATGTTTTTTTCCCTGTATTTAGATTGAAATGATTAAAATATACTAGAAATAAAAGAATGGAGTATCACTTCATATATAATTAGATGAGAGTAAAGCTATAAATATATTATAATAAAAAACATGCACAAAATAAACAAAAATATGCACAAATCTCTTCTATTCAAATTGATAATTTTATGAGAATATTTAAAAAAATAACAATAACAACATCCATATTTTTGTTAATAATAATGGAGATTTGATGAGGTAATTACTCGTTAAAATAGTCAGCTCGTTCACAAGGCTTAATCTAGCACACTTAAGAATAAATTCAGGTTGAGTCCTAAATATTATCTAATCAACTAGATATTTTTATGAAATGATCCATATATCTAATTATAAAAACATAATAAATTTGGTAAAAAATTATGGAGATTTGATATGCCAATTAATTTTTTGAAAAATCGGCTTGTACACGAGATAGATTCTGATGTAGTTGAGAAATAAATTTGGTTCCAATCCAAGTATTACCCATTCAGCTTATAATTTTTAGAGCACTATCTAAACATGTAGTTATTATAAATATAAATTTCAGTTAGGAATTATGAACATATAGTTTGCTAATTACTCATTTGAAAAAACAGCTCGTGCACAAGACCAATTTAGGCACAACTACGAAATAAATTTAGTTCAAGACTCGAATCTCCTCCATTTAGCCTGATATTTTTTTAAGAAGTAGCTAAAACATGTAGTTATAATAGTGTAAGAAATAAGGAAAATGGAAATTTAATAAGCTAATTATTCATTAGAATACTAAGCTTGTATATAGGATATATTCCTGTACAACTGAAAAATAAATTTGGTTTGATACACAATTCTCACCCATAAAACTTTAAATTTTTAGAAGAGTATCTAAAGGTGTAATTATAACAATATATAAGATTTGATAAGAAAATATGGGGATTTGATAAGCTAACTACTTACTAGAACACTCAGCTCAAGCACAGGTGTAATGCCACATATCTCAAGATATGGATAGTATTGTTCGACATATTGTAAACGAATATGCCTAGTCTAGAATATAACACAAGCATACAATATTGTCACAAACGCGTATACCTATATGATAAGATAATAGCATGGAAACAAAATCATAAATTTTATTCTAGTAGATGATGATCAAAACAAGTTTCTAAAAGAATAAAAAAGAGATTCTTATAACAACATCAAAAATTAAAATCTAAGAACATAAATAAAGATGGATAACAGAGTTTTTCATGATTAAAATGTCAAAAATTAAATAAGAGAAAGGGTCCTCTTATATTACTCTTGCAGCGACAGTACATGT
Organism: Dracaena cambodiana; assembly: GCA_036321105.1. Lineage (NCBI taxonomy): Eukaryota > Viridiplantae > Streptophyta > Magnoliopsida > Asparagales > Asparagaceae > Dracaena > Dracaena cambodiana. Next base: position 12,765,567 of record JAYEPQ010000016.1, read on the forward strand.
TGAGTTCCTTCCTCTTCCTTGATATAAGCGTCCGGATGCGGTGGGTCTTCTTTATCGGTCATCTACAAAACTAGATCATTTAGGCATGCCAAACCAGAGTCATTATAACTGCCTAGTAAGTGTTCCAAGAAAAAATGGATATACATGCATGCTATGAGTGACATATATAATGCATGAAATATAAGGAATGGATAACATATATGAGTATCATATGAATCATGTCATGAATGAGAAAAAGTGTAAATTTCTATCATTATTATCTGAAAGTTGAGATAATCATATAAAGGAATTATACATATCATATGGTGTAATATCTAAAAGTTCTTGCTAACCGCATGACTGCGATCTAAATCGTATACTCAAAACTGTAAGAGATTGACAAGTAGTATAAGGGTGGTAATCCATGATTGTTCTATTGAGGATCGTTTTAATCATTGTATTTGACACTAAATAAATAAATTATGGAATAAAAAGATTGAAGGATTTTTAATTACTTAAAAGAAATTGTTGGTCAGATAAGTTCTCCTCAATAGAATAATTTACTAGATATACTTATACTTATTTATCTCAGTTGCATAGATTACATAGTCATTCTACAATTGAAAAATATATCTTTAAAGCACAAAAATCAAATAAATTTGTAAACTTGATAATTTTGCTAACTTTTCCTAATTAATCGCATACATATTTTGAGTTTAGCTAAGTATGACATATAAATAATAAAAATAAATGTTCAAAATCTAAGCATATACCATGTGTAAAGAGTCTATGGTATATAAAAAACTAAGTAACGAATATATCATCAAATTATACATCATCAAAGACTCAAAATCATATATAAAACCTAATAAGATAATAGGGAACCAAAAATATTAATTTTACATAAATCAATCAAGCATGATAAGTAAATAAATACATACTAATAATCATTGCTTTATCTGAACTAATGAAAAAATTTAGCCATCCATACTCATCATAGCCATCAATATACGTGAATAAAAGAGATTCTTTTATTAATAACTATGAAAGAATACAAAAATAAAACTCAATAATATCTTTTTTCTCTCATATATCTCTCTATATCTCAATTACAATGGATATTTTAACCTCTCAAAAATCCTAACATGAATTATATTTGAAAAGAAACTCCATTTTCTTCAGAAATCCTCAAATAACTCTCTTTGCGGCCGTGGCTGTCCAAAACCATATCTAAAGCTCCATCTACAGCCGCTCTCGGGTTCTGCTATAGTCAACAACTGTCGACAGCCAAACCTGTAAGATGATAGTATGGACTAATATTTGAGATACGCTTTGATTTTTTGATATCTTTCCATATAGAACCCTATAAATGATTATAAAACACTAGAAAAACATTAAAACGGAAAGTTTGATCAATAAAAAGAATTTATCATTAATTTCTTGTATTAATCACGGAAATTGGATTACAAGTGCACAAAAATAAACTAAAATAACAATATTTTTTACTCGTACGCACACCTCAACTTGAGTTTTGCTAGTCCCTTAGCATAATTATCAAATTAAGAAAATAAAATAAATTCTAACTGAAAAGAAAATAAATACTAACTATTTTTTATAAGAATCACGATTGCACTTAGATCATGCAACAAGTAGTTAAACCCCTAAATTATTCTCGCGGACGAGTGTTGTCTCATGAAGGTTTCCAGTGACGTTACACACAAACATCATTAAATGTTGGATTCAAGTAAATAAATGGAATAAAATTAAGGATAAGTGTAAAATATAGAAAAAGGAAAATATTTTATTTTATTATTATCTATTTGTTTTTGTTTTTTATTTCTTTTCCATATAAAGTTCAATTAGAGATATGCACTTGCATACTTACAAAGATATCAACTTTAACAAATATCTTTTAATCTCATATCTTTATGTATCTATTATAATCATTTAAATCATATCGTAGATATACTTTTACTTTTAATTATCCTCTCCTATGCACTCTTCTGATCATGTATATGTGTTTTGTCAAGTTTCAAACTCCAATCAAACTTAAAGGAACCTTATATATATATATATATATATATATATATATATATATATATATATATATATATATATATATATATATATATATATATATATGTGGATTACTATAGGTGAGTCGCCAGCTCAGGAAAAGTTACGTGAGCTAGCGGCAAAACTATAATGATCCAATAATTTTTCTTTAATTTTTTTTAACAATTACTATCTCTATCTCCTTAACTCTTTCGGATTAAATTTCATAAGTTTTGGAGTTCATTTACCCTTTCATTAAGTGCATACAAAATGTTTTATTTATTAAAAACTATTAATTTTGTGTTAACTTGACGGAGGACCAAATCAAAACTAAAACCCAAGAATTTGGGTATGAGTGAATTCTAGGGGGTTGAGATCATAATCAAAAAGAATTTTTTTAAAAAAAATTATTGGAGATAGTAGAAATGAACTGCACCTCAGGTAACTTGCGTGAACTGTCAACTCATTTATATTTTTCTCATATATATATATATATATATATATATATATATATATATATATATATTAGGCTCACTTCCATTTTTTTTCATTTTTTATCTCGAAGAATATTGCCGAAATATGAGGATCACTTCTTTTTTGTATATTTATATAAGATAGACCTTCATTTTAAGTTTTCTCTTTGTTATCAACTTTTTATGACTTAGTGTGTAAATGTTTAGAGTGCGTACTCGATTTAAATTTTAAGTATCTATATATTGTATTGTCGGATTTAATTTAACAATCAGGATTAAATAAAAACTATTATCATATAATTATCAATATTAAGATATCAATCTCATAAATATACAATGTAAAATACTTCTAATCTTTTCTACTTCAAATAAATGAAAAATTTTGCAAAAAAGTTTAATTTTTATATGATTTTATGATTTTCTTAGTTAGTATGTTACATATGATACAGTAAAATAAAGTGTATCTATCCACCCTCCAACTTAAATTATATAGTGTCCTCAGTGCATCAAGAATATGAATATGCAAACAATACACTAAGAAATAAATAAAAGGCTAAGGATAGAAAAATACCTGCTTTTGTAAGTTCTCCATAAAATTCACTCATATAAGTAGTCGATATTAATGAAGCTGCTAAACTTTTCCTTTTTTGCATTTGCATCTTTAAAATTGGTCGAACCTTGTGTTTCCTTAGCGAGTTGCTCATAGTCATCAGGGGAGATGGTAGAATCCTTACCGCTATACATCGGTACACCTTGGTCAGGAGCTGAAACTTGCATTCTTGACGTTACTGGACTTGGTCTTGCCGTGTCTTGATGACTTGCAGCCTGTTGTTGAATGTGTCGGTCATTTTTGTTATCGACTCATTTAAAATTTGTAGTGTAATCTCTGATGGTTGGGCTGCCTGAGCTGTTAAATCTCCTTTCTCTTAATCTTGTTTTTCATGACCAACTGACGGGGTAGTGATGTAAATAATTTACTGCAATCACATAGTGTCGGTTGTAGCACTTTACATGTTATTTCCATGATAATCGAAGGAGTTCTACGTTCTAGCTTCTCTAATTATTTTAACGAACTAACTATGAGTTCTAAGTTGATTTTTTTAGTTATTCTAAATAGCCTAGGATATGGAATCCACTAGTTCACAATCAGATATTATTTCTATTATCTTCTTTCTATGGTAAAAATAGATATTTTAGTTTAAATTTTTATTTAAGGTGTTCTAAGAAATAGCTATCAAGTGGCGTGCAACCATAACTCATAAAAAATATAACTTTTCATAAAGTAAACTAAATTATTAGATAATTTTATGAAGAAGATAAAAATAAAAAACCCCAAATCCTAACTAAGTATAGGCTATCACAAAATTTAACTAAAGTATATCCTATTAAAATATTAATCTACGAGTTGTTGTATTTTAATCTTTTCATAGAAAGATCATGTCTTTATTATTTTATTTTAGAAAGAAAACAATAGAAATCAATTACATGGTTGTTTCCTAATTTCATCTACATCCTAGAGCTAAATTAAATTAGCTACTTATTTTACTAATTAACAAGATTATATTTTTATTATTAGAAAGCATTAAAAATTCTATTTTTCTATGAAAACTATTAAAGATCTACACTAGAAAGTAATAAACTATCCAAAAAGTAAATAAAATATTTCTACTCACTAGAAAGAAATGAACAACAATAGAATAACCTCCGGAGCTCGGTATGGCTGTCGTCACTCCTTTGAAAAATCCTAATCTTTATTCAATCAAAAGTACATGATAAATTACATGAAAACTCTAATTTACAAAAATACAACTAGTATATAGATCTTGGAGTATCAAACTCTAGTCTGATTACAACTAAATAGCTATAAAAATACATCAAAGACTCTGTAAAAATTTTAGCAGTTGTGGCCCCTCCTTACCGCCAATTCGCGACAAAGCAGTGAAAACTTGGCTTCTTATTTCTTCTTCATGAAGCTCTAGTCTTGTTCTTCTCTTTTGACTGACTGTATTTGACTTTGGTTCGTTGTAGCTTCATGTTCTTGTAGTTTATTTACTTTTTAGCTCTTCTTGAACTTAGTTTCCTAACCTGTCTCTAAGTTTATGCTATTTTTTTGTAGAAATATAATTACCCTAAATATACGCTAAAAATACCCAAATATCATTATTTATATACAAAAATAGACAATATGAAGGTTATAAATATGCAATGTATAATAGTCATTACACCCCTACACCTATCTTTTACTAGTTCTCGTGCAAAATCTAGACCTAAAAAGAAAAAACCTAACACACTATTACAAGAATCACAGTTGCACTTAGCATATATAACAAGCCGTTAAACCCCTAAATTACCCTAGTGGACGAGTTGTATCTCATGAAGATTTTTTGCGATGTTATCCACAAATATTGTGAAGTATATAGATTAAGGAATAAAGGAAAGAAAAATAAGGACAACAAAAAATCAAGAAAATTAAAAATTTATACGAAAGAAAAAATCTTTTTGGTATTTTCTACAATTAATCTCACTAATATATAAACTCGAGAATGCATTTAGATTATCAAGTTTCAAGTCAAACATCATATCAAATACACTTAATATTTTAATAAAAATTCAAATCCTATCTTTCAATACCTACGAATAAATAATTCATTGGTTCCTCTACATCTACGTGCATATGTGATAGTCTAATACAATTTTGCACTCAAACTCTAACTCATGATTCATCTTTTCTTTCTAGATTTTTTTCTTTTTTACTTTTTTGTATGCTTGTAAATATTTCACCTTTCATACGAATATTTATACTTACTTAGGCACAGATACCTGATTACTCGGATCATACTCTATCTCTTAAAAACACTGTTCGTGTGCATATTCATGCTTAGTTAGGTGCAAATACACAACTACTAAGTAATTCTCAAGAAACTTTTTTATTTCTAAAGGATCATTGAGTACCAGGCTCACCTCATTATTATTTTTTTCTTTTTTCTTTTTTTTTTGTTTTTCTTATTAGAGGTAAAAGACTACTCAATTGTTATTATTTTTGTCTTTAATCTAATAAACTATTATAAAATGAAAAATAGATGTATACTTACCTCAAACTATTAGCGCCATTTATTTTTTGGATTTGAATTTTTTATAAAATTCTAGGTGTATTACCCAATCTACTCTCCTATCAAATTTCAAATCCGAATTTATCTTTTATTTGTAATTATGTTGATTTATTGTAGAATTTTCTTTCAGATTTTTTTATATTTTTAAATTTTTTTATACCCTTAAAACTACCTAAATTGTAAAATAAAAATACCCAAAAATTTATAAACTTAAATAAAAATCCTATAAAAAACTAAAAATCTTAGAAAAACACAAAAATCTTCCAACCCACTCCCCCACACCTAAACTCATGTATGCCCTCATACATGAATCATTAGTATAGTTCTCTGTCTTTTACTCGATTCACCGGGTACACAACATGCACATGTAGTTGAACTCCCTCCACGGTCAATTTGTTTCAATCAATGCCATATTTTCCCAAACCTATGCCATACAACATTTATCTGCTCAGTGGGATTCACTGGCAAGTCTTGGTAAAAAAAAAGCATCATCCTCCTCCTCTTGTATTAAATCGATAGCATAAATATTTTCTTCTATCATGTTTCTGTTTTAATCCTCTGGAACAGTAATATGATATGTCACCTATAAGTGCTCCATGGCTAAGGACACACATGAGAATGCATATGTGTCAATTTCTGCATTAGCCATAAATCTTCGATACAACTGTGTAATCAAACACGGTAGAGCCAAATTAGTCCTCGACCACATGTTGGCATCTATGGTGTCAAATAATTGTGTGCATATACAAAAATGAGTGTCCTAGCGCATGATGCAATCAACAACATGTAATGTGGGTGTGTAAAATAAAGATATGTGTGTAATCCCTATTATATTGGTATTGATCCAGCGGCAAATAGCATGTACGTTACGATAAAGTTCTTTCTGTTGATCCCTCTATCATGTGTCAATGTGTAATTGGGGCCCATCCATGTAAGATATTTCTTAATCACATATGGGATCTAATTCCTAGTGTGAAGGAGGATACCAGTGAATGCAGAGATGAGCCGTACATGAACATCATGAATTTCTCCATGCCAATGGAATTTAAATGTTTAGCGATCCTCTGAAATATCAGATTTTGCAAAACTCTCATAAAATTCTTCAACTAACTCTAGGATATAATATGATATGAGCATGTACAGTAAGTAATTCCATTCCAAACTTTCTATGGTGGACATGAAATATATTGAAAAAACAACAAATATTTCACCAAATTACTTCTCAACAATAAATCATGCCATTATAATTATGCAGAAACCACTGATTTTTTTTTAAAATTTAACGGTAAATATAATATAAAAAATAAGTACCTCCCTTGAAGATTCAGAGGGAGAATCCAACTTTTTGCCGCTATTTATCGGCGAGACCCCTTAATTGGCCACAGAGGGGGAGCAGATGGGGCTCGGCTTGCTGGAGGGTGAAGCTTGAAGAGGGGGAGTCTTTTGGTCACCCTAGAATTAAGTTTGGAGTCGATAATCTCTACATATCTGGTGAGGATGAGGTGATAATGGGGAGATAGGGTTAGTTTGGGTGAATTTAAAGAGAATGGAAAATTTTGACCAGCCGCTCTCCTTTCTTCAACCATGTGTTGCAGCCCTCGAAATTCTCATTCAACCCTGCTTCTTGTTAGAAATACAGAGTATACATAATACACACTCTAATATACATATAAACACATGCCTCTACGCATAGATTAGGTCGTGAACTATCACAACTTCTACATTATTGTATGCTCGAGTCTCTAATAATAGTTTTAATTTTTGACCATTTACTTTGAATAAATTATTGTTTTTAGGGTTCTCAATATCAATGGCACCATGATGATGCACAGCCCGAACTATGTACGATCCACTCCATCGTGATCTTAATTGCCTAGAAATAAGTGTAGGCTCGAGTTATATAAGAGAACTTTCTGTCCAGTTATAAATGACTTGCGAATAATTGTATTATCATGACACTTTAACTTTCTCTTTATAAATCTTAGTATTTTCATATGCATCTCTCCTAATATCATCTAACTCATTGAGCTGCTGCTTGTCAGTTTTTTTGAGCTCAAAGTTAAGGAACTTAATGGCCTATAAAGCCTTATGCTCAAGCTCCACCGGTAAATGATACGTTTTTCTAAATATCAACCAATAAGGAGACATGCCTAGATTGGTTTTGTAAGCAGTACGGTAAACTTATAATATATTTATTAAGTTTTATTTGATAATTGGAAACTTTCACTTGCCCACTAGTTTGTAGATGATATGGTGTAGCTAGCATGTGGGCAATAAAATATGTCCACATGAGCGCCTCAAATGACCGGTTAGTGAAATGAGTCCGTTATCACTAATGATAACTAGAGTAATGTCAAATCGAAAAAGATATTCTCTTTTAAGGACTTGATAACAACTTTGTTGTCATTCGATTTCGCGGCAATTGTCTCTACCCATTTGGAAAAATAATTGATAGTGACCAATATGTATTAGTTTCCAAATAAATTGGGTAACAGTCTCATAAAATTTATACCCCATACATCGATTATCTTGACCTCAAGGATAGATTGCAGAGCCATCATATTGCGCTGTGAAATTTTGCATATAAATTTGCATCGTGTGTATGCTTTGCAGTATTCCACAGCATGTTTGAAAAGAGTTGGCTAATAAAATCCACTCTACAACACTTTTTCAGCTATTTTTCTAGGACCAAAGTGCCCTCCACAAGTAAGATCATGACAAAAAAAGAGGACACTTTGTATCTAATCATCAGGTATGCATCAACGCATGATCTGGTCTAGAAAATTTTTGAATAGATAAGGTTCATCCCAATAAAAGAATTTTACTTAGGACAAGAATCTGTATCGATCCTACTTGGACCAATGAGATGGAATCTCATCCGTCACAAGATAGTTTACAATGTCAGCAAAGCATAGTTCATGCATTGATGCAAGTAATTGCTTATCAGGAAATGATTCATTTATAGGGTCAGAATTAGATGGAGCGTTGGACGGGCGAGACAAGTGATCAACTATTAAATTATCAACACCTTTCTTGTCTAAAATCTCAAGATCAAACTCTTGTAATAAGAGGATCCATCGAATGAGCCTTGTTTTTATGTCTTTCTTGGTTAACAAATGTTTCCACTAGCATGATTACTGTATACGATAATCCATGATCCAGTCAAATAGAAACGAAACTTTTCAAGTGCAAAGACGACTGTTAGAAGCTCCTTCTCTATGGTAGAGTTGTTCAACTTTACATCATTGAGTATCCTACTTTCATAGTAAATCACATGTGGCTGCTTATTAATACGTTGTCTAAAGACTGTACCGATACGTCACATATAAGCTCAAAGGGCAGACTCCAATCTGATGTATGAATGATAGGAGTTGTAGTAAGCGGCTTCTTGAGCTGCTCAAATGCTGTAAGACAATTGGGTATGAAAGTGAATGGCACATCCTTTACCAGTAGATGTGTCAAATGCCTAGTAATTTTGATAAAGTCTTTAATAAATTTTCTGTAGAATCTAGCATGGCCAAGGATGAATCATATATTTTTTGCTGATCGCAGAGGTGGAAGATTCATGATGAGGTCTACCTTGACTTTGTCAACCTTGATACTATTCTTCGAGATGACATGCTCTAATACTATGCCATTTTTTTTTATCATGAAATGGTATTTTTTTCCATATGAGTGTCAAGTGTTTCTCATGACAGTGCATGAGAATTAATTCTATGTGATGTAGACATTCTTGGAATGAATCTGTAATGGTGGAGAAGTCATCCATAAAGATTTTGAGAAATTGTTCAACCATGTTAAAGAAAATACTCACCATACATCTTTGGAATGTGGAAGGCGCATTGATAACCCAAAGGGTATGTGTCTATATGCAAAGGTGCCAAATGGACATGTGAACGTGGTCATTTCTTGATCCTCCGGAGAGATGAAAATTTGGTTATAACCAGAGTATCCATCGAAGAAACAATAGAACTCATGTCCATCTAACCATTCCATCTGATCAATAAAAGGTAAGGGGACGTGGTCCTTCCTAGTTGGAGATTTCAACTTCCTATAATCGATACAAACTTGTCATCTTGTCTATATGCGCGTTCGGATAAGCTCATTTGCATCACTCTTTACTATAGTGATTCCGAACTTCTTAGACACTACTTGAATCAAACTCACCCATGACTATCAGAGATAGGATAGATAATCTCATTGTCAAAACACTTAAGAATATCATTTCTTACAGCTTCTTTCATTACTGGATGGACTAATCCCCTTTAGGTCGTGCATTATCCACTAAATGAACTATATGTTACACTGTGGATGGACTAATCCCCTTTATATCAGTCATACTCTAGCCTATGGCTTCCCTATGCACTTTCAATACTGAAAGGAGTGCTTCCTCCTAAACTTCAGTCAAATTTGCCGAAATAATGATTAGTAGTGTGTCGTGATCATCTAAAAAAGCGTACTTGAGATGACTTGGAAGGGTCTTCATCCCAAACTCAGGTGGACACTCAATAGATAGTCAATAACTAAGCTCGTGACTCAGTCATCAAGGGCTCAATGGAAGTTCTCATCGAGTGGTGGAAGACACATAATTAGATGACTCATTGAGCATATTTGAGAATAAGCTCTCATCAACTAAACTATCCATTTCATCAAAAATTCCTACTTTTGATGCTCAATGGATAATCCTTGAATCATATTCACATATAGGGTCTTGTCATGTGGATCACTTGGTTGGCACTCTAGATTGAATATTTTCAAATCAAGTAATATGTTTCCAAAGGAAAGTCTCATCGATCCTCTCCGATACTTAATAATAGCATTAGAAGTGACCAGGAATGGATGTCCCAGAATAACTGGGATATGATGGTGTGGATTTGCTACAGGTTGAGTCTCAATAACTATGAAATTGACCGAGAAAATGAATTCCCCAATCTTAATCAAAACGTCCTCAATCTTTCCCATATGTTTCTTCACAATCCTATTGGCTAGCTATAATGTAATCCTTAAAGATCTCAACTCTCCCAATCCTAATTGCTAGTACACTGAATAAGGAAGTAAGTTGATACTTTCTCCTAAATCTAGTAAAGCCCTTTTAATCACTGTACTTCCTATGGTGCAAAAGACAATAGGATTTCTAGAATCTTTGTACTTCACAGGTACTAACTGAAAAAAGATACTAGAGATGTTAGCAGTCAGAAAGACTTTTTTGGAACATTTGTTGTTCTTTTCTTGGTGCATAAATCCTTTAAGAATTTTGCAAAAGCAGGTACTTGCTAGATTGCATCGAGAAGATGAACATTGACCTTAACTTACTTGAATAACTCAAGGATGTACTTAATCTGAGGAAAATTTTTCCTTAGTCGGTTTGGATAGGGAGCCTTCGGCTTTTGAGTTGGTCAATAGGGGATAAGATTTAGAGGAGTCAGGCTCCTCTGTCGTGCTAGTAGGTGGTTTGTAGGATAATCATGATGATGGTGGTGAAATATGAGGTGATGATAGGATTGTGGAATCAGGGAGTGTAGTCTGTTATGCACTAGGAAGAATCAGGTGGCATGGCACATGATTGTCAACCAGCCTTCCTGATCGAAGCGTGTGAATTACATTAACTTAGTTGACATGCAACAGATTGGAGTTTGAGGAACTGATGTTAGGGTTAGTTAAGGGTGACTTGGGAAAGTACCCTTGCCATGTTCACTTATTTGACTTGCTAATTATCCAACCTGCTGTTCTAAGTTTTGAGAGTTCATGAGCAGGTGTTGCTCTGTTCTTTGAAGAAAATCAGTTGACACTTTCATAAGATTTTGCATATGTGTGTCAAGGTTCGACGAAAATTTAAGAAGATTTTCAATGTTCTTCTCAAGTGACTGAACTCGCTTTTCTTGATAATTATTAGAACCCTGTTGTTGATATGATTAATTGTGTGCAGGTGGTCTATTCTAGTTGTTCTCTTGATTCGTGGTGTTTGGATGTTGATAGACACCCATATTTTGTATAGGAAACTGATCAGTGGCTGGAGGCAGCATATTAGAGTGGGGCTCCCTGATATTGCTTCTGACCCATGAGAGATTTGGGTGGTTCCTCTAGCCCGAATTATATATGAGTATAAGGATTGTTTATGGGTCATTGGTACAAAGTGTTAGCTTGCTCAAGTATTGGACTCATGAGATTCATTAATAAGGGACACTTCTCTATAACATGATTCGGAGTTCTGTAGTTAAAGCATGTGAAAACTTGAATTTGATTGACTTGACCCACCAGTAGAGTTCTAGGAGTCTCCAATGCCTCAAATTCTCCTCATATGGGCTGCAATTTTAGTTTCGACAGGTATTGAGCTATCGGCGCTATGAATCCCACTTTATATTCAGAAGTTGATGAATTGGGTTTCTTAGTGGGACTCTCCCACTGCATAGTTTTCCATGATAAGTCCTAAAGGAATTCCCATGCATCACCCTCATTCTTTCTAAAGAACTCTGCCTAACACATGGACTCTAAAAGAGTTTTGGATGTGTAATCAAGTCCTTCATAGATAATTTGATACAAGCTCCACTTTTTAATTGCATGGTGGGGACACTAAGCTAATAGGTTCTTGAACCGTTCTAAGTACTTCTAGAAGGGCTCTCCTGATACTTGACGGAATTGATTAATAGTATTATATATTTTGGTCATCTTATGCATAGGATAATACTTCTTTAGAAATACCATAATAAATTCATCCTATGTAGTGATTGAATCAGTAGACATACTATACAGCCACTTCTTAGTATTATCCTTGAGAGCAAATGGGATAAAACATAGCTTAATTGTATTCTTCGAAAGATGTTGCAGTTTAATCATTAAGCATACTCCTAAAATTCATTGATGAAAAGATAGGCATCCTCATAATTTGATCTAGTGAATTTCAGAAGCATACTAATGTATTATGGCTTTAATTCATAATTGTTATATGCATGATGGTAGTGAAATGCACAGTGGATAACATCGATCCTAAAGGATCAGGATTGGTTAGTCCATCTTGTCTCTCATGAACAAATCTAATATCACAAGTCAACCAAATTGATTACGGGTCTAATATGGCATGAACCAATGATTGTGAGTGGATGTGTGAGTTTCATAAACTAATGTAAAAAGTAGGGTGTGGTGAAGATGAAACAGTGGAAGAAATATGATCAAAGAAAATGTGATGTCCTACTGTAACGACCACTTTTCTATTATTGCATTTAATTCAGTTCTAAAATAATAATAATAATAATAAAATAAATTAAAATAAAATAAATTAAAATCTGGAAAATAAATAAATAAATAAATAAATAAAGGGGGGGTTTGTTTTCTATTATGATGAGGATATAAAAGTGGTGGAGATCAAAACAAATTCATATATTATCTTTATCCAAAAATTTATTATTTAAATCTCAACCAAACAAGATTATATCTCAACAACAAGATTATATCTCAACCAAATAAGATTATATCTCAACAACAAGATTATATCTCAACAAAAATAAAATAAGGTCATTTTCCTCTTCTCTGGAATGCAGAAAATTTCAGAACGAACGGGAAGGAGAGAGAAAGGAAGTAAGAAAAGGAAAGGGAGGAAAGAAGAGATTCGGCTAAGGTGAGTTGTTTTACTCGCTTTAACATGCTGCATTTATTTTTATACTTTTTGTTTTATTTAATTAAAGCTTTAATCTTGGATAGAAAATCATTAGCACCAATATTTTATACACAACGAATTGCAGTGTGTAGTAGCTTAGTTTCCCTTATAATATTTAAAAATAGGAGTTGTGTTATATATATATTTTATACCTAATATTCATCTCAGTTTGGCCAAACATGTGGAAACAAATTTTTCTCACTGCAAGGTAGTATTGAGGGGATGCTATCATTGTCAATTTCATTGCCTTTCATTTTTCCTTATAAATTGATTTCCTACTTCCATTCTTTGGTTTAACAACTAGTTGCTGATAGGTTTTTCTTAGGATTCCTTTGCTTGTTTTTTTAGTTTAGATTCGTGTAACTTTGACATTCGTGTAGCTAATTTAGGTACTAGTATTCAGTTGTTAGAATCTTTTGAAAACCTTAGCCTAATTTAAAGAGAATCTAAACTAAGCCTAGATGTAATTGTGTTGGTAATCCTCTTAAGATTGTGATGTTATTTTAGTTGGGGATATTGCACCTTACGTGTTTGTTTAATTGTCCTAATGAAACTTCAGTTTTAATCATTCTAATAACTGACTGCAGCCATTCATGGGTATTGGGTACATGAATAAATTCAGCTTTTGTGAATAATTTCATTAGGTTTAAAATTTTTAATGTTTGGGAAAAATGTTCCAGAAAATTTTACTGTACCTTCATATGTTTTTTTTTTGTTTCACTAATGTCAACTTGTCTTGATCCTTCAAATGTGGTTTCAGTAAGATACAGTTTAGAGCTGTAAATGTGTTGGATTTGGTCTACACACTACAAGAAAATGGGCTTTTAGTGACGACAAAAGTCGTCACTGAAAGTCGTCAAGTTGTCACTGAAAATATTCAGTGACGAGTTTAGTGACGACTAAGTCTCGTCGCTTATGTGGCCATCACTGAAGGTTTTCGTGATGACTTTTAGTGCCCGTCACTGAAAATAGTTTTCAGTGACAACTATGACTTGTCACAAAACACTAAATAGATTGTCACTATAATATTTTTTTTGTGACAACTAATATCGTCACTAATTTGTATTTGTAACAATAATAGTTGTCACTAAAAAGTTATTATATCGTCACTATTATGACTCTTCAGTGACGACTTAGTTTTCAGTGACATCGATGACTTGTCACAAAACACTAACTAGATTGTCACTATAACATTTTTTTTATGACAACTAATATCGTCACTAATTCGTATTGGTGACAACAATAGTTGTCACTAAAAAGTTATTATATCGTCACTATTACGACGCTTCAGTGACGACTTTCAACATGACTAAATCGTATTTGTGACAATGAAACTTGTGACAGAAAAACTATTACATTGTCACTATTATAACTCTTTAGTGACGATGTTCATCATCACTAAATCTAATTTGTGATAACAATACGTGTCACAGAAAAATGTCTATTTGTCACTATATATATATAATATTATATAATGACATTAATTACAAAATTAGTGACGACAAATATTGTCACAAATAGGTAATTATTAGCGACAAGTTTCTAATAGTGTCACTAATTGCATCTTCAAATAGCTAATACATATATCTGTTACAAATACAATATATACAGTCATTCATATACAATCATTCATATTTTCAAACACCAAATTCACAGGAGATGCTTTATAATTAGCTGATATATATATCAATGATGTATAATAGAAAAATAAAATTCATCACATAAACATGCTAAAATATTCGTAAGAAAAACAATCCAGTTTTGCACAAATTGTAACTTGTTTTTGTCCGCAGCAAAGTATTAAATCCATATAAATACATAAAAATCAATTTTTTGATTGTGATATAGAACCAATAAAAGAAGCCATTCTCTCTTGAAATATGGACTCGAACTCAGCTTGCATCTCAGCTCTGATTTCAGCTCGTACCTCTTGTAGTTTTGTCTTCAACTTCTTATCTGACTCATCTAGCTGTTTCTTTAATTTCTCATCTGACTCTGTCTGAACTTCTTCTCTAATTTTTTGAGCCACTTCAACCATCATTGTCTCTCTAGCATCACTTATAGCCTTCTCTACTTGCTCCTGAACATCCTGCCGAGGTCTTTTACTTGGAGGCCTTTTCCCTGCTCCTTTTCCTCGAAAATATCCTGATTTCTCACCAAGCACATGAAGCAACATGTCATCACGAGACATCTGAGGTTCATCATCTTGTGTTTGTTTCACGACAAGCTCATGTAGTTTTTCCTATAATTAAATAATAATAAATAGAGGCATTAGTAACAATGGTCAAAACAAACTCCAAAAACATAATACAAATTCAAGTTAGAGGACAAAATCTTAACAAATTAAAGTGAAATTTTTATGAGAGTTTAAAAACATAATCCTAAAATAGGATATTAAATTTCAATGTAATTCAGGTTGATTTGGTATAATTCCTACTTAATAAAGTGCACAATTCAAACTCCAGATAGATATGGATACAACTGAGGAATATATCTACTTTTCAGTCAAAATATCATCAAATTACTATGAAATTTTTATTATAGTAATAAAACAAACTTCTAAAACAGAATATAAAATTTTAAAGCTATCCATGGATGTTTGTTATAATTTGTAATCAATTTAGTGCACCACTTATGCACCAGTCCGATACCGGTGCAGCTGAGAAAATATTTAGTTCGAGGTCATAATCACAACCAATTAGAGTGAAATTTTTATGAGCGTTTAAAAACATAATCCTAAAATAGGATATTAAATTTCAATGTAATTCAGGTTGATTTGGTACAATTCCTACTTAATAAAGTGCACAATTCAAACTCCGGATAGATATGGATACAACTGAGGAATATATCTACTTTTTAGTTAAAATATCATCAAATTACTATGAAATTTTTATGAGAGTAATAAAACAAACTTCTAAAATAGAATATAAAATTTTAAAGCTATCCATGGTTGTTTGTTATAATTTGTAATCAATTTAGTGCACCACTTATGCACCAGTCCGATACCGGTGCAGCTGAGAAAATATTTAGTTCGAGGTCATAATCACAACCAATTAAAGTGAAATTTTTATGAGAGTTTAAAAACATAATCCTAAAATAGGATCTTAAATTTTAATGTAATTCAGGTTGATTTGATACAATTCCTACTTAATAAAGTACACAATTCAAACTCCGGACAGATATGGATACACCTGAGGAATATATATAAATGAATGTAAATAAATGCAAAACTACGGACATATATGGATTCAACTGAGGAATATATATAAATGAATGTAAATATGTGCAACATAAAGTAGAGATAATATAAACACTGACATGTATTTCTTGTGATTTCGCATCAGACCACTGTAAATCTCCTTGCGCATTCAATTTAGTGTGCTGTTTTAACCAAATATCATCTGGTTCTGCTTTCTCACCCGTTATTGGATTCCTCTGTTTTTATGAGATATGTATTATTACATTATAATCAAAATATTTATAGACCAATGAAGATATGATTTATATTATCATAGTATATATTTTAATTTACTTACAGTTGATTCTTCAACCTCCGCAAATGATTTGGTTCCACATGAATGTTTTGTCTTCAATTTTGCCCTGTTATCTGAATTCTGCTTGCTTATTTTCTAAAATACAGTAATAAAACATTATTAGTACTATAACATTAATTAATAATATTAACAAATATTATAATTAAAAAATATCAGTCATAGCTAAAGTCATGACCTGAAATGAGTCAGAAGAATAATATTGAATTAAAGCATTCCACGCTTCTGGGGATATATCTCTAGGAATGTTTGCCATTCTTTCTTCATCTGTGTCGAATCTTTTATAAGTCAAATGCAAACGACTTTTCCAACACCTGTATAGCCGTTGCATTGTGGAGAGTATGAATGCATCAAACCGAAGATCATTACGTGGATCAACCTTAAACTTTTCCTGCATGGAGATCTTAGTTAGAAATAAAAGTAAATAAAACATTAAGTACTTGATATTTACGAAATCATTAGAAAAACTTCACTTATGTACCTTCACTAGTTGTAACATTTGTTCACCCACAACATTGACAACGTCTTGCCAACGATTAACGTTTAAGGGAGCATAATTTCGAACCGTTAATCCACAATAATTAACGATATCTCTGGTATTGTCTCCTACTGCTCTCAGAATATCCTCAGGTATATCAACGTTTAATTTTTGGCCACCAATTTTTATCTTCTCATCAACCTTGTAACTTTTATATTTTCCTCTGACTCCTCTATTATTTATAGTACAAGAGGCTACTAAAAGAAATAGCAATATTAGTTTTTTAGATGAAATTAAAATTTGCATATCAATTAATTAAATAAATATGTATACCTGCACTGCTTGGGGATTCTCTATCTACTTGTAAAAGTTGATTCTCTGATTGTGGTTGTATTGATAGAAGTGGACTGCCTACTTGCATTTGTGTTATTGATTGTGGCTCTTGCTGCACATTTAAAGGAGAAGTAGCTTCATTATAAGGATTTTTTCCCTTATCACGCCTAGAATTCTTTACATATCCTCCTCTTCCTTTGTTAGACATATCTTATTCTATAACAGAAAAAATGTGTTAGCTCAATAATTTCAGACAATAAATTATAATTCATAGAAAGACATAAATAAATCCTTGAATTAATAACAATTACAAAACAAATGAATATTTAAACAAAGAAGTAAACAAAAGTGAAATAAAACAGTGAAAATTCCATAAAAGATAATGAAAAAATCTAGAAACATCATTTATTGATCAGATGAATAACTGTCTGATGAAAAATCATGAATATCATCATCTACATTATGTAACATGTCAATATCATCATCACTATCACTAATAAATTCTTGTACATTTGAACTTCTGATATCTTTCTCTATATCAGTATCAACATGTTCAGGTTCGATATCATCTCTCGTAAGCATTACTGAGATATTATCATTTTCTATGGCTTGGTTGATATTGAAGGCACGATCAAATTCCTCTTCTTGATAAGCATCTTCATCTTCTGAAATATCTACATCTTCAGTGTCCAAGCTGTTTGTGCTTAGTGGCATATTATAAAAATCACGAGGTTTTGTTTTGACCACAACAAGCCAATCCTTATTTGCAAGATCTTCAACATAAAAAACTTGTTCCGCTTGACATGCTAATACAAAAGGCTCATTGCTGCTCAAAGACCCATTAATATTCACCGTTGTAAATCCATATTTATCAACCTTATATCCTCTTCCCAGGTGGGCTACATCCCACCAATGACACTTGAAAAGAGTGACTTTTTTACCTCCAATATATGATAACTCAATAATATCTTCTAAAATCCCATAATATTCCTTTTCAGAAGATGAATCATCCCCTCTAACAACCACGCCACTATTTTGAGTTTTCTTTCCCAATGAACGATCTCGTGTGTGAAATCGAAAACCATTTACAACATACATCGAATATCGATGACACAACTTTTGTGGACCAATAGATAAATTAAATAGATCATCATTTGCAAGTCCTTCGGAATGAAGCTTCGATACCTATTTAACAAAGAATATAATGAACCATGTTAAACAACATTTTTATAACTCTTACACAAAATTGATCTATATTCAAAAGGGATTAAAAAATGAATGCCTACACATTTATAAAACCATGATGGAAACTCTTTAATGTGTCTCTCAGCTCCAGTTCTTGCATTTTTATTTTGCATGTCATTTTTATGCTCACTGTGAAAGAACAAGTAGAAAAGTTTAATAATAGTAGTTAGAATTATCAACCTGATTATTTTACTTTAAAATATTTTTTCTTTACTTACGTAATAAATGGCCAAACTTCTTCACAATTTTGGAGTACATACATTTGTGCTTGAATAAATTCCTCGTTATTAAGATAGTGTGACTTGTACGCTCCTTTCGCAGCACCGTTCCTTTCAAAAATAGCTAGCCCCGTCTTAATAGTATGATCATCATCATTTCGTGGAGCTCGATTGAATCTAGTACGAACACCATGAAGATATCTGGAACAAAATGTTAAGCACTCATCCGCAATATATCCTTCTGCAATCGATCCTTCAGGGCGAGATTTATTGCGAACATATGACTTAAGTGTTCGTAGATACCTATAATAAACAAATATAATCAAATAAAGTTTTATAATTTAAAGCTAAATAAACCATTTCAAATTCTAATTACGTAAGCAATGATAATTACCTTTCAATTGGATACATCCATCGATATTGTACTGGACCAGCAATCTTTGCCTCTCTTGCTAAGTGAACCGGTAAGTGAATCATCACATCGAAAAAAGAAGGTGGAAAAATTATCTCAAGTTTGCATAACGTTAATACAATCTGACTTTCAAGTTGATCTAAATCATCATGTCGTAATGACTTTAAGCATAATATTCTGAAAAAGTTACTCAGCTCAATCAGTGGTTCACAGACATCCTTCGGTAACAATCCACGTATGGCAAGTGGTAAAACTCGTTGTAGAAGAATATGATGATCATGACACTTCAAACCAGATATTGTTTTCCCAACAATATTTACACATCGAGATATGTTCGCTGAGAATCCATCTGGAACTTTTAAATTAGCCAGAAATTTACAAAAAATTATCTTCTCATCCGATGATAAAGCATAAGAAGGATGAGGTAAACGTACTTGACCTTTATCATCAAAATAAGGATGAAGTTTCTTTCTAATTCCCATATCAATAAGATCATACCGACTTTTTAAAGTGTCTTTGGTCTTCCCTTTAATATTCATCACCGTTCCTATAATATTATCCGAAATATTTCTTTCAGTATGCATTACATCAATATTGTGGTGCAATCTGAGATTTTTCCAATAAGGCAAATTAAAAAATATACTTTTCTTCTCCAATTATATACAATATTTGACTCACTCCGTTTTCTTTTAAGTCCTTTTCCAAAAATAATATTTTTGAAAGGACGTAGTTGATCAAGCACGCCTTCTCCTGTTAACATCTCTGGAGAAACTCTATCCTCCTTTTTTCCATTAAATATTTTTGTATTATTTCTCCACGAATGATTTTGTGGCAAAAAACGATGATCCATATAACATAATTTGCTACGAATCGAGAGTGAAGAAGTATCTTTGTGACAGCAAGGACAAGCTAGTTTTCCTTTCGTAGACCATCCAGATAAATTAGCATACGCCAGAAAATCATTAATAGTCCACAAAATAGCAGCATGTAATTTCAAATTTTGCTGATTGTGTGCATCATATGTATATACTCCATCTGCCCATAGGCCTTTTAACTCCTCAACAAGTGGCTCTAAATAAACATCAATATCATTTTCTGGAGACTTTGGACCGGGAATAAGAAGTGACATCATGAAGTACTATTGCTTCATACATAACCATGGAGGCAAATTATATGGTACAAGAACCACTGGCCAAATACTATGTGAAGAGCTCATATTACCGTAAGGTTGAAAACCGTCACTTGCTAAGCCGAGCCTGACATTCCTCGGATCTCCAGCAAAAACCTTATACTGCTCATCAAATGATTTCCAAGCAATTGAATCCGCTGGATGCCTCATTATGCCATCATCGATACGTTTCTCTTTATGCCATTTCATTTCTTTAGCTACATCTTTGCACATAAATAACCTTTGTAGTCTTGTTTTCAATGGAAAGTAACGAAGTACTTTATGTGGAATTTTTGAACGTTTATTTGAATCTCTCCATCGAGAAAGTCCACAAGTAGGACATGACTGTGTATCTGCATGCTCCCTCCAATATAAGATGCAATCATTCTTACATGCATCTATTTTGATGTAATCGAGACCTAAATCGCAAATAATTTTTCTTGCCTCGTAATAAGAATCCGGTATCAATGCATCATTTGGAAGAGCTTCTTTAAAAAGTTTTAACAAATCATCAATTGTTGTATCACTCAAGTTATTAGGACATTTAATGTGTAGTAACTTAACTATAAATGACAACTTTGTCAATTTTTCACAAGTGGGGTATAATTTGACATCAGCATCTTCAAGTAACCGATAGAATTTTTTGGCTTCCTCATTTGGCTCTTGTGGATCGCTACTGTCACCTTCTTTTTCAACTGATACATTTTTGTAGCCAAATGTATCATGTATTACTCCTATCATATCATCTTGATCCATATGATTTTCTGCATCCTGATGACTAGCATCTATAATATTTGATGAATCAACATGTTCCCAATACTTTTCTCCGTGAAGCACCCATACTTTATAATTGTTCACAATACCTTTCTTAAATAAGTCAAGTCTCACTTCCTTACGAAATTTATAAACAGTATTCCTGCATTTGTTACATGGACAACGTACTCTATCTGTGACTCCAGGCTGTGAAAAAGCATAATCAAGGAAATCATCGACTCCTTTTATATATTCAATGCTTGCTCTATTGGGAATCTCCATCCATTTCTTGTCTACCATCCTTACCTACATGAGTTGCAACATAACAATGGATAGGTTGTATTAGGAATAGAAGAATGAACGTTAATAAAGATTTGTATTTTTTCTTCCATTTTTCTTTTCTCTCTAAGAGAAGAACCATGCAGACTCAGGGTAGCTACATCTTTCACAGGTGCGTGCGCCCTCGCACCGTGGACGCGGGCGCCCTTGCACCATGGTGCGTGCACGCCCTTGGCAACGTGTGAAAAACAAATAAAATTAATTCCTTTTTTATTACTTTAAACTTAATAATACGATATATTTCCAATAAGCTATTACTTATGTTCAATGCTTTCACAATATTAAAAATTAATCCTAAGATTAAAAAAAACATTCCTTATACTAGATTTCGCTAAATGTTGGCCGGGGTCATTAACTGCCTCTATTTTGGTTCTTATATGTCAAAATTGCACTTGTACTCTTTCCTGGTCCTCCTTCACCATGCACACACACCACACTGGTGTCAGCTATTTCCTAATACTTTCATTGCTTTAAAAGTTACCTTAATAGTCGAAGTCCTTAGTAGCTATAGCTATTATTCCAGAAGAGGACTACAAAAGGTTAATAACATAGCAGACACTATTGGTTTAAGGTTAATTTTAAGTAATAATTTGAAGGTCTAATGATATTCTACCATTTATTCCATTATATTTTTAGTTATAACTATTTATCTTGTTGTATCTACGAATAGCTACTAAGAAGTGATGAACTCAGAAAAGTTTACTAAACTTACCGATCTCTTTGCAGTCGTTAAACCCAACACAACAAAAGAACTCTAGTGGAGTTTTAAATATAAATAAAAATTTAGTAGGGAAAATATCTAGCCTATGTTTGGATTCTTGACAAGAAAAACTTCATTTTCAACATACAACATATTAGAAAGTTGCTGGGTTTTCAATACTCTTAATATTAATGGATTGTTTGATTTTAAATATTATAGAGCTAAAGTTGGATAAACTAAATAATGTAAACTAAAAATTGTGATTGTGAGTTGGATAAACTAAATAATGTAAACTGGACGTCTAGATATTCTTAATCTTTTGAGTTCAAAAACCATCAGCTTATAAATTGTAAATTTGAGTTAACATTAACACAAAGAAAATTTCGTGTGACTTCATACCTAGCGATTCCTCGCAAATCTGTTGGAGAGCGGTCGAACACAAATAGTTGCTCCTTGCGGATCGAGGGGGCACGGGCGCTGTTCCTTGCAGATACGAGGGAGAGAGGGCGCTGCTCTTCGTGAGGGAGATCGTGTGCTGCTTCGGAGAGGGCGCGCGGGTGCAGATTGGATGCGGATCAGCGGGCGCTCGTGTGCTGTCTTCAACTGGGTGCGCTCGTGTGCTTGCAGATCGGAGGGACTGCGAAGATCGAGCAGTTGCTTGCGGATCGGATGGAGGGCGGAGGGACTGCGGCGCGCAGGCGAGCGGGCGACTGCGATCCGGGCGACAGCGCTGTTGATGTCCGGTGAGCGGACGAGCGGACGACAGCGCTATGATCTCCGGTGAGCAGGCGAGCGGACGACAGCACTGTTGATCTCCGGTGAGCGGGCGAGCTGGCGAGCGGACGACAGCACTGTTGAGAGGGCGAGCGGGCTCTTGAGCGGGCTGTTGATCTCCGGTGAGCGGGCGAGCGGGTGAGCGGACTGTTGATCTCCGGTGAGTGGCGAGCGGCGAACGCGGGCGAGCGGGGGAGATGCAGCGCTCGCGTGGGAGAGGGGCCGAACGGGGGTTTACAGGATAGCCGAATCATGGGAGTTGGGTTTTATATAATCTTAATAACCAGATTTGTATTATAATTAGGATTCTTAATAAGCAGATGTATTATAATTAGGATTCTTAATAAGCAGATTTATTATAATTAGGATTCTTAATAAGCAGATTTATTATAATTAGGATTCTATTTGTATTATAAATATAATTAGATTGAGGGTTTATTTTATCATAGAATCTGGATAGACGGCTAAGATAGGATTTAGGTTAAATAAATAGATTAGCTTAAGAATTATAATTCTAGCTATTTGTATTCCAATTACAATAGATTGAAGAGTTATTTTATCATATAGTATTTGGATAGATGGTAGAAATTAAGTTAGGTTATATATATATATATATATATATATATATATATATATATATATATTAGGTTAAACATTGTAATTCTATTTGTATTATTTTTCTAATAGTTCAAAGAGCTATTGTATCATAAGATATGGATAGACGATCGAGATTAGATGTAAAAAAATAAATAAATAATTGAAGTTTCATGATTGTTATAAATTGATAATTTTATAGAAGTATTTTAGAATAAAAAAAAATTGTAACTTATAATTTCTCACAAAAAAAACTGTTTGTGACCATTAAAAATAGTTGTAATTGATTTTCATGTTTGAGTTGAAAATTTTTTCGTTGTAACTCAAAATTTTGTGTTTTAGTAACAATATTTAATTTTCGTCACTGAAATATCAATTTTAGTGACTAGTTTATTACTTGCTACTAAAACAATTTAAACTTTAATGACAATATTTAGTTTTCATCACTAAACAATTATTTTTAGTGACATGTTTGTAATTTGTCACAAAAATAATTTATGTTTTAGTGACCGTATTTAGTTTTCTTCACTGAAAACTTTGTTTTAGTGACAATTATTCAATTTGTCACATGAAAAATTATGTTTTAGTAATGAACTATATTTTTCTTCACTAAATATTAAGTTTTAGTGATGCGTTATTTTATTGTCACAAACGATATTTATGTTTTAGTGACGACATAAAGTTTCTGTTACTGATTACTCAGTTTTAGTCACAATTTTTTTAGTTGTCATAGAAAAAATTTAATTTTCAGTGACGATTTGTAGCCTTCGTTACTGAAAATTAATTGTAGTTACATTTTTCCTTTGTTGTCACTGAAATATTTAAGTTTTAGCAACAAGTTTTTGTTAGCGTCATTGAAAACTATTTTTTAGTGACAAATTTTAGTCGCGTTACTAAAAACCATATATTTTAGTAGCGATATTTCTTTCGCGTCACTGTAAACTGTGTTTTTGTGACAATATTTTATCTGTTGTCACAAAAAATTATGTTTTTGTGACAATTATTTATCTCCGTTACTAAAAACATATTATTTGTGACAACATTTAATTTTTGTCACAAATAATCAATTTCAGTGACAATTTTAATACTTGTCACTAAGATATCGTCACTATAAACCCATTTTCTTGTAGTGACATCTATTTAAGATTTTTTTTTCGCGCTGAATATTTGGATCTGGGTCAGATTGTTCTCCTAAAGATGGCTATGATGAGTTGCCTTGAAGTACCTGATTAATGGTTTCTGGTTCTTGGCTTCTTCTGTTTCTGCTTCTTCTTCTTTCCTGCTTCTGCTTCTTCTTCTTCTTTTTCTGCTTCTGCTTCTGTTTCTTTTCCTGCTTCTGCTTCTTCTTCTTCTGTTTCTGCTTCTGCTTCTTCTTCTTTTTCTGCTTCTGCTTCTTCTTCTTTTCCTGTTTCTGCTTGTTCTTTTCTTTTCCTGCTCCTGCTTCTGCTTCTTCTTTTCTGCTCCTGCTTCTGCTTCTGCTTCTTCTTCTTTTCCTGCTTCTACTACTTCTTCTTCTTCTGCTTCAGCTTCTCTTTCTCCTTTCTCTGTTTGGTTGTAGTGCAGGAAATTTTAAGAAATTCTAAATGCACACATATTTCACTAGTGAGCACCATTTCTCCTATGTTGTAAATCACTTTACTAAATAGTATGTGGTGTACATGTAGAACTACCTGGTTGTAGTGCAGGAAACTTTAGGAAGTTCTAAATGCACACATATTTCACTAGTGAGCACCATTTCTCCTATGTTGTAAATCACTTTACTATATAGAATGTGGGCACATGTAGAACTACCTACAACTTTGCAGGAAACTTTAGGAAGTTCTAAATGCACACATATTTCACTAGTGAGCACCATTTCTCCTATGTTGTAAATCACTTTACTAAATAGTATGTGGTGTGCATGTTGAACTACCTGCAACTTTGGAGATAACTTTGGGAAAATTCTAAATGCGCACAAATTTTACTAGTGAGCACCACTTCCCATATGTTGTAAATCACCTTACTGTATTATATGTGGTGCGCATTCAGAATTACCCGTAACTTGGAGGCCTATGATGCCTGGTTTGGGGGAAATTCTATTTGCACATACCAATGTACACTTAAGGTGCACGTTTGAAACTTAGCTAAGTGAGCCCTTTTGAAATGAAATAATCTTGTTAAGCTACCTAAGACTTGGATCTCTCTGACTGAAACCTTATGCCCGAAGTAGGCCCTATTCTTAGTAAGCAGCCATTGAACCCATTCACAAGCATTTGAACAAATTCTACAATTGAAAATAATTACGGATGGTTTTAAAATTTTTATTTGTCACAGTAACCTACTTCTAAATCAAGTGTTTCATGCTCTAACAAAAAAAAGAGAAAAATGAATATTGGAAATAAGATCTGAAAGGACACCGAAGATTATGGGATTGGTGATAGATCATTAATTATTGCATTGTATGTTATTCTTTATTGTTATTATTGTTGCTACAGAATATAGAAATTTAATGATGATCACCAATCCATTAAACTAAACTGAATAATTTACACTGGAATCGTCATACACTGAGATTGGGAAAAATTAAGGTTCATATGAATTAGATGGCTGGACATAACTGTGCCACTGTTTCCCATTCTGGGAGGATCAGGATAGGTTCCGATCATTACTGCGCCACTGTTTCCCATTTTGGGAGGATCGGGATAGGCTCCGATCAAAATTACTGTTCTGTTTTCCCGGGGGTAGACGAGAATGCGTTCAGACCAGCTATATTCAAATTTTCCTGAATTTTCAAATACCATAATTAAAAGACATCAACTAAAAATAATAATAATAACTTCTACCCTTATTTGTATGTCTGTCCATGATATTGAATTATTATTGTTATTTGTTATATTTTACTATTTAATATTAGCTCACTTTACTGACGATCCTGGTTATGCATGACCAGATGCAGATATTTATCAAGAAGTAGATCCTCCAGAAACAGAACAAGATATTGCATATTTTAAGGAACAGGCAGATCTATAGGAGTGATGAAATTTTTAGTTAATTACTTTCATTTTAGAAAACTGTAATAAGTGCATATGGCACTTCATTTAGTTTTATGTGAGACAGCTCTTTTATTCAGAAATAATTTATTGTAGTGACATTTTGCTGATTTTATTTAGAGGAAGTTTGTTATCACTTTGATTTTAAAAAAAATTATCATTTAATTCTGTATATTATTAATATTAAATTGCGTTGCAACTGTAATGTGTTGTTTTGAGGCTTGTCGAGTTGTCATTCGATGCCGAACGTTTCAGCTTTCTACACTACGGAAAGTGGGGCGTTACATCTACTATTTCTACTTTTTTATTCTTTTTTATTTTTTTAAGAACCAGAGACCCAAAACACAGAACTAGAGAGAAATTGGGTGAAGAATTCATTTGAGTTGCCATTATTTGGCAGTTCTTGCCACCAATTAGCAGCAGAAGCAAAGAGATTGTCTATCTGGTTTTAGCTGCACAATTCTAAAGCTCTTATGATCCCTTTTACCTTCTTTTATCTGCACTTCTAGGTCATTGCACACTCAACACACACTGTTAATTAGTTAAAAGTTAGAAAAAGTAAGAAAATACCGTCAATCTCCAGCAACAACACCAAAAACTTGATGTGAATAGTCTACTGCAAGTGTACAATATCGGATGTAGTGCTTTATAGATTGTTTCCATAAGGATCTAAGGTGTTTTGCATTCTACCTTCTCCTATTATTCTAACGAGCTAACTATGGATTCTAAGTTGATTTTTTCAGTTATTCTAATTAATCTATTATGTGGAATCCATTAGGTCACAACCAAGTATTACTTATATTATCTTTTTTCTATCATAAAAACTGATCTTTTAGTTTTAGTGTTTAATTAAAGTATTTGGAATATGAGCTATTAAGTGGTGTTCAAGTATAACTCATCAAAAATGCTACGTTTTATAAAATAAGCTAAATCATTAGATAATTATATGAAGAAGATGAAAATCAATAACTCCAAACTCTAATTAAGTATAGGCTATTAAGAAATTTAACTTAAGTATAACCTATCAAAGCATTAATTTACTAGTTGTTGTATTTGAATTTTTTCATAGAAAAATCATGTCTTTATTATTTTATTTTAGAAAGAAAATAATATAAAGTAATTACATGTTTAATTCCTAGTTTCATTTACGTCCTAGAGCCAAATTAAATTAGCTACTCATATTACTAATTAATAAGATTATATTTTATTACTAGAAACCATTAAAATCCTATTTTTTTAATGAAAGTTATTAAAAATCTACACTATAATGCAATTAAATCTATCTAAAAAGTAAACAAAATATTTCTACTTACTAGAAAGCAATGAACAATAATGGAATCACCTCTGAAGCTCGGTATGGCGGCTGTCACCCCTTCGACAAAATCCTAATCTTTATTCAATCAAAAGTACACTATAAGTTACATGAAAACCTTAACATGTAAGGATACAACCAGTATATAGGTCTCGGAATACCAAACTCTAATCTTATTACAACTTAATAGCTAAAACATTATATCAAAAATCCTGTAAAAATTTCAGCAGTTGTGGTCCCCTCCTTGCTGGCAAATGGTGGCTATTGCTGCTAATTAGTAGCAAACCAGTTAACACTTGGCTTTTTGTTTCTTCTGAATGAAGCTCTGGTCTTGTTCATCGCTTCTGGCTGACTGTATTTGCTTCGGTTCTCTGTAGTTTCATGTTCTTGAAACTTTATTTACTTTCTAGCTCTTCTTGGACTTGCTTTCCTAATCCATCTTTGAGTTTATGCTATCTCCGTATAGTTCCTATGTTTTACCTAAAAAACCCACTAAAAATATCCGAATAGCATTATTTATATATAAAAATAGACAATATAAGATCTATAAATATTCAATGTATGATACTCATTAGGCAGCTTCTTCTGCTTGCTCTTGTTCAACTATTGTTCCTGTTGGTCCTATCAGACACTCATGCTTCTCTGAACAGTCGTATCTATTAATGGTAGCATTTGATAGATGATTGTGTCAGTTGATGATAAATTGATTCTATTATTGAAGTAAATCTTTGTTATCAGGGACGACGGAACTAGAACTGGTTTTGCTGCTCTTGGGTGTTGGATACATTCATGGGATTTCCTAATACATTAAACTACCGCAGAGTGCATGATGGAGGCGACATCAAAGAAGTGTCATTTCAAAATCATATTCAATAACACTACATCCCTTGAGTATAATTCTATTATTGCAGAGGACAGTATGATGTTATATTTGGTAAAAGACTCACCAAAATGAAGTCCCTCCTCAAGTAACTAATTTTCAAATAACTCTCATTGAAAGAATAATCGTTGATGTTGGTACAAAGCTCTCTAAACATTTGGGAGCCACTTAGTATCTTGTTGATTCTGTTAGTGAATGATGGTTCTTCCTCATGCACATCAGGGATGGGGCTGACTTTTAAGATTTCCTCTCTTGTAAATGGTACCTCCCTGCTCTTGATTATGAAATATACAAGGTGGTCGCCCATTACTGGATACAAATTTACGTAAAATTCACACAGTATCTCATTGTAAGGCGGCATGTGCTTGTGCAATGTGTATTCCTCCAAACCTACAACTTGCATTAATGAATGAAAGATTCTTATTTATTTGTGCATAAGTGATTTCTTGTTCAGACTAGAGTTGAAAATTCTCATACTTCTCCAACAACTTTTAACATGCTGCCTTGATAGTTCTATGTCCCTGTGGAGGAGATGGACTTGAGAATTCTAGTCTTGGCCTTTTCGAGATGGTTTGCTTCCTTAATCTCATCTTGAAAGTAATAACAAAATACATTTCTTAGCTAAATATTACTATTTCTTAAAATTTATTCATCATACATGATAATTATTTTTTTCTTTAATTTATTTATAATTTCCAATTCATCCCAATATATATCAGACATCATTTTAATATATTTGATATATATTGTATAATTACCAATCCACAAATTTCTAGGCTAAAAAATGTTGTGCTTTTATTTATTCTTACCCTTTAATGAGCATGTTTTATGAACTAATCTCATCAATAATTCATGAAAAACTTAGCCAACCTATTCCAAAACTACTAAGAAGTTCATTTTCATTTTCAACCTACTCTAATTAGTTCAAATAAGTTGTAAATCTAGATTTTTAAGACAAAAATCTACTTTTTATGAAAAATAACCCATAAAAAAAATTATAGATGAGAAAAATTACTTGCTTAGTAATTCGTGAAAATTTTAAAAAAAATTGTGTAGTTGAATTTGACTATCGAAAGGGGACGAATATTCTCCTTGGCTATTGTAGAAGATAAGGCTAGGATTTGATTTTCGAGAACGGACTCATAGCACTATTTATAACTGAGGGTGACTGTCGACTACTGTCGACAACTATAATGATAGTAGCTTCTACAGCCGCTCTCAGGCAGAGAAAACTTTGTCTTCCTATTGACGGCGGCTTCGACAGCAATTTCGATAGTCGTTTTCTGTTAAGAATTGTCAAACCAATTTTTTTTTTAATTTATGGATTTTAGAGGTGTTTTCTAAACTAATTGTTAGTCCCTAATTCTAAAATTAGTAACTAGAGTTAAAAAATATTTCTATGTTTTTAGAATCTTTTTAAAAGAAAAACTAAAAATAATTAGAAAATTTTAAAAATTTTGTTGAAAACATAGTAGGTATTAAACTAACGTTAATTTCATAAGTATCCCCAACTTAAAATACATATTGTCCTCATTAAATTAATATTTCTATTAAATCTATTAGGAACAAGTAAAAATAAAGAAAGAGTGCTTAGACATTATCTCAGTGCGCTACTTATGGTGTATCAACTACAAAATAATATACAATGTGTCTCCATTAAGCTTGTACCATTGAGATATCAGAGGATCCATTAAATTGTGAGATTCTTCTATGTGCTTTGGAAATTCCATGTAGTATTTCAGACATTTCTCATTCACCTTAAATTTGTGTCCTTTTTTGGATTTTTAATGTCAATTGTACCATGCAGATATACAGTTTTAACAACAAATGGTCCGGTCCATCATGAGCGCAATTTCTCTGGAAATAGATGAAGACATGAATCATAGAGAATCATTTTGTAGGATGAATAAAAAACACAGCATGTAATATGGTGATTGCCCATTTTTTCATCTTTTCCTTCGAAATGCGTGAATTGTCATACGCATCACGTTTTCACTTTTCCAATACATGTATTTGCAATTTTCATAATGGGCTTGCAAAATTGAGATATAAAATTAATAGTTTTGATTGCCTAATATGCCTTGTGCTCTATCTCCGCAGGTAAGTGGCAAACTTTTTCATAAACTATTTTATATGGGGATGTTCATAAGGTGTCTTAAATGCAGTATGATAAGCCCATAAAGCGTTGACGAGTCTAACCGACCAACCTTTGTGAGACAGATTAACCGTTTTATCTAAAATTTGCTAATTTCCATTTTGGTTAGTTCAACTTGTCTATTTGACTATGGGTGATAAGGTATAGAAATATTATATGTGAGATGGTACTTTTTATCAAATTCTTAAAGGCGTTGTTACAAAAATGAAAACCCCCATAACTTATTATAGTTTTAGGAACTCCAAATCTAGATAATATATATTCCTTGAGAAATTTGATAATCGTGTGTTGATCATTGTTTCTACGTGTAGCGGCTTTCACCCATTTAGAGATGTAATCAACTAATACAAAGATATAGACATATCTGTTAGAAATAGGAAATAGTCCCATGAAGTCAATGCCTCAACAACTGAATATTTCAATTGTAAGAATAGGTATTAGAGGTATATCATTCTTCCGGATTATCACTCCTAATTTCTGACATAGCTCCCAATGTTTACAGTATTCGTGTATATCTCTAAACATAGTGGGCCAGTAAAATCCATTTTGGAGAATTTTGGCTACCATCTTTTTGGATGAAAAATGGCCCCCACATGCTATTGTATGACAGAAGGCAATTATGATATGGATCTCAACATCGGACGTACAACGTCTATTGATTTGATCCAAACAATACTTATATAGGTTAAAGGTCATTATAAAAGAAACAACGTACCTCATATAGAAATTGTCGCTTATCTTGCACACTCTAGTAGTTTGGCATTTCACCTGCAATAAGAAAGTTAATAATATTAGTATATCAGGGAACTATTATGATGGAAAATAGCCACTCATTAGGGAACAAGTTCTTAATTAGTAGCATGTTGTTATCAAATATCAGATGAAAGAGGTGGTCAGCACCACATTTTCTATTCCCTTTTTATCTCTAATTTTGAGATCGAACTCTTGGAGCAGCAGTATTCATCAAATTAAACATAGGTTTACGTCTTCCTTTGACAAAAGATATTTGAGCGCTGAATGATATATAAAAGTAACTACATATGAGCCCAAAATATTTGAATGAAATTTATCAAGAGTAAAGACTACAACTAAAGCTCCTTCTCTGTTGTCATATAATTTGTCTATACATCATTCAGATTCTTGCTAGTATAGTAGACCATATAGGGATTTTTATCTCTTCATTGCCTCAGTACTACTCCCATAACGTAGTCACTCGCATTACATATGATTTCAAATAGTAGTGATAAATCTGGAGATTGCATTATTGGTGTTATGATGAGCATCTCCTTGAATGTGTTGAAAGCTATTTGGTTTGCGTGCATTCCGTTCGAACTGCGTAACATCTCTGCGAGTGTGTTTAAAGCTATTTGGTATTGACTATGATCAAAATTGTATACTCCCAATATCATTCCCTCGAGAATTGCTTTGTAATTGTGTGATACTATAAATAAATTATAGTACTAAAAATAAAAGTAAAGATTGGATTTTTATTTGCTAAAAACTAAAATTAAAGATAAAAATTTACTTTAACTAAAATTGTTGGTCAGATAGATATAACTCCTCTATAGGATAATTTATTGGATAAATTTATATTTTCTATCTCAGTTTCATAAATCACGTAGTCTTCATACAACCAGAATATAATTCAATAAAGCACAACATATATAAAGTTATAAACTTGAAACTTTAAATAATTTCTCCCAATTAATCCTATATGAATTCTAAGTTTTTTATAAGCATACAATATGAATAACAAAAATAAACGTTTAAAATCTAAGCATACATCATGCATAAAGAGTCTAAGGTATATTAAAAACTAAGTAACGAATATATCGTCAAATAATAAAATATCAAGGACTAGAAATTATATCTAAATCCCTTCGAAGATAATGAGGAATCAAATATATCAATTTCATATAAAACAATTACAACCAATAAGTATAGAAAATATTCCAGTAAATTACTTAGGGTTTGTTACTCCATCTGATCCAACTTAAGATTTAGCCACTCATACTCATTATAGCCAGGAATAAAAAGAAAAAGAATTCTTTTATTGATTTCTATGAATGAGTACAAAAACTAAACCTTGAATCTAAAACTATAAAACTCTATTCTAAATAATCATCTACTATTATTTATTATTCGTTACAAAACTTAGGCTATATTGGCTATTTATAACCTAACAAAACCCTAATAGGAATTCTATTTATAAGGAAACTCTTAATTCTTCTAAAAAATTTCCATAAAATCAAACTACGGCCGCTCCTTTCAACAGATTCATCGACAGTGGCTCTTAGGTCTATTTACAGTCGTTGGCTACCAACAGTTATCTCCTGGCTATTGACAGTCAATGTTGTATATGCACAGATTTGAACTGATACTAGATATATGCTTCGACACTTTGATTTCCTTGCATATAATACCATACGAAAACACTAAAAAATACTAGAAAAATATCATAGTAAGGAATTTGATTAATAAAAGTAATTTCCATTAATTTCTTGTATTAATCAACAAAATTG
This sequence comes from Dracaena cambodiana, assembly GCA_036321105.1. Classification (NCBI taxonomy): domain Eukaryota; kingdom Viridiplantae; phylum Streptophyta; class Magnoliopsida; order Asparagales; family Asparagaceae; genus Dracaena; species Dracaena cambodiana. The sequence goes on from JAYEPQ010000016.1 coordinate 12,799,298, forward strand.
GATTACACTTTCATAAAATAAACTAAAAATATTACACTTTTCAAGTGTAATAACACCCCAACTTGAGTTTTGCTAGTCCTTAGCAAATGTATAAACTATAGCAAATGTATAAACTAAAAAATAAACTAAATATAAAATAAGGATAAGTGTACGATAAAGGAAATGAAAAATGTTAGTATCCTATTATTACTATCTATACTATATTTGTTTGGTTTTTCACTTCTTTTCTATATGAAGCTCAATTAGATATACATATACAGATATTTATGAAAATGTCAATCTTAATAAATCACTTATAATCTAATACTCTTATGTATCCATAATGATAATTAAAATCATATTGTAGTTATACTTTTAGTTTCAATTATGCTCTCATTTACACTCTTGTGAGTGTGTATATAAGCCTTGTTAAGTCTTAAACTCCAATCAAACTTACAGGAACCCTTTTTATATGTATATTTTTTTTCTTTTTTTTTTATATACACGTGCCTTTCATGTGAACATTCATGCTTACCGAGGCACAAACGCCTACTTACTCAGCTCATGAGTATAATAAAAGTCCATAAGTATCGTTCATGTGAATACACATGCTTACCAAAGTGCGCAGACCCAAGTACTTAATACTTACTTTCTCTTATTTACTATATATATATATATATATAATATATATATATATATATATATATATATATATATATATTAAGTATATTGGCTTAAATACTAGGCTCACTTCATTTTTTCAATTTTTTTTATACATATATGATAGATCTACCTTCTAAGTTTTCTCTTTGTTATCAATTCATCATGACTTATCGTGCAGGTATATAGAGTGCATACTCCATTTTAATCTTAAGTATCCATATATCTTATTATCAGATTTAAAATCTCAATTAAGACTACATAAAAACTATTATCATATAAGTATCAAAATTAAGATATCTATCTCATAAATACACAATGTAAAGTACTTCTAATCTTACTTTTTTACTTCAAAGAAATGATTTTTTTTAAAAACTATGTTAGTTAACTTTGATATAGTAAAGTACAGTGTATCTATCGCACCCCCAACTTAAATTATGCAATGTTCTCAGTGAATAAAAAATATAACTATGAAAGTAATACATTAAGAAATAATATAAGAGGTTAAGGTTAGATTACACCTGGTTTTGTTGGTTCTCTAAAAGAAACTCACTCTCTTTTGTAGTTAATATTAATGACATCTCTGATTAAGACCTTTTTGTCATTTGCGTCTTTGATACCGGTGGAATCCTGTGATCTCCTAGCTCATCCCTTCATCTTCGTCTGCAGAAATAGGATCATCCTCACTAGCTACTTGTCTGAATACTCTAATGAGAAGCCAATAATACCGTTGTTGACAACACTCAGTTCTGACTTGCTGTTCTTCAATTATGCTCATTCTCACAATGAAGGCATTTGTCATCCTTATGATCGACTCGTTAATCGTATAGAGTGTTACTTCTACTAGTCGGGCCACTGCATCTATTGCATCTCCATATTCTTGCCCTTGTTTGATATGTTCCTGATCTTATTCTCTATGATCGGCAAGTGGGACAGTAGTATGTTGTTGCTCTTGTTGCACCTGAGAATCCATGCATTGACTCAAGGATGCAATATCAAATGCATGCCTTTCCAAAATCATATTTAACAATACTGAATATAATTCCGTTGTTGTGGAGGACGGTAGGATGTTATATTAATAAAAGGACTCACAAGACATACTTCTTTTTGACATAGCCAATCTTAAAAAGGCTCTCATTAAATGCTACATCACTTAAATTCTTGTAGAGCTATTTGAACCAGCGGAAGTTGCTTGGTATCTCATTCATGATATCTACAAAAGAAGGATGCTCCTTAGGCACATTGGATACTAGAATTGTCTTTAAAATTTCTTTCCTTATAATCGGCATCTCCCTACCCCTTATAATGGTGTGTCCATGTTGATCTCCAATTATTGGTTACAAGTCAGCACAAAACTCATGTGCGATCTTATTACGTGCCAGTGCGTGTACATATCTTGTATAAGCTTCCAACTCTGAGACTAACATTTGTGCTCTAAAGGCCAAATTTTCATTTATTTTTGAGTAGTCAACTACACGCTTGGGCCAAAGTTTGAAATCATCATACTTCTCTTAGATTTTTCTTGTTTTCCTTTGCGGGTCTTGTTCTCTATTGAGAAGATGGGCCAAAAGATTTCATTCTTGGCCTCTTAGAAACTGTCTGTTTCTTTGGTGCTATTATGCAAAAATTAGCCAAAAATACACAACTTAGAATATTATTATTCCAAAAATCTATGCATGAATTTATCACATAATTATTATATTTATTATTATTTTGACTAATTTTTTTCTCTTATTATATTTTATTTTTTTAGAATTATTTAAGAAAAAAAAAATTATTAAAAATCATCATAGGTATCTAAACTAAGTTACCTTTATAAGCCATCTCCTCAACTTAAAATGCACATTATTCTCAATGAATCAATATATTCATATCAAGAACAAGAAAAATATTTTAAGAGAGAGAGTTTAGAAATTACCTTGGTCCGGTACTCATGACGTAGTAACTGTCAAACAAAGTTCTTAGTACATAATATACAATAATATACATAGTGTCTTCATTTATCTCTTATCAATGATATGTCAGATGATCCAATAGATCGTGAGATTTCTCTAAGTAGTGCTTTGAAAATTCCAGACTACTTTAATCATTTTCCATTTACTTTGAACGTAGACCCTTCCTTGGATTTTTGATATCGATTGCATAGTGTGGATACACAATTTTAACTATGAACAGTCATGTCCACCGTAAATATAATTTTTAGAAAATAGATGAAGACATAAATTGTATAATAGTAATTTATCAGAAGAATGAAAACACGGCGTGTGATGTGTTGATCATACCATATTCTCATTTTCTCTTTTGAAATGCGTGAATTATCATATGCATCATGTCTTATCTCTTCCAACTCGTTTATTTGTAACTTACATAATGAGCTAGCTAAATTGAGATTAAGATTTACCAATTTAATTGCCCATTACACCTTATTCTCTTTCTACAAGAAAATGACAAGCTTTTCCGTTAAACTATTCTATATAGAGACATGCGTAAGGGTATGTTATATGCTGTTTAGTAAGCCCATAAAGTATCGGTCAGTCTAAACAACTAATCTTTGCGAGACGGATTAACCATTTTCTCTAGTATTTTTTTAATTTTCCTATTAGCTAGTTCAACTTGTCCATTTGACTATGGGTGATAAGGTGTAAAAATCTTGTACGTGATATGATATTTCTTCATTAAATTTTTAAAGACTTTGTTATAGAAATAAGAGCCCCCATCGCTTATTATAGCTTTATATACTCAAAATTTGGACAATATATACTTCTTTAAAAATTTAATGATAGTCCGTTGATCATTATTTTTATATGCTATAACTTTTACCATTTAGAGACATAATCGACTGACACAAGAATATAAGTATAGCCGTTAGAAATAGGAAATGGTCCCATCATTTCCCATGAAGTCAATGCCCCAACAATCAAATATCTCAATTGTAAGTATGGGTGTTAGAGACATATCATTTTTTCTGGTTAACGCTCCTAATTTCTAACATGACTCGCACCTTTTACAAAATTCATATGCATATCTAAACATAATAGACCAATAAAAACCATATTGAAGTATTTTGGCTACCGTCTTTTTAGACAAAAGGTGGCAACTACATGCTCTATATGACAGAAAGCAATTATGCTTTGAATCTCATTATAAGGTACATAATGCCTAATGATTTGATCTAAGCAATATTTAAACAAGGATCATCGAAAAAGAAACAGCGCATCTCGTATAAAAATCACCATTTTTCTTACGCACTCTAATGATTTGGCATTTCACCTGCAATAAGGAAATTAATAATGTCAGCATACTAAGTAGTTATTGTAATTGAAAATAGTTGTTCATTAGGGAATAAGTCCCTAATTCATAGCTTATCATTTTTAAAAGTTAGTCTAGAGAGGTGGTCCACAACTACGTTCTCTACTCTCTTTCTATTTTTGATTTCATGATCGAACTCTTGGAGTAGTAATATCCATTCGGATTAGCTGTAGCTTGCATCTTTCTTTGATAAAAAGATGTTTGAGTATCAAATGATCTGTAAAAACAACTACATGTGAGCTCAAAATATATGAATGAAATTTATCAAGAGCAAAAAGTATAGCTATAAGCTCCTTCTCTGTTGTGGTATAATTTGTTTGAGCGTCATTGAAAATCCTTCTAGTATAGTAGACCACGTAAGATTTTTTATCCCTTTGTTGCCCCAATACAGCTCCAATTGGATAATCGCTTGCATCATACATAATCTCAAATGGAAGTGACTAATCTAGAGGTTGCATTATTGGCGTAGTGATGAGCATTTGTTTGAGGGTTTTGAAAGTTGTTTGGTATGACTGTGTCCATTCAAATTGCATATCTTGCACAAGAAGGTGAGAAAGGAGTCTAGCAATAGTACTAAAATTCTTTATAAACCTTCTATAGAAACTTGCGTGTCCTAAGAACAAACATATGTCTTTCATAGTTTTAGGTATCGATATTTTAGAAATAAACTCAACCTTACCTTTATTTATTTCTCTTCCTTTAGATGATACTATATGGCCCAACACAATATCTTTAGTAATAATGAAGTGGTATTTTATCCAATTTAGAATTAGATTTTTCTATTGATATCTTTCAAGCACAAATCCTAAATTAGTAAAATAAGATTCAAAATTACTTCCAAATACAAAGAAATCATCCATAAATACCTCTAGATAATCTTCAACCATATAACTAAAAATACTTATTATATACCTTTGAAATGTTGCGGGTGCATTACATAATCCAAATGGTATTCTTCTAAAAGCAAAAGTACCAAAAAGACAACTAAAAGTTATCTTTTATTGATCCTCTAAAACAATTTCGATTTGATAATAGCCAGAATAACTATCAAGAAAGCAATAAAATTCATGCTCAGTAACCCTTTCAAGTATTTGGTCAAGAAATGGCAATGGAAAATGATTCTTGCATGTTACTTGATTTAACTTTTGGTAATCGATGCACATATGCCAACTCATTGTAGTGCAGGTAGATATCATACCTCCATCCTCATTTTTAACTACTGTTACCCCACTCTTTTTCAAAACAATTTACATTTACTCACTTACTATCAGCAATTGGAGAGATGATGCCAGCATCAATTAGTTTCAATACTTCGGTTTTAACCACTTTCTTCGTTGCATTTGCCTAGTTGGCTTGGCTCCATCTTCTAGAGTAATGTGATATGTGCAAATAAGGGGGTCCCATATGTTTGATGTCCACCATATTCCATCCAAGAGCTCCCTTATATTTTCGCAGTGTCGATAGTAGTCACTCTTCCTGATTCTAATCAAGATGCGCTGAGATGACCACCAGGAAAATTTTCTTAGGTCCCAAAAATGCATGCTTAAGATATTCAGGTAGCGGTTTAGCTAAAGTATTAGTGCTTGGATGTTAGCTGGTATCAATTATTTTGTAATTTGAGATAGCTCTTCATACATTTACTTTTTCAGGGTCCATCCTGTGATATTCAAATATTGTGCATTAGTTAAGTATTTTATTATTTCATTGATATGTTCGGATTGAAGATATTCAAGGTAATCTTCCTTCAGTACTAATGTTATCTCCAAAGGTCAGCTATGCACAATGATATGATATCTCCTTCGTTACAGATTTGTTCAATGTAATTAATGTCATGCAATTCATCATTGTCTATTTTTGGTTGTTTGCAAATATTAAAACATTAAGTTCAAGAGTCATATTTCAGAATGAAAATTTTACCACACCATTCCTACATTTAATAACTGTATTAGCCATAGCTAAGAATGGAACTCTGAGGATAACTAGAATATGAAGACATAGTTCTTTACCATTACAGTATCGATAACTATAAAGTCCACAGGGAAATAAATTTTTTTGATTTGCACTAGAACATCATCCACAATACTCTTGGGAAGCCTTTCAACCAATCAGCTAATTGTAGTGTGACCAATGTAGATTTAAGTTCTCCTAGATCTAGGTGCTTGTAAATTGAAAATGGTAAAAGATTTACACTAGCCCCAAATCTAGCAAAACTTTCTTTATATTATATTGACATATCATATAAGAAATAGTAGGACATTCAGGATTCTTATATTTAAGAGGCATCTCAGAATGAAATAATGCACTTACCTACTTTGTGAGAAATGCCTTCTTCTGTACGTTGTGATGTCTTTTGATAGTGCACAAGTCTTTCAAAAATTTTGCATATAAAGGGACTTATTTAATCGCTTCCAACAGAGCTATATTGATCTATAGATATTTGAAATTTTTTAAAATATCAGCATAAGATGCATTAATATTTTTAGACTTTAATATTTAAGGAAACAGTACATGTGGTTTATAAGTGGAAGTGGGTTCTTCAAAATTATCTTCTTTAGATTATTGTGTTGAATCATTACCTTGTTTCTCCTTGGTGTTTCTTTTAAAATGGGCTTATCAAGCACTTTACCCCTTCTCAATTTTATTACAGTAGTTACTCAAGTATATCATTATTAATGGAAGAAGTAATAACATTTATACTTTTGACTTTACCTAAGTACTGGCCTCGAATTGAGATGGTAGCTTACCTTTTACTTCATTTATAATATGGAATTGAGATGGCTTATCTCTAAGTGGATATCACTAAATGTCGTCATATTCTAACTTTGATCGTTTGGTATGATTGAATAAACTATTGTTGTGCTTGGATTATCTGATCCATTCTCTATTGTATCTGCAAGAAATTATCCTCAAAGTTTTTCTTTGGTGGTGGTTGGTACACTGAATATTGATTAGTAGGTTGGACGTATTATAAATGAAGATTTTGCTTATTAAATTATTATTAAGGATTTTGCTTCCATTGAAGATTTGAATGATTCCTCCAACCAGAATTATATGTTTGTGAATATGGATTGTTTACTAGTTGAGAAGTGGTATTTAAGACATTAGCTTGTTCATTTAATATTTCTTTAACAGTAGGAAGTGTTGGACATTCACGAGTTACATGTCCTTACTATTCATAAATATCAGAAACTTCTGGAATTTCTTCTATTGTTCTAACTGTTTCAGTTTTCTTTACAAATAAATCTTCAAATTTCTTAGTTATGGTAATTAATTGTGCAATTATATCTTTGGTTTTTCCCCAATTTAAGAAGTCTGCCTCTATTATAAGGTTTATCCTTTAATTGATGTCTATCTGAAGTATCTTCAGTTTTCTAGGCTTGTAAATTTTTGGCAAGTGAATTAAGATAGTCTCATTCTTCTTCAACATCTTTATTTAAGTATTTACTATTTCATATAGTTTCAACAAATTGCCTAATTATAATATTTAACCCTTGATAGAAGGTACTTATAGTTCTTCATATCTCAAAACCGTGATGTGGGTATGAGAGAAGAAAATCTTTAAATCTATCTCCATACTCGAACAATGGTTCATTTTCTTTTTGTCGAAAGTTGACAATTTGCTTTCGCATATAATTTGTTCGATGTGAAGGAAAAAATTTCTTTAAGAATTCTCTTTTCATCTTATTCCAACTTCCTATTGAATTGGAATGTAAAGAATGTAGTCATGTCTTTGCTTTATCTTTTAGGGAGAATGAAAAGAGGTTAAGGTTAAGTTGCTTCATAGTAATGTTTTGAAGATTAATGGTGGAGCAAATTTAAAATTCTCGAAGGTGAAAATATGGGCTCTCTGAATCCAACCCATGGGGTTTAGGTAAAAGTTAGACTACTCCAGATTTAATCTCAAAGTATCCCATATTCAAAGAAAATGCAATGCATGAAGGTTGGGTTGTCTTATCAGGTTTTACATAATCACGTAAAGTCCTCATGTTGCCTCCATAATGGCTATGGTTATCATTAGCATTATTATCTCCAAATATGTTATTATTATTATTCATGTTGTTGTTATTATTATTATTAGTGCTAATGATATAAAGTGTGTGATGGATTGGAAATGTTTGTGGATCTGAATACGATCGAATTAGTCTATGTTTGAAGTTCTCCTTCAACTGGTAATGTAAATTTTGAATTGTAAGAATTAACGATGTAGGAACTGTAATCTATACTAAAATATAATACAATAGTATGATCCTCAGCAATGGCATCAAAAACTTGATTGCGATCAAAATCACACATTCCAAAATATAAGAGATCGACAAGTAGTACAAGGGTAGTAATCCAAAATTATTTTCTCGAGAATCATTTTGTAATTGTGTGACATTACAAACAAATTACGGTCCTAAAATTAAAAATAAATATTGGATTTTTATTCGCTAAAAACTAAAATTAAAAATAAAAATTTACTTTAAGTAAAATTGTTGGTCAGATGGATGTAACTCCCCACAGGATAATTTACTGGATTTATTTATGCTTGTTATCTCAGTTGCTTAGATCACGTGGTCTTCCTACAATTGAAAAATAATTCAATAAAACACAAAATATATAAAGTTGTAAACTTGAAACTTTGAATAATTTCTCCCAATTAATAATATAAGAATTTTGAGTTTATCTAAGCATGCAATATGAATAAAAAAACACACGTTCAAAATTTAAGCATATACCATGCCAAAGAGTCTATGGTATATCTAAAACAAAGCAACGAATAAATCGTCAAACAATAAAACATCAAAAACTCAAAATCATATCTAAATCTCTTCAAAGATAACGGAAAATCAAAGACATCAATTTCACATAAAACAATTAAAATCAATAAGCATAAAAATATACTAGTAAATCACTTAGGATTTGTTTTTCCATCTGATCCAACTCAAGAATTTACCCACTCATACTCATCATAACTATTAATAAAAAGAAAAATAATTCTTTAATTAATTTCTATAAACGAATACAAAAACGAAATCTTGAATCTAAAAATATAAAACTCTATTCTAAATAATCATCGATCATATTCATTATTCGTTACAAAACTTGGGTTACATTAGTTATTTATGGCCTTACAAAAACCTAATAGGAATTCTATCTATAAAAAAACTTTCAATTCTTCTCAAAAATCCCCAGAAAATCAAACTGCAGCTGCTTCCTTCAATGGACCCATTGATAGCGGCTCTCAGGTCTCTTTTACAATTGACAGTTATCGATAGCTATCCCCTAACTGTCAACAGTCAATCTTGTACTGGCACAAATTTGAACTGATATTTGAATACACTTTGATACTTCAATTTTTTTGTATATAAAATCCTTCAAAAACACTAGAAAACATTAGAAAATATCATAGTGAGAATTTGATTAATAAAAATATTTTTTCATTAGTTTTTTGTATTAATCAACAAAATTGAATTACACTTGCATAAAATAAACTTAAAATAATACACTTTTCAAGTGTAATCAGGTATACCTATATCCATTCTAACTGTACATCTTGCACAAAAAAATGAGGGAGAGGTCTAACAATAGTACTAAAATCCTTTATAAACATTCTATAAAAGCTTGCATGTCCGAAAAACAAATGTATATCCTATACAAATTTAGGTATTGATATTTTGGAAATAGACTCAACTTTAATTTTATCTACTTTTATCCCTTTAGGTAAAACTGTATGACCTAATACAATGCCCTTTGTAACCACATAGTGGTATTTTTCTAATTTAGGAGCAAATTCTTCTTTTGTCATCTTTCAAGTACAGCTCCTAAATTAGTCAAATATGATTTGAAATTATTTTCGAATACAAAGAAATCACCAATGACTATCTCTCGATAGTCTTCAACCATGTCACTAAAGATATTTATCATACATCTTTAAAATATTGCTAGTGCATTGCATAATCTAAATGGCATTCTTCTAAATAAAAATGTGCCAAAGGGATAGTTAAGAGTGGTCTTTTCCTGATTCTCTAAAACAATTTCAATTTAATAATACCCAGAATAACTATCGAGAAAGCAGTAAAATTCGAGCCTAACAGCTCTCTTAAATACTTGATCAAGAAATAGTAACGAAAATTTTCATGCTACATGGTTTAGTTTTCTGTAATCAATGCACATATGCCAACTCTTAGTTGTACGAATGGGTATCATCTTTCCATCATCATTTTTAACACTTGTTGCCCTACTTTTCTTTGGAACAACTTGAATTAGACTTATCCAATTACTATCAGCAATTAGATAGATAATGTCAGTATTAAGAAGTTTCAACACTTGAGCTTTAACTCTTCCTTCATGGTAGGGTTAAGCTTCATTGTATTTGCCTTATTACCATGGCTTCATCTTCCAAAGTAATATGATGTGTGCAAATAAAGGGGTTCATACCTTTGATGTCTGCCATGCTCCATCAAAGAGCTGCCTTATACTTATACAATATCAAGAGTAGTCGCTCTTCCTAATTTTTGATGAGTGTCATATATTACATATTTATAACCTCCATATTATCTATTTTTGTATATAAATAATACTACTTGGGTATTTTTAGTTTGTTTTCAGGTGAAACCTATTCCTACAAGGAGATGACATAAATTTAGAGCCGGATTAACCAAGTTCAGAAAAGAGTTAAAGTCAATAGAGCTATAAGATTATGAAACTACAAAGCACCAAAGTCTAATACAGTCATTCAAATTAAAAAAACAATCCAAGATCATTCAGAAGAGAGTTGAAGCCCGGATCTCACTCTTTTTCCGCCATTTAGCGGCAATAGCCGCATTTGGTGGCACATGTGGTCCTTATGTCATTAGTTTTTTTACAGGGTCTTTGATGTAAATTTGTAGTTACTCACTTATACTCAGCTTAGGGTTTGGTTCTTTGAGGCCTATATATTGACCGTGTCCTTGTAACCTATGATGATGTAATTTTGTACTCTTAATTATCAATAAAAGATTAGAGTTTTGCCGAAGGGATGACGACTGCCATACCGCGCTCCAGAGGTGATCCATTATTTTCGAGTTATTTCTACTAATTAGAAATATTTTATTTACTTTATAGATAGATTTAATTACTTTCTAGTTTAGATATTTAATCGCTTTCATAGAAAAATAGAATTTTTAATTAGAATCATGAGTAACTAATTTAGTTTAGCTGTAGAAGAAACTAAGAATCAACCATGTAATTATTCTCTATTATTTTCTTTCTAAAATAAAATAATAAAGACATGAATTATCCATGAAAAGATTAAAATACAACTCGAAGATTAATATTTTGATAGATTATACTTAAGTTAAGTTTCTTGATAGTCTATGCTTAGTTAGGCTTTGGAGTTATCGATTTTCATATTTTTCACAGAATTATCTAATGATTTAGTTTGTTTTTATGCAAACTAGTATTTTTGATGAGTTGTGCTTGCACGTCACTTGATAGCTCATGCTTAGAATACTTTAAGAAAGATTAAAACTAAAAGTTCAGTTTTTATGATAGAAAGAAAATAATAAAAGTAATAATTAATTGTGAACTAGTGGATTCTATATCCTAGTTACTTAGAATAACTCGAATTCAACTTATAATCTTTAGTTAGCTCGTTAGGACTAAAGAATTAGTAAGAACAGATCAATTTGAGTGCAACCGACACTCGGATTGATCTGTTTTGCTCTCTAGATCCCTGTGGAAATGACCTGTAAAGCGCTACAACTGATACTGTACGCTTGCAGTAAATTTATAACATCAAGTTTTTGGTGCCGTATGCATGTCATGTTCTAAACTCAATCATGAACAAGATATTCAATTGAACATGTTAGATGAAAAATAAAAAAAATTAGAAGCGAGATATGCATGTGATGAGAATTTAAGTATAACCACTTCACAAATGTCATCAAATATATACTCAGATCCATCATATCCAATATTAAACTTTACTCAAGATTGTAAGATGCAATCATTCGAAGAAAATAAAGAAGCTTACAATCATGAGACTGAGGAATGAACACATAAAATAGATGAATGTATAGAAGTTTTGCTAAAATTATCCTCTCAAACCATATCTTATATGGAAGATTTCCTCAAAATAATTTCTCATACTAAGATTTTTGAAAATCAACCATCTAATTGTTTGAACATATATAACTCCAATGAGAAAGCACTTAGTCATATTTTGAAGTTGATATGATTAAAAATGAGTTAAAAAGTTTTATACATGATGAGCCTATACTTCAATATTACGATCAAGCTACTTTGGACCATTATAAAAATAATTATGAAAAAATTTGTGATAAAGAGAAAATTTTGCATGGTGATTTGCCTCATGATAAGCTTGCTAGTGACATATTATTTTCTGATTCTTTTATTGAAAATTGGGAAGAAATTTATCAAGAAGATTTTTTGTTCCTTCATAATGACTTAACTAATAATAAGTCTACAATTTAGAATTTTGATGATATGATTGAAGAAAATTTGCATGACAAACCCATAACACTAGAAAGATGGAAGGAACCATAGAAAAAAGAACTCATGGTACCTGATAATTTGAAAAAGCGATCCAAAATTGAGCTCATGATTCTGCCACCTCAAAGTGAGTATATTTTATCGTATATTGATAAGATCAAAATGCTTGATGACATGAAAGATATTCGTGGGTGGAATATGGATGATAAATGTATGATTTTCAACTTCAAAATTTTACTATTGAATAAAAGAAAGAAGGGCAGATATAAAATAAGAAAAACCAAAAATAAGATGGAGAGATTAAATGCAAAATTGACAAAAAGGCTAAGCTCATCCATATCAAAACATAGGACACATTATGAAAGTGGAAAGCAATCAAGAAGTTATAACCGCTCTAAATTTTCTAGTACGTGTATATTATTTGTACAATAATTTTCATATTTATTTACCACCCTTGGTTCATGTATGAGTGCATACATGAGTTTATGTGTGTGGGAAGTGGATTAGAATTTTTTTGTGTTTTTCTAGAATCTTTAGTTTTCTCTAGGGTTTTATTTTTTTTAGATTTTTAGGTTTATTTATTTTGCACTTTGGGAGTTTTTAATGTATTATTAAAAAGAAAAAAGAAAAAAAATTGAAAATAAAAAAAATCTGAAAAAAGTAAAAGAATCTAAGAAAAAGGAAAAAAAATTTAAAAGTACTTTCTTCAGTAAATCAACCTAATTACAAATAAAAGAATAAATTTAGATTTGAAGTTTGATAGGAAAGTAGATTGGATAATACACTTAGAATTTTATAAAAAAAATTAAAATTTGAAGAATAAATACTGCTAATAGTAATTTTGAGATAAGTATACATCTATTTTTCACTTCACAATAATTTACTAAATAATTTACTAGGTTAAGCACGAAGATGATAATGATTGAGCAGCCTTCTCTTTTTTAAACAAGAAAAAAATGAATAAAAAAGGTGAGCTTGGTATTTAAGACAATAATTCTTTAAAAGAAAAAGGGGTGAGTCTGGTATTTAATGCAATAATCCTTAAAAAAAGAAAAAAAAGGGGTGATCCTGGATTTAAGGCAATAATTCTTTAGAAATGAAAAAATAAATCAGAGTATGATCCGAGTAATCGGGTATTTGCGCCTAAGCAAGCGGAATCTTCGCATGAAAGGTGAAATAATCACAAAATAAAAGAAAAAAAAAGAAAAAAATTGTTTAGGAAGAAGAGATGAATCATGAGTTGGAGTTTGAGTTCAAAACTGAAATAGACTATCACACGTGCACGTAGATGTATAGAAACCAATGAATTATCTATTAGTGGGTATTGAATGATAGGATTTGAATTTTTGATTAAAATAATAAGTATATTTGATATGATACTTGATTTGAAAACTGATAATCTAAATAAGTTCTTGAGTTTGTATATTAGTAAGATTAATTATAGAAAATATCAAAAAAAGATTTTTCTTTCTTTTGTATAAAATTTTTATTTTTCTTGATTTTTGATTATCTTTATTTTTCTTTTCTTTATTCCTTAATCTACCTTCTTTATGAATTTTGTAGGTATATTCACTACAAACACTCACGAGACAGAATTTGTCCACTAAGGTAACCTAGGGTTTAATGGCTTGTTGCACGTACTAAGTGCAATCATAATTTCTGCGAAAGTGAGTTAGAATTTTTCTTTTTAATTTTAGGTCTAGATTTTGCTCAAGGGCTAGCAAAAGATAGGTGCGAGGGTGTGATGAATGTTATATATTACATATTTATAGCCTCCATATTATCTATTTTTATATATAAATAATTCAACTCGGGTATTTTTAGTGTGTTTTTTAGGTGAAACCTATTGCTACAAGGAGATGACATAAACTTAGAGCTAGATTAGGAAATCAAGTTTAGAAAAGAGCTAAAAGTGAATAGAGTTACAAGATCATCAAGCTAAAATGCACTAAAGTCTAATACAGTCATTCAAATTAAAAGAACAACCCAAGATATTCATGCAGAAGAGAGTTGAAGCCTGGATCACACTCTTGTCCCGCTATTTAGCGGCAATTGCCGCTATTTGGTGGCACTATGGGACCCATATGTCATTAGTTTTTTAAGGGTTTTCAATGTAAATTTGTAGTTACTCACTTGTACTCAGATTAGGGTTTGGTTCTCCAAAATCTATATATTAGCCGTGTCCTTATAACCTAGGATGATATAATTTTGTACTCTTAATTATTAAAAAAAAATTAGGGTTTGGCTAAAAACGTAATGACCGCCAACTGCACTCCAGATGTGACTCCATTGTTTTCTAGTAAGTAGAAATATTTTATTTACTTTTTAGATATATTTAATTGCTTTTTGTTTAAATATTTAATCTCTTTCATAGAAAAAAAAATAGGATTTTTAATTAGAACCATGAGTAGCTAATTTAGTTTAGCTCTAGGATGTAGAAGAAACTAGAAATCAAGCATGTAATTATTCTCCATTATTTTCTTTATAAAATAAAATAATAAAGACATGATTTATCCATGAAAAGATTAAAATACAACAACTCGGAGATTAATACTTTGATAGGTTATACTTGAGTTAAGTTTCTTGGTAGCGTATACTTAGTTAGGGTTTGGAGTATTCAATTTTCATCTTTTTTAGAGAATTATCTAATGATTTAGTTTGTTTTTATGCAAAGTAGTATTTTTGATGAGTTATACTTGCACGTCACTTAATAGTACATGCTTAGAACACTTTAAATAAAGATTAATACTAAAAGATCAGTTTTTATGATTGAAAGAAAATAATAAAAGTAATATTTAGTTGTGAACTAGTGGATTCTATATTTATGCTAATTAGAATAACTCGAATTCAAATTAGAACCCTTTGTTAGTCCATTGGAATAATAGGATTAGCAAGAATATAAAAACACTCTATATCCCTGTGGGAAGACCTGTAAAGCACTACAACCAACGTTGTACGCTTATAGTAAATTTATCACATCAATTCTCATCAAGATGCACTAAGATGACCACCGAGAAAGTTTCCTTAGGTCCGAAAAATGCGTACTTGAGATCCTCGGGTAGCAGTTTTAGCTCATGTATTGGTGTTTGGATATCAGATGATATTAATTTCTTTGTACTTTGAAGTAACTCTTCGTACACTTCCATCTTTGAAAGTCATCCTATAACATTTAAACATTGAGCGTCAGTTAAACATTTTATGATGTTAGCGGTGTGTTCGGAATTGAGCCACTCAAGGAACCCATCACCCATTGTTAATGCAAGCTCCAAAGGATCGGAGATGCACAATGATATAATATCTCCTTCTTTACGAATTTCTTCATTATAATTAATGTCCTGTAATTCATTAGTGTCGATATTTAGTTGCAAACAATAAAAACATTGTGCTCAAGAGTCATATTACTAAATGATAGCGTCACGACACTATTCCTACAATTGATAACTGCATTAGCATCGCTAAAAATGAACGTTCGAGGATAACAAAAATGTGAAGGTGTGAATTCTTTATAGGTGCAGTGTCGATAACAATAAAATCTACTAGAAAACAAAAATTTTCAATCTGCAAAAATCTTCCACATGCGTTTAGGATTCCTTTTTGATGCCAATTGTAGTGTAACAAGTATAGGTTTAAGTTTTCTTAGACCTAGTTGCTTGTAAATCAAATATGGTAAAAGGTATGTACTAGCTCTCAAATCTAGTAGAGTTTTTTCAATATTGTGTTGACCTATCACACATAAATAATTGGACATTCAGAATCATTGTATTTAAAAGGCATCTTAGAGCGGAATAATGCACTTACTTGTACTGTGAGAATGCTTTTTTATACATTGTGGTGTCTTTTGATTGTAAGAAGTCCTTCAAAAAATTTACATATGGGGGGACTTATTTAATTGCTTCAAGTAAAGAGATATTGATATGTTCCTATTTAAAAATTTCTATAATATCAATGTAATATGCGTTAATGTCTTTAGCTTTCAAATGCTAGGAAAACAGTACAAGTGACTTGTAAGTTGTGGAAGTGGATTCTTTGGAATTGTCGTCTCTAGATTACTGTATTGAAACTCTCTAGGTTATTGTACTGAATTATTTCCCTATTTCTCCTTAATATCTCTTTTGAAATGGGCTCATCAAGTATATTTCCACTTTGCAAACTGATTGTAGCAGATATCTCAAGTATATCATTATCAATTGAAGAAGTAATAGTGTTATAACTTCGACATTACCTAAGTACTGGCCTATAACTGTGATGGTAGCTTACCTCTTCCCTTCATTTGCAGAGCAAAACTAAAGTGGCTTATCTGAGATTGTATATAACTGAAAGTTGTCGCATTTTAACTATTTAATGTTTATTGCGACTGAATGAATTGCAATGCGCTTGGATCATTTGGTCCATTCTTTACTGTATTGGCATAATATTATCCTCAAGAATCTTCTTCAGTGGTGGTTAGTACAATGAACATTGATTAGAAAGTTGGACGTATTATCGTGTTGTCGAATTAGTGGCAGCTTATTTTGATGGTTAAACTATTGTTGAGAATTCTGCTTTCATTGAAGATTTGAATGGTTCCTCAAACTAGGGTTGTAAGTTTGTAAATAAGGGTTATTTTCTAATTGAGGAACAGTGTTAAAGACATTAGCTTGTTCATTTACTACTTGCTTACAAATGGGAAATGGGAAGAGTTGGACAATTATGAGTTGCATGTGAGTTGGACAATTATGAGTTGCATGTCTTTGTAACTCATAAATGTTACAAACTTATGGAACTTCTTCTTTTACCTTAATCGTTTTTGTTTTCTTAGTAAACAAATGAAATTTCATTATAATCATGGTTAATTGTGCAGCTATATCTTTGATTTCTCCCAATTTAATTGGTCCATCTCTATTTTGAAGTTTCTCTACTAATTCGTTCCTTTTCAAAGTATCCTTAGTTTTCTAGGCTTGTGAACTCTTGGCAAGTGAGTCAAGATATTCCCATGCCTCATCTGCATCATTGCTTAGAAATTTACCATTATATATAGTCTCTTTAAATTGCCTGTTGTAGTGTTTAGTCGTTGTAGAAGGTAGTTATAGTCCTCTATATCTCGAAGCTATGATTTCGACATGAAAGTAGCAAATCTTTAAATCTATCCCAACAATCGAATAAAGATTCATTTTCTTTCTAACGGAACTTGAGAATTTGCTGTCGCATATAATTTGTTTGATGTGAAGGAAAGAGTTTGTTTAAGAATTCGTTTTGCAACTTACCCCATCTTTCTATTGAATTGGGACGTAGTGAGTGTAACTATATCTTTCATTTATCCTTTAAAGAGAATGGAAAGAGTTTAAGTTTTAATTAATTGCTCTGTAGTAATATTTTGAAGATTAATAGTAGAGCAAGCCTTTTCAAATTCTCAATAGTGCAAATACTAACTCTCCATATCCATCCCATAGAATTTAGGTAAAAATTGAACTACTCTAGATTTAATTTTGAAGTATCCCATATTAAGAGGAAATACTATACATAAAGGTTGGGTTATCCTATAAGATTGTAGATAATCACGTAAGGATCTCTCATTGCCTCCATGATAGCTGTTGTTATCATGTGTGTTGTTATCTTCAAATTTGGTATTTTTACCATTATTATATTATTATTGTTATTAGTAGTCATGTTATGAAGTGATTTTTGGATTGGAAGTATTTGTGGATAAGAGTACAATTAAATGAGTCTACTATTATAAGTTCTCGTCCAATTGGTCATAAAAATTTAAAATCATACAAATTAATAACGTAGGAACGGTAATTTATACTAAAGTGTAAAATAATATTATTGACTCCAAGCAAAAATGCCAAAAACTTGACTACGATCTAAATCATATACTCCAAAGTATAAGAGATCAATAAATAATACAATGATGGTAACCCAAGATCGTTCTCTCGAGAATCATTTTAATTATTACTTTGACATTACAAAAATAAATTACGGAATAAAAGATTGAATTTTTAATTAACCAAAACTAAAGATTGAAGGATTTTTAATTACCTAAAAGAAATTGTTGGTCAGAAAAGTTAACTTTCCATAAAATAATTTACTGGATATGTTTATACTTTTTTTTCTCAGTAACATAGATCATGTGGTTTTTCTACAACTAAAAAAATATATCTTTAAAGCATAAAAATTAAATAAAGCTGTAAACTTGATAATTAGGCTAAATTTTTCCAATTAATCCTATATGTATTTTGAGTTTATGTAAGCATGACATATCAATAATAAAAATAAACGTTCAGAGTTTAAACATCACTATTTATAAAGAGTCCAAGGCATATAAAAAACTAAGTAACGAATATATCATCAAACTATACATTATCAAAGCCTCAAAATTATATTTAAAACCTAACAAGATACCAGGAAACAAAAATATCAATTTTGCATAAATCAATTAAGCATGATAAAGCAAATTACTAGTAAATTTTTTAGGGTTTGTTGCCTCATCTGGACCAACAAAAGAATTTAACTGTCCATACTCATCATAGCCATCAATATATGAATAATGGAGATTTTTTTATTAATACCTATGAAATAGTAAAAACTAAAAATCAATGATATCGTTTTTCTATCATATATATCTCTCAATTACATCAGATATTTATAGTCTCTCAACAATCCTAGCAAGAATTCTATTCACAAGAAAACTCTCTTTTTTTCGAAAATTCTCAAATAAATCCTTTTACAGCCATGGCCATCCAAAGACATATCTAAAGCTCCATCTATAGACATTCTCAGATTCTGCTGCATTCAATGCCAGTCGATAGCCCACAGGTGACTATCGATAGCCAAACCTGCAAAATGATAGTCTGGCTAATATTTGAGGTACGGTTTGATTTTTCGATTTTCTTCCACATAAAACCTGCAAAAAGACTATAAATCACTAGAAAAATATTAAAAAGGAGATTTTGATCAAAAAAATAATTTATCATTAATTTTTATATTAATCAACCAAAATTGGATTACGAGTACATAAAAATAAACTAAAATAACTACACTTTTTACTCGTAATCACTGTATCCTTCTTTTGGGCCTGATCATGTTAAACTAGTGTTATCGAAGGTCCAATGTACACCGAGATGACTTTAAGTGAGCGAAACTTAAAATTCATAACTCCAAAAAACGTTCTACCTTTGAGGTTATATATTTTTTAGTATTTTTTATTTGTAGAAATTTTCATAGAAACTCCAAAGAAGTCTCAAAATTTTGGTAATTACAAAATATTAAATTATTCATGTAATTATTTTAGTAATTTATATCTTTTGTTCAGGACAACAGAAAATGATATGGATAATTTTCTAGTACTTCTCTTATTAACCTGTATATCTTGTACTATTTGGTAAATTATGGAGAACGTTGAATGTAGTCGTAAACGATAAATAATTATTTAAATTATTTATTTAAAACTTAATAAAATAATTTTTTTCTCTTTCATTAAGTTAAGCCGGTGGTTATAGATACCACACTATATATTACTTTAGACTCAGGGTTGAACATTAATATTTAGAATGGAATAATTGTATCCAATAAACTATGTAGACATTGCCCAATAGTTGTAGATAATAGAGAATTTCATGCCTACCTATTTGTCTTAGATCATTTTAGTTTTGATATGATCTTAGGCATAAATTGGCTGAGTACCTCTCATATAGTAATTGATTGTCAAGGAAAATCATAGTATTTCAAATCCCTAATCAGCTATAATTTGAGTTTTTTTGTGGCAGTGGAATCCTGAAACCAGCAATGGTTAGGGCAAGACCAATAGGTGGATCTCTCACTCTTTGGATGCAAGGGAGGGGCAAATCCTTATAGTATCTAATTTCGTAGATGTGTTCTCTGAGAAATATAACTTACATCCAAAGAGAAAATGTGTTTGAAGTTGAGTTAGGTCCTTATCTATCCTTTGAGCAGATACCAATAGTTATTGTAGATTGGAGGGTTACAGAGCTCTAGAACTGCACAATCCTTCTTGTTCTTGTCTCTTGAGATGGTGGCTCTCTAGGAGAGTCCATTTGGGAGCGAGATGACAATATTCGGGAGAAATATCCATACCCATTTCAATGATATTCAGGTGCCTATTTATAATCATTATTTTTCCATCATTAATTTTCCATTTACCTTACTGTTATTTTTTATTCTAGATTAAATTTCAAGGATGAAATTTTTTATTAGGTGGGTAGAATGTAATGACCATAATCCTTAAGTTCTTGTATCAAGTTATTCCGTATCATCTGTATCAGCTCAGGACTTCGAGTACTGATACAGACGGATACTGAGTAAATTAAATTATATCTTCTAATCGAAAGTTCAATTTCAAATTTTGTAGGGTAGAGACCTCTAATATTATTATTTTAAATTTTTTATATTTTTCTTGAATTATTCCAAATTGACTATTTTTTGGACAAATACCCAAATAAAATAATCAAATTAAATTAAGAATTTCAATTTTAACCTCCTCCAAACTTCAAAATTTTCTTCAGGAACACAACAGCCATCCTTGACCAATTTTAGATTGAATTTTACTCAATTTTAATTTTATAATTTAGATGAATTTTAAGGATTTTTAATATAGCAAAGTAACTATTTTCTAGTAGTTATTTGACCTATCAAATAAATTCAAAACAATCTAAGAAAAATCAAGCTTCTTGTTCTCTTATTTTTCTTCATTTTCTATTCAGATCTCTAACCCTAGTTCTCTTTCCAATTTGCTCAAATGAATTGCCAAATATTTAGCTTGAGAGAGGACTGAAAATCAACTATATTGTTTTAAGAGCTTTGTTCTTGTGTTTTTCTTCTTTAGCTAAGCTCTAATCTTCTCCACAAATGTGTATAAACCTTCCTCTGCACCAGTCTTTATTTTCTAGAGTAATTCTTGGTAAATTTCTCCACTTTAAAAGCGTAATCACATTAATATCAGTGATTTTTTGAATTGGGTTCAATAAGAGGGAAGAATACACCCTCAAACCCTTTAAACACTTGATTTCCTAATAAAATTTTCTCTCATATAATACCAAATATATTATTAACCCAATTTCAAAACTATGCATGCTCAAATTTGTATGAAACTTGTGTTATACCGTGCATGTTATATATGCACAAACGATATTGTTGTGCAGACTGATGCAGTAGTTCATCTTAGAACTACCACAACTTTTGAATTTTAACTCCGATTGACATCATTCTAGTTCCATTAGAAAGGATTAACTATATTACAATTATTCCAATTAGTGTCCCTGAATTCAACCATTTTTCTTTCCAAAAATAATTTGAAAGTTCATAAGTTATTATTGCACTAGGTCAATAGTTCTACAATAATAAATTCATAGTAAAATGGCTATAACTTATACTTTAGAACTCCAATTGAGCTTATTCAAGTTTTATTTGAAAGCTAATTTAATTATCTATAATTATTATAAATTTTAGGGTTTAATTTAATTTTTAATCTAGTCAAATTAAACCTAGAAATTCTCTTATTGCTATACCAAGTCCATAAGAATAGGTTCATAGAAGAATGATCATAACTTTTTCTTTAGAGCTCCAATTCGGCTTATCCAAAATTTATTAGAAAGATGATTAAATTTTCTACAATTATATAAAATATTAACATTTAATTCTAGTTTGTGCTAGTCAAACGAGACCTAGAAGTCTGATATATTCACTAAGTTTCAGCAATATAAGCACATATATTATGATTATACATATACTTTGATTAATGATTTGATATACACGTGCACAATTCAATAACTCTTGTTATTATCTGTACATATTGATTTCGGACCTGTTATAGTCATGTCTTAGTATAAATTCCATGTTCGTGCATATACCACTTGATACAAGATATGATATATATGCATACATGTTTAATTATGCATATTATTACTTGTACATGTTATTATTATTTGGAAATGATATCTCATGCATGTGAACATGTCCTGTAACTTTGTATTTGCTAATATTATTATTGTACTTCTAGTATTGCCGTACGTGCTGTTTCATATTTACATGGTCATTGATATATGTACCTTTATTATATATGACACTTCAGTGATACTTAGCATATACTATACTTTGGATATGGGGGAAATGGATGGTGGAGTGGAACATGTAATTTGGGAGTTCTAGTCTTATTTGAATACATCCACTGACTAGTGTACTGGCACTATCAATTTTTTTTTGCTTTTTTCGCCGAGTGGCATGTCATCTGGTTCGTGCGAAGATCGGTACTTGAGTCGTGGTCCCAGGCATGCACGAGAAATTTAGTTTGCCTAGTGGCATGCCTTCTGGTATGTGTGAAAGCCGGTACTTGGGCCGTGGTTGATTACGACTAAAAGGTGTAGTTATTTTAATTTATTTTATATACTAGTAATCCAATTTTGGTGATTAATACAAAATATTAATAATAAATATTTTTTATTAGTCAAATTCTCTAATTTAATATTTTTCTAGTATTTTATAGTCTTTTTGCAGGATTCTATATGGAATGAAATCGAAGAATTAAAGTGTATCCCAAATATTTTTTCATAACTGTGATTTTACAGGTCTAGTTGTTGACAACTACCCATTGGTTACCGACAGCCGTCAACTGGGAAGCAACCTGAGACTGGCTATCAAAAGAACTTTGAAAAGTCATACCCACAAAGTTAGATTTTGAGACTTTTTGAGAGAAATGAGAGTATCCATATAAATAGAATTCTTGCTAGGATTTTGTGTGGCTATAAATATACAATGTAGTTCAAAATTAAAAGGAGGAGAGAAGCAATTTATGCATTGAGAGAGATATTAGAAATTTTAGTTTTTATACTCATTCATAGAAATCAATAAAAGAATTTTTTTAATCTATTTATAGCTATGATGAGTATGAGTGGTTAAATTCTTTCGTTGGTTTATAAGAGATAAAGAACTCTAGAAAATTTACTGTTATGTAATTTATTTTCTTATTATACTTGATTGATTTACGTAATATTAATATTTTTTGTTTTCTATTATCTTGTTAGGTTTTAAATATGATTTTGTGTTTATTGTTTGATGATATATTTATTGCTTAGTTTTTGATATATCTTAGACTCTTTAGGCAAGATGTATACTTAGACTTTGAATAATTATTTTTATTATTCATATATCATACTTAGATAAACTCAAAGTATATATTGGTTTAATTAAAGGAAGCTATATAAATTATCAAGTTTACAACTTTATTTGATTTTATAATTTAAAGATAAATTTTTTGGTTATACGAAGACCACATGATCTATAAAACTAAGATAAATAAGTACAAACATATCCATTAAATTATTCTATAGAGAATTAATTTATCTGACTAACAACTTATTTTAAGTAATTTAAACACCTTTATTTTTAATCTTTAGTTAATAAAAAATCAATCTTTCTTTTAAATTCCGAATTTTTTTTTGTGTGTAACACAATAATCAAAATGATGTTCGAGAGAACGATATTGGATTACCACCTTTATACTACTTGTCGATCTCTTACATTTGGGAATGTACGATTTAGATCACAGTCAGTAGTACCGGACATATATGATATACTCCTATAATATATGAATGCTCTCACCATTTAGTTCCAAATTAATAGCATAGAATGTGCATTATATACTTTATAATTCAGATTATATTTTGCATACCTTATACTTTATGATTCGTATGCATGACCATGTTATATCATACATATTATATGCTGCATAACTCATATTATATTATGCTTACCATGTACTTCATTAACCGTGCCCATACACCTCTTATATTGCCTCCTACTAGCATACCACACAACACCATTTTATATAGTTTCCATAGTATTTCACGAGTTTTGATTTGTACTCTTGTTTGTGTTCAGACCATTGCGATTATTTCACTCCAGGTCCAGCAGCTGTGTCCATAGAGCCTGAGGAGGAGTACCTGCCTCTCGAGAATCCTTACTTTCAGGAGCAGGCTGAGTGCTAGTCGCTACCTCTTATAGGATTTTCATCACTTTTGCATATATATCATTTTAATTTGTATGTGCTTATGTGTTATGTATCTTAGTTCTGTCCGTGATATCCGAGCACTCATATATGTAAGCAGTACTTATGTTGCTCTATTCTCATAATGTACTTGACCCTATATAAGCAACATTTTGATGTACATATTGTTTATTATTTTTATATACCTGTTTTTGGATATTGCTATATTCATGCATGTGATATTGTGATAGATAGATTAAGACATGTGGTTATATCTCATATTTCTGTACTTTCATATCTCTTTTCTATGATTGTATAAAAAAAATAGTCTCTTACACTACGGTATTGAGAGTACCCGCCGGTGACACTCTACTCATTATTAGAACACACTAGGCCTACCACTATGATTTGGGACGTCACAGATGGCTATATTTATTACAAACTAATTAAGAAGCATCAAAATAAATGCATGAATTAATTTGTTTCCAACAGCTTGATTTGTCAATATATTTTTTGTAATAATTTGATTTGCTGGTATCTTTGATTTGATTTCCTACAATAGATTGATCTATAAGGATCTTTTCTATAACAACTTGATTTGTTAAAATTTTTTACTAAATTTTCTTTAAAGTTTGATTTGTCAGAGCCTTGTCCATAATAAATTGATTCTTCATAATTTTTGACTTGATCTACTTTATTTTCTTTCTAACATCCAACTTTCTTGATTTTTTTATCATGATTTATTGTTTCTTGATCTTTGACTTTATTTTTGCATGTTGTAATAAGATATTGGACTTTTGAGGTTTGGCTTGAAATAATCGTCTTTTGAATAGAACTCTCATGCTTATATATATATATATATATATATATATATATATATATATATATATATATATATATATATATATATATATATATATATATATATTTATTTATTTATTTATTGTTTCTCAAATACCCCCATACTCTTTTTAGTCCTTGAGTAAAACAAAAGTTAAAAAGAAAAGAAAAAGATTCTAATTCACTCTTATAGGAGTAACGGTTGCACTTAGTTTATCAACAAGCTCTTAAATCTCTAGTTTCTCTAGTGGACAAGTATTGTCTCATGAGAGTTTACAGTGAATATGTCAATAAAATTCGAAGAAGGGGGAAGAAAATAAGGATAAATCAAAGATGAAAGAAAATTAAAAAAAAAATCTCTCTCTTCTTTTTAATGGCCACAACTAGATTTATTAGTAAATAAGTTTTTAAGTATTCAAGAATCTTCATTTATAGGTGATGTGATAATTTTACTACAAGCACATAGTGTCGGTTGTAGCGCAAACAGGTCATTCTCATGAGAATCAAAGATATTTTGCATTCTTACTAATCCTATTATTCTAACAGACTAACAAAGGATTCTAAGTTGAATTCAAGTTATTCTAATTAGCCTAGAATATAGAATCCCTTAGTTTCCAACCATGTATTACTTTTATTATTTTCTTCCTATCATAAAAATTGATCTTTTAGTTTTAATAAAATGTTCAAAGTATGTGTTATCAAGTGGTGTGCAAGTATAATGCATCAAAGGTACAACTTTTCATAAAAATAAACTAAATAATTAGATAACTCTATAACAAAGATGAAAAGTAACAACCCCAAACCCTAACTAAGTATCGGGTATCAAGAAATCTAATTCAAGTATAACCTATCAAAACATTAATCTAGGAGTTGTTATATTTTAATCTTTTCATTGAAAAATCTTATCTTTATTATTTTATTTAGGAAGAAAATACTGGAGAGCAATTATATGGTGGATTCCTAGTTTCATCTGCATCTTAGAGCTAAACTAAATTAGCTACTCATAGTTTTAATTAACAAAATCCAATTTTATTCGTGAAAGAAAGAAAATCTAATCTACAAAGCAAGATTAATCTAAACTAGAAAGCCATTAAAAGAAAATTACTTAAGAAACAATGATGAGCAACAAAGGGTACCTCTGGAGTTTGGTATAGCGATCGTTACCCCTTCGGCAAAATCCTAATATTTACTAATTAAAAAGAGTACAAAATTACATTTAAAAAACTCTCCCTAATTTATAAGGATTCATGGGGTATTTATAACCTAAACACAATCCTCCTCATAGTCAAACTCAATACAAAAGATATAATTCTAATCCAAAACAAACTAACCTCAAGATATATAATTTTAATCCAATCCATAGTTATTAGAAACCAATAGTTAAGATTAGATGGTATACAGTACTAATTTTTGGGTCCAAAATCCAAAATTAAGTTCAGCAGACCCGTAGCCTGCTAGATTCGATTTTCCATTCTATAGTGCTTTTGTAAAATGGTCATAACTTTCGCATACGAACATAGATTGCTCTATTCTTGGACTCGAATCAAAGATAATGACAAGATCTACAACTTTGTTCTACATAAAACTTTCCATTTTAAGCTTTATCTTGGCCTAATATGGTCTTGAATCTGCTATTGCTGCACTTGAGTTTCTGTCTTCATCATGATTGACTTTTTTTGCTCATATTCTTAACAAATTTGCTTTATTTTCTTCTCTTCCTTACAAATTCTTTGTTACCTATAAAAACATACTAAATATATCAAAGTAGCAATTATTTATATTCAAAATTAGATAAAATATGGGAGAAAAAATATAAAATATGATATTAATCACACCCCACGCCTATCTTTTGCTAGTCCTCAAGTAAAACTTAGATCTAAAAAGAAAAAGAAAAATCCTACCTCACTTTTGCAGGAATCGCGATTACACTTAGCATGTGTAATAAGTCGTTAAACCCCTAAGTTACCCTAATGGACGAGTGGTGTCTTGTGAGGGTTTGCAGTGAATATACCTACAAAATTCGTGAAGAAGGTAGATTAAGAAATAAAGAAAAGAAAAATAAGGATAAACAAAAATCAAAAATAATTTTTTTTTTATACAAACGAAAGAAAAATCTTTTTTTTATATTTTCTTCAATTAATCTCACACTAATATACAAACTCAAGAATGCATTTAGATTATTAGTTTTCAAGTCAAGTATCATATCAAATACACCTATCATTTTAATAAAAAGTTCAAATCCTATCTTTCAATGCACACTAATAAGATAATTCATTGATTCCAATACATCTACGTGTACGTGTGATAGTCTACTCGGCTTTGGACTCAAACTCTAACTATAACTCATGATTCATCTATTCTCTCTAAACAATTTTTTTTCTTTGTTTTCTCTTTTTTTTGTGAACATTTCATCTGTCATGCGAAAATTCACTCTTACTTAGGCGCAACGTACTCGATCACTCGGATCATACTCTTCTTTTTTTAAGATTATTGTCTTAAATACCAGACTTATCTCTTTTTTTCTTTTCTTTTGGATTATTGCCTTAAATACCAAGCTCATCCCATTTTTTATTCTTTTTTTGTTTAGAGAGAGAAGACTACTCAATCGTTATCATCTTTGTTCTTAACCTAATAAACTATTATGAAATAAAAAATTGATGTATACTTGCCTCAAAATTACTATTAGCGGTATTTATTTTTCAGATTTTTATTTTTTCATAAAATTCTAAGTGTATTCTCCAATCGACTTTCCTGTCAAACTTCAAACCTAAATTTATTTTTTATTTGTAATTAGGTTGTTTATTGAAGAAAATATTTTTGTATTTTTTTAGATTTTTTTTAGTTACCCTAAAAACTACCCAAATTGTAAAATAAATAACTCCAAAAATCTAAAAATAAAAATCCTAGAAAAACATAACAAAACTAAAGATTCTATAAAAGCACAAAATATCTCCTTACCCACTTTCCCACACCTAAACTCGTGTATACCCTCATAAACGACCTAAGGGTGGTAAAATAAATATGAAAAACTATTGTACAAATAGTATACAAATAATGAGTCATAAAAGGTCAAGATCTCAATATTGTCACCTAATTAACGCATGGAAAGCGGTTATGACCTCTTGATCGCTTTCCACTTTCATAGTGTGTTCTTTATTTTGATATGGATGAACTTAGTCCTTTTCCTAATTTTGCATTTAATCTCTCCATTTTGTTTTTGATTTTTCTTAATTTATTCCTACCTTTCATTCTTTTATTCAATAGTAAAATTTTGAAGTTGGAAATCGTACCTTTATCATCCATATTTGACTCACAAGTATATTTCATAGTAGTAAATATTTTGGTCTTATCAACATGTAAAATAAAATACTTTTGGCCTAATATAGTCATGAATCTGCTACTACTGCACTTGAGTTTCTGTCTTCATCGTGATTGATATTTTTTCTCATATTCTTAACAAATTTGCTTTATCTTCTTCTCTTCCTTGCATATCCTTTATTACCTATAAAAACATACTAAATATATTTGAGTAGCAATTATTTTTTACAAATATAGATAAAATATGGTAGAAAAAACATAAAATATGATATTAATCACACTCCCACACCTATGTTTTGCTAGTTCTCGAGCAAAACTTAGATCTAAAAAGAAAAAAAGAAAAATCCTACATCACTTTTGTAGAAATTGCACTTAGCATGTGTAACAAGTCGTTAAACCCCTAAGTTACCCTAGTGGACGAGTGGTGTCTCGTGAGAGTTTGCAGTGAATATACCCACAAAATTCGTGAAGAAGGTAGATTAAGGAATAAAGAAAAGAAAAATAAATATAACCAAAAATCAAAAATAAAAAAAATTTATACAGCAACAACAACAACTAAGCCTTTTATTCCAAATATTTGGGGTAGGCTATATGAACCAAAAAAAGAATCACAACGGATCAATCACTTTGATATTCCTTCTCCATTCATTTCTATCAGGTAATATCTCCTTATTTAAACCTCTAGACTCCATATCTTTGCGTATCACCTCCATCCATATTTTCTTCGGTCTTTCCTTCGTTCTTTTAACTTGTCCTACTTTGATAAACTCCCTTCTTCGAATTGGTGCACTTGTAGGCCTACATTGCACATGACCAAACCATCGTAAGCGATTTTCTCGCATTACAAATGAAAGAAAAATATTTTTTTATATTTTCTTTAATTAATCTCACACTAATATACAAACAAAAGAATGCATTTAGATTATCAGTTTTCAAGTCAAGTATCATATCAAATACACCTATCATTTTTAATAAAAAGTTCAAATCCTATCTTTAAATACAATCTAATAGATAATTCATTGGCTCATATACATCTACATGCACGTGTGATAGTCTACTCGGGTTTGGACTCAAACTCTAACTCATCTATTCTCTTTAAACATTTTTTTTTCCTTTGTTTTCTCTCCTTTTCGTGAATATTTCACCTATCATGCGAAAATTTACGCTTATTTAGGCACAAAGTACTCGATTACTTGGATCACACTCTTTTTTTAAAGATTATTGTCTTAAATACTAGGCTCATCCCTTTTTTTCTTTTCTTTTGGATTATTGCCTTAAATACCAGGCTCATCCCTTTTATTAATTTTTTTTTAGAGAGAGAAGACTACTCAATCGTTATCATCTTTGTCCTTAACCTAATAAACTATTGTGAAGTGAAAAATAGATGTATACTTAGCTCAAAATTACTATTAGAGGTATTTATTTTTTAGATTTTTTTTTTTTTCATAAAATTCTAAGTCTATTCTCCATTCAACTCTCCTATCAAATTTCGAATATAAATTTATTCTTTTATTTGTAATTAGGTTGATTTATTGAAGAAAATATTTTTGTATTTTTTTACTTTTTTTAGATTCTTTTTTAGTTATCCTAAAAACTACCCAAATTTTAAAATAAATAAATCCAAAAATCTAAAAATATAAATCCTAGAAAAAACAAAATAAAACTAAAGATCCTATAAAAACACAAAAAATCTCCTAACCCACTCCCCCACACCTAAACTCGTGTATACCCTCATACACGACCCAAGGGTGTAAAATAAATATGAAAAACTATTGTACAAATACTATACAAATAATGAGAGTCATTAAAGGTCAAGATCTCAATATTGTCACCCTATTAACGCATGGAAAGCAGTTACGATCTCTCGATGGCTTTCCACTTTCATAGTGTGTTTTTATGTTTTGATATGGATGAACTTATCCTTTTTGCTAATTTTGCATTTAATTAATCTTTCCATTTTTTTTTAGTTTTTCTTAGTTTATTCCTACCCTTCTTTTTTTTATTCAATAGTAAAATTTTGAAATTGGAAATCATACCTTTATTGTCCATATTTGACCCACGAATATCTTTCATTGTAGTAAATATCTTGGTCTGATCAATATGTAAAATAATATACTCACTTTGATATGGTAGAATCATGAGCTCAATTTTAGATCGCTCTTTTAAATCATTAGATACCATGACCTTTTCTTTTTTCAGTTTCTTCCATTTTTCTGGTGTTCTGGGCTCGTCATACAAAATTTTTTTCAAACCTATCATCAAATTTTTCAAAAGAAAATGTCATACTAGTGGATTTATCATTAGTCAAGTTATTATGAAGGGATAAAAATTCTTCTTTACAAATTTCTTTACAATTTTTAACAAAAAAAATTAGAAGATAATATGTCACTAGTAAACTCATCATGAGGCAAATCACCAAGCAAAATTTTCTCTTTATCACAAGTTTCTTCATAATTATTTTCATAATAGTCCAAAGTAGCTTGATCGTAATGTCGATGTATGGACTCGTCACAGATAGACTAATTTGACTCATTTCGAATCATATTTATCTCGAAAGATGACTGAAGTAGTTGCTCATTAGAGTTAGATATGTTAAAACAATTAGATGGTTGATCTTCAAAAAATTTGGTATGAGAAATCATTTTGATAAAATCTTCCATATAAAATGCAGTTTGAGACGATGATTTTAGCAAAACTTCTATACCTTTCTCTATTCTACGCACTCGCTCCTCAGTCTCATGATTAAAATTTTTTTATTTTCCTCAAATGATTGCATCTCACAATCATGAGTAAAATTTGATATTGGATATGATGGATTTGATTGTATATTTGATGACATTTGTGAAGTGGTTATAGGTAAATTCTCATGGCATGCATAACTTGCTTCTAATTTTTTTAATCTTTTATCTAACATATTCAATTGAATAACTTGTTAATGTTTGAATTTAGAACATGAAGATGAATAGTTTATGAAGAAAGGATCAGATGGAGAACTCTCTTGATACGGCTCTTGGTTGTATGTAAAATTAGAATGATTCATCCATTCACAATTATAATTTTGTATGTAGAAAGCACTCATAGGTTCATGAAATGTAGTGTGAATTTGATCATGACCTAATCCTAGTGAGCTTCCTATCCATAGATACTGGTGATAATTATGATATAGAACAAGACAATAATGGCAACCAGTTTGATATTTTTTTAATATTTTTAATACCAGGGACAAAAATACAAAACAAGAAAAAAAAGGGGCAGACTTTTAAAACTTTTGTCACTAAATAGCGGTAAATGCCGCTATTCAGCGGTTAAATCAAGGAATTTGACTCCCTATTTCTTCCAGTGATTAAAAGACATTGCTCTAGTCCCTTTTAGCTTCCTGTATTTGTAGTTTCCGGTCCCTGCACACTCAACACACACTGTTAACCCGTAAAACGTTAGAAAAAGGAAGAAAACACTATCGATCCCCAGCAACGACGCCAAAAACTTGATGTGATAATTTAACTGCAAGCACACAGTGTCGGTTGTGGTGCAAACAGATCGTTCTCATAAGAATCTAAGGTGCTTTGTTTTCTTACTAATCCTATTAGTCTAACGGGCTAACAAAGCATTCTAAGTTGAATTCAAGTTATTCTAATTAGCTTGGAATATAGAATCCAATAGTTTCCAACAATGTATTACTTCTATTATCTTCTTCCTATCATAAAAACTGATCCTTTAGTTTTAATAAAGTGTTCTAAGTATGTGTTATCAAGTGGTGTGCAAACATAACACATCAAAATTACAACTTTTCATAAAAATAAACCAAATCATTAGATAACTCTATGACAAAGATGAAAAGTAATAAGCCCAAACCCTAACTAAGCATAGGGTATCAAGAAATTTAATTCAAGTATAACTTATCAAAATATTAATCTACGAGTTGTTATATTTTAATATTTTTATTGAAAAATCTTATCTTTATTATTTTATTTAGGAAGAAAATACTAGAGAGCAACTACATGGTGGATTCCTAGTTTCATCTATATCCTAGAGCTAAACTAAATTTGCTACTCATAGTTCTAATTAACAAAATTCAATTTTTAATCATAAAGCAAGAAAATTTAATCTAAAAAGCAAGATTAATCTAAATTAGAAAGCAATTAAAAGTAAATTACCGATGAAACAATGATTTGCAGCAAAGGGTACCTCAAGAGTTCGGTATGGCGGTCGTCACCCCTTCGGCAAAACCTTAATTTTTACTACTTAAAAAGAGTACAAAATTACATTTAAAAAACTCTCCATAATTTTTAAGGATTCATCGGGTATTTATAACCTAAACACAATCCTACTCCTACTCAAACTCAATACAAAAGATATAATCCTAATCCAACACAAACTAATCTCAAGATATATAATCTTAATTCAATTCATAGGTATTAGAAACCAATGGTTGAGATTAGATAGTATAAAATACTAATTATTGAGTCCAAAACCCGAAGTTAAGTTTAGCAGACCCGTAGCCCGCTGGATTAGATTTTCCATTCTGCAGTGTTTTAGTAAAATGGTCATAACGTTTGCATATGAACTTGGATTGCACTGTTCTTAGACTCCTTTCAAAAATAATTCCGAGATCTACAACTTTCTTTGACACAAAGGTTTCCAGTTTAAGCTTTATCTTGGCTTAATATGGTCTTGAATCTACTACTGCACTTGAGTTTCTGTCCTCATCATGATTGACTTTTTTTTTGCTCATATTCTTGACAAATTTGCTTTATCTTCTTCTCTTTCTTGCAAATTCTTTGTTACCTATAAAAATATATTAAATATACCCGAATAACAATTATTTATATACAAAAATAGATAAAATATGGAAGGAAAAAAATACAAAATATGATATTAATCACACCCCACACCTATCTTTTACTAGTCCTCCAGCAAAACCTAAACTTAAAAAGAAAAAGAAAAATCCTATCTCACTTTCGCAGGAATTGTGATTGTACTTAGCATTTGCAACAAGCCGTTAAACCCCTAAGTTAGCCTAGTGGACGAGTGGTGTCTCGTGAGGGTTTGCAGTGAATAAACCCACAAAATTCGTGAAGAAGGTAGATTAAGGAATAAAGAATTGAAAAATAACAGTAACCAAAAATCAAAAATAAAAAAAATTATACAAACGAAAGAAAAATCTTTTTTTATATTTTCTTCAATTAGTCTCAGTAATATACAAACTCAAGAATGCATTTAGATTATTAGTTTTCAAGTCAAGTATAATATCAAATACACCTATCATTTTAATCAAAAATTTAAATCCTATCTTTCAATACCCTTTAATAGATAATTCATTGGCTCCTATACATCTACGTGCACATGTGATAGTCTACTCAGTTTTGGACTCAAACTATAACTCATGATTCATCTATTCTCTCTAAACAATTTTTTTTCTTTTTTTCTCTTTTTTTTGTGAATATTTCACCTTTCATACTAATAATTATACTTAGGCACAGAGTACCCGATTACTCGGATCATATTTTTTTTAAGAATTATTGGCTTAAATATCAGACTCATTGCCTTTTTTTTTCTTTTTTTTTTAGTATTATTGCCTTAAATACTAGGCTCATCCCTTTTTTTATTCTTTTTTTCTTATTTAGGGACAGAAGACTACTTAATCATTACCATCTTTGTCCTTAATCTAATAAACTTTTGTAAAGTGAAAAATAGAATATAACTCAAAATTACTATTAGTGGTATTTATTTTTAAATTTTTTACTTTTTTCATAAAATTCTAAGTGTATTGTCCAATCTATTCTTCTGTCAAACTTCAAATCTAAATTTATTTTTTAAATTTATAATTAGGTTAATTTATTGAAGAAAATATTTTGTATTTTTTTTTACTTTTTTTTAGATTTTTATGGTTACCTTAAAAACTACCCAAAGTGTAAAATAAAAAATCTAAAAATAAAAATCCTAAGAAAATAAAAAAAAACTAAAGATCCTATAAAAACACAAAAAAATCTCCTAACCCACTCCCCCATACCTAAACTCATGTATACCCTCATACACGACTCAAGGGTGGCAAAATAAATATGAAAAACTATTGTACAAATACTATACAAATAATGAGAGTCATGAAAGGTCAAGATCTCAATATTGTCACCCTATTAACGCATGGAAAGCAGTTGCGACCTCTCGATTGCTTCCGACTTTCATAGTGTGTTCTTTTATGTTTTGATATGGATGAACTTAGCCTTGTTGCCAATTTTGCATTTAATCTCTCCATCTTGTTTTTAATTTTTCTTAATTTATTCCTACCCTTCTTTCTTTTATTTAATAGTAAAATTTTGAAGTTGAAAATCGTACCTTTATCGTCCATATTTGACCCACAAGTATCTTTCATTGGAGTAAGTAGTTTGGTCTTATCAACATGTAAAACAATATACTCATTTTGATGTAGTAGAATCATGAGCTCGATTTTGGATTGCTCATTTAAATCGTTAGGTATCATGACATCTTCTTTTTATAGTTCTTTCCATTTTTCTAGTGTTTTGGGCTCGTTATATAAATTTTCTTCAAATCTGCCATTAAATTTTTCAAAAGAAAATGCTATACTATTATATTTATCATTAGTCAAGTTATTATGAAGGGATAAAAATTTTTCTTCACCAATTTCTTCACAAATTTCAATAAAAAATCAGAAGATAATATGTCACTAGTAAGCTCAACATGAGGCAAATCACCAAGCAAAATTTTCTCTTTATCACAACTTTCTTCTTAATTATTTTCATAATGGTCCAAAGTAACTTGATCGTAATGTCGATATATGAACACATCACAGACAAACTTATTTGACTCATTTTGAATTATATCCACTCCAAAATATGACTGAAGTGGTTGCTCTTGGAGTTAGATATGTTCAAATAACTAGATAGTTGATTTTTAAAAAGTTTGGTATGACAAATCATTTTGAGAAAATCTTCCATATAAGATGTAGTTTGAGAGGATGTTTTTAGCAAAACTTCTATGTTCTCCTTTATTCTACACGTTCGCTCCTCAGTCTTATGATTGTAAATATTTTTATTTTCCACGAATGATTGCATCTCACAATCATGAGTAAAATTTGATATTGGATATGATGGATTTGATTGTATATTTGATGACATTTGTGAAGTGGTTATAGGTAAATTATCATGACATGCATAACTTGCTTCTAATTTTTTTAATCTTTCATCTAACATATTCAATTGAATATCTTGTTCATAATTGAATTTAGAAAATGAAAATGAATAGTCTATGAAGAAAGGATCAGATGGAGAACTGTCTTGATATGACACTTGATTGTATGTAAAATTAGAATGATTCATCCATTCACAATTGTAATTTTGTTTATAGGAAGCACTCGTAGGTTCATAAAATGTGGTGTGAATTTGATAATGATCTAGTCATAGGGAACTTTCTATCCATGGACACTTATGATAAATATGATATGGATCATGACAATGATGGCAACCAGTTTGATTTTTAAACATAGTTTTTTTTTTTTTTTTTTTTTTTTGAGAAAGTTGAGAGGGAAAGAGATGGAAAAGAACAAAGAAAAAGATGAGATTTTTTTAATATTTTTTTAATACTAGGAACAAAAATACAAAACAAGAAAAAAAAGGGGGCAAACTTTTTACACTTTTGTCGTTAAATAGCGTAAATGCTGTTATTTAGCGGTAAAATCAGGGAATCTGACTCCTTATTTTTTCCAGTGATTAAAAGACATTTCTTTACTCCCTTTTAGCTTCCTGTATTTGTAGTTTCCGGTCCCTGCACACTCAACACACACTGTTAACCCGTAAAACATTAGAAAAAGTAAGAAAACACCGTCGATCCCTAGTAACGGTGGCAAAAACTTGATGTGATAATTTTACTGCAAGCACACAGTGTTAATTGTAGCACAAACAAGTCATTCCCATGAGGATCTAAGGTGTTCTGCATTCTTACTAATCCTATTATTCTAACAGACTAACAAAGAATTTTAAATTTAATTCAAGTTATTCTAATTAGTGTAGGATATAGAGTCTACTAGTTTCCAACCATGTATTGCTTCTATTATCTTTTCCAATCATAAAAATTGATCTTTTAGTTTTAATAAAGTATTCTAAGTATGTGTTATCAAGTGGTGTGCAATCATAACGCATCAAAAGTACAACTTTTCATAAAAATAAACTAAATCATTAGATAACTCGATGATAAAGATGAAAAGTAACAATCTCAAACCGTAACTAAGTATAGGACATCAAGAAATCTTATTCAAGTATAACCTATCAAAATATTAATCTACGAGTTGTTATATTTTAATCTTTTCATTGAAAATTTTTATCTTTATTATTTTATTTAGGAAGAAAATACTAGAGAGCAACTATATGGTGAATTCCTAGTTTCATCTACATCCTAGAGCTAAACTAAATTAGCTACTCATAGTTCTAATTAACAAAATCCAATTTTTATTCATTAAAGCAAGAAAATCTAATCTATATTAATCTAAATTAGAAAGTAATTAAAAGAAGATTACCTAAGAAATAATGATGAGTAGCAAAGGGTACCTTTGAAATTTGGTATGGCAGCTGTCACCCCTTCGGCGAAATTCTAATCTTTATTAATTAAAAAGAGTACAAAATTACATCTAAAAAACTCTCCATAATTTGTAAGGATTCATAGGGTATTTATAACCCAAACATAATCCTGCTCCTACTCAAACTCAAAACAAAAAATATAATCCTAATCCAATACAAATTAATCTCAAGATATATAATTTTAATCCAATATATAGGTATTAGAAACCAATTGTTGAGATTAGATGGTACAAATACTAATTTTTGGGTCCAAAATCCGAAATTAAGTTCAGCAGACCTGTAGTCCACTGGATCGGATTTTCCATAGTCATAATTTTTGCATACGAACTCTGATTATGCTGTTCTTGGACTCGTTTCAAAGATAATTCTGAGATCTATAACTTTTTTCGATACAAAATTTTCCAGTTTAAGCTTTATCTTTGCCTAATATGGTCTTGAATCTGCTGCTGCTGCACTTGAGTTTCTGTCTTCATCATGATTGACTTTTTTTTTTACTCATATTCTTAACAAATTTGCTTTATCTTCTTCTCTTCCTTGCAAATCCGTTGATACCTTTAAAAACATATTAAATATACCCAAGTAGCAATTATTTATATACAAAAATAGATAAAATATGGGAGGAAAAATGCAAAATATGATATTAATCAATTGGTATTGTCTTAAGTCAATAAATCTTACCACCTTATTTTTGAGACTAAATCTTATTTTTTACATCATATTGTCTATGTTTTAAATGAGATATACATTGTTATCTATCGATAATCCTTAATCTTGGAATTTTGATTTTTTTTTTTTACTTTCATACTCCTTTCTTCTTCTTCTACTTCTTCTTCTTCTTCTTCTTCTTCTTTGAAATTAAATAAATATCCTATTTAGGCTTTCTAGGATATACATGAACAAGTTGTGGGTCAATGACTCTCAAACCAGTTACTCGAGTAACTAAGGCCATAGAACAATATTTATTATTTAGAGCACTAGGCATTGAAATACCACAACAAACTTAGTTACTCGGGTAACTAAGGCCATAGAACAAGATTTATTATATTATTATCATCATCATTATCACCTTTTGACATGAATATTAATGCTTCTTGAGGTACTGATATCCAACTAATTGGCAATGAATTATTAGCTTATATTTTTTTAATCTTTTTTAGAAATACTTCAATTTGTTCATCTTTATCTCAAGACTATGAATTATTGTGTAAACATAAATTAGGTACATCTTGACGTAGACATATTAAAGATATAAATGAGATATAGCATGACTTACTATACCTCTATCAACTTGATTTATTAAGGTAATTATCATAATAGCTTGATTTGTTGGAATTTTTGACTTGATTTCTTCTAACAATTTGATTTATCATAATATTTTCTATAATAACTTGATTTGTTAAAACCTTTAACTTGATTTTCTCTAACAGCTTGATTTGTTAAGATGTTGTGCATAGCAAATTGATTCTTGTTATTTTTTGACTTGATCTGCTTGATTTCCTTCCTAACATGTTGATTTCATTCTTGATTTTTTTTTCCTTGATTTTGATTTAATTTTTCACTTTATTTTTGCATATTATAATGGATCTTGGACTTTTAGACTATAAAATAATCATCTTTTAGACTTCTTGTCTTTATTATTTATTAAAAACCTATATGCCGACAAATATAATAAAATGCACAAGTATCTCTCGTTTATATATATATATATATATATATATATATATATATATATATATATATATATATATATATATATATATATATATATATATATATATATATATATATATATATATATATATATATATATATCGAAGCATAAAAATGTAAGAAAATTTTGTTTATTAATATAGCTTCAAAAGATGGAGTGAAAGCCAACCCTGAAAAGATAGAAGTTGTGGTGGATTGGCCTTTGCCAAAATATATCTCAGAAATTTAGAGTTGTCTGGGGATGACTAGGTATTACTGAAGGTTTGTATAAGACTTTACAAAGATTGCATTCCTTCTTACTAACATAAATAGGAAATGTGTGAAATATATTTAGAGATGAGAAATTCCAAAATATAAAGGATAAATTAGGCAAGAGCTAAGAGATAAAAATATACTTAGATGGGGTTATCAGATTTAAGAAAAGATTATGGGTGCCTAAGTGAGAAATAAGAGATAGTATTTTATAAGAAACTCATATATCAGCATATTCTATTAATCCCGGAAGTAACAAGATGTACAATTACATAAAGAAGTATTTTTGGTGGCCAATTATGAAGAAGGAAATCGCAAGATATGTATCAAGGTGTTTCACTTACCGCAAGTAAAGGTAGAACATTACAAAATAACAAGATTACTTTAACCACTGGTAATATCAGAATGGAAGTGGGAATAGATATTGAAGGATTTTGTGATATGATTACTAAGGAGCACTATGCATAACAATGCAATTTGAGTAATTGTGGATCGATGGACCAACTTAGCGCATTTTATTCCATTTAAAATTGGCCAGTCAATGGAAGTATTTGTGAAAAAGTTACTACAAAATGTGGTAGGGCTACATGAAGTTCCAGTTAGAATTGTATCAGATATAAGTACAAATTTCAAATTA
Organism: Dracaena cambodiana; assembly: GCA_036321105.1. Lineage (NCBI taxonomy): Eukaryota > Viridiplantae > Streptophyta > Magnoliopsida > Asparagales > Asparagaceae > Dracaena > Dracaena cambodiana. Next base: position 12,839,043 of record JAYEPQ010000016.1, read on the forward strand.
CATTTTTAGGAGAGTCTGATGGATAATGTAGGAGCACATATAGGTTTGTATTCTACATATTATCTGTAGACAAATAGTCAGATGGAGAGGATAGTCCAAACACTTGAAGATATGCTTAAAGTACGTAATTAGACTTCAAGGATCTAGGAGAATCATTTATAAATGGTAGAACTTTTATATAACAATAGTTATCATAAGAGTATCAGAATAGTACCATTTGAAGCCTTATATGATCTAAGTGCATATCCCGAATGAGGTGGGAGAACATGGTGTTGGCAGTGAAAATTTCTGAAATAAAAAAAGAAGTTTTCCACAATAGAACGCGGAGCTAATCCATAGCTCCGCGTCTGGCTACATTTAGCCTCGCGTTGAGTAAAACGCGGAGATGTTCGATAGCTCCGCGCACTGGTTATTTAACGCCGCATTTTGATGCGATTAAAGCTCCGCGTGAGCAGATAACCAGAATCTTAAATTGATTGAGATTATGATTTGGGCTTATCCAAATACCAAATCAAATCCAATCAGAATTCTAAATCAAAAGATTTAAATCAATATTAAATATTTGATTGGAATCCTTGATGAGAGCAAATTCTATTCAGATAGAAACTCTCTCAAATCTTCCTGGGGCTATAAATACCTTCTTGGTGAAACCCTAGAGGATCTTTTTGAAGGTTTTGGTAAAGTTCGAGTTACGTGTGAGAGCCTTGAAAGAATCAAAACCAGAGATCAGAGGTCTTCTTCTTCCTTCTTTCGATCCTTTGGCAATTCAAGTACGCGAGAGAGCCTTGAAGCCTTTTTGTGATCGTCTTCCTCTTAGAGAATTCAAGTTACGCATAAAGCCTTGGATTCGTGAAGAGCAAAGACCAAGAAGATCGTCTACAGTCGGCTGATATCTTCAAAAGAGAAGATTTCGACGTACCGATCGTCCAAAGGAACTACTATAGATCCCATCGCCACTGATCCCACACAACACATTGTAAAAGAGAGAGATTGAAGTATAAAATCCTCTCGTTTGTTCTCTTTATACATCTTGTTCACTTCTATTGTAATTTAAGTTAATTCAATGGAAGGAAGCAAAGGAACTTTTGCGGCGAACAAACTGGCGACCACAGTGGGAGCCATCTCTTTCACTAATGAAGAGATTGTGGCGCAATCGGACGTTGATATGATCGGATCCGAAGTAGACACGCTGGTCGTTGAAATTGACCAGCAGAAGTACGAGGAGTTCCTCTCCTCTGGATCAGGTGAATTGGATGAGACACGGCACTATCGTCGCATGTACTCCAATGCATGAGCGACGGGTAGAAAGGTATCCACCGAGAGACGGGGATCCTTGGAGACTGCGGCTATAAGGCAGGAGTTCACACAAGAAATCCTAGCCGAGGATGAGCTTCCGACTGTCGAAGAAGACCTGGGGACTGGATTGACCAGGACCCAACTCCAAAACAGGAACCGGAGAGTGAGGCGTAGAGCCCTCAAAGCCCGCCTTGGACGCGGAGCTAACACCAGTGAACGCGAGGCTATGGTCCCTCGCAAACTGGCTCGCGCTACCCGCGAGACCAGTCTCTACCGCATTAAACGCGAAGTTACAACTTGCCTTAAAAGCAAGGAAAAGCCAGCGTGTGATATTCCGCGCGAGGTTATTGCTGAACCTAGCGAGAGATGCGAAGCCAACAAGATTTGCGCTAGTCGCAAAATATCTGACACTCGCGAGAGACGCGAATATAAATATTCTGTAAAGCCAGCGTGTGATATTCCGCACGAGACTATTGTTGAGCCTAGCAAGAGACGCGAAGCCAGCAAGATTTGCTCTAGTCGCAAAATATCTGACACTCGCGAGAGACGCGAGTATAAAAATTCTTTAAGGCCAGCGTGCGATTTTCCACACGAGGCTGGTATTAAGCCAAGCGAGAAACGCGAGGCTACTTGCTAGAAACGCAAGACTTCTGACACTCGCGAGAGACGCGAGTATAAAAATTCTTTGAAGCTAGCGTGTGATATTCCACGCGAGGCTGATACTGAGCCAAGCGAGAAACGCGAGGCCAGTAATACTTGCAATAAACGCAAGACTTCTGATACCCACGAGGAACGCGAGGACGATTGGCAAATAGTTGTCAGTCGTAAAAATCGTGCTAGGCATGAAGCTATGATCTGCGTTAATCGCAAAGATAAGCCAGCGTTCAAGAACTTCCCTTCACGCGGGGTTATTATTCTAGAAGCCAAATTTCTGAAGATACGCCAAGCCTGCGAGAAACGCGAGGCTAATGTGGCAAGATGCGGAGCTATTCCTCAGTCCTGCGCTATGAGACGCGAAGCTACTTCTAAGTTCCGCGCAGATCAACCCGACTACAGAATTAGGGATGATCGTTCAAGGAAGCTGCAGTGGACTTCCAGACCCTCTCAGAAGTTGAATGGACCTCCTGACTCCATGGCTAAAGGCGCTGATCTCAGGGGGTACCTCTCCAAGAAGAGAGGCATAGACCAACTTCAAATTGAACCTGTCTGTCATTGCCAGCAGCTTGTGACGGCAGTATCTGCAATGATGGACAACTGCGGCTGCAGCAAGAGCAGGGTATCAGTGTTTGACTGGTTATCTGAGACGGACAACAACCCTACCAAGAAAACAAGAACCACTTCCCTAAAAGAATGGAGAGCTGTGACTTCCAATATGGTGGGGAAAGGGAAGAAAATTGTAGAGACGGATGATGATTCAGAATCGAGCGATGAAGAACCTCATCGTGTTACTTGACTAAGATCAGGAGCCGTCCCACCTCAAAATTATAAGAGGCTCGCAAGGGGTTCTTACAACGAGGACAGTGATAATTCAGCCATGGCCTCGCCTTGTTCCTCCGCGTCATCTCGACTACAGAAGTCAGCACGCACATGGCGGATAAGTCTGACGACATCAATCAGAGATTTGAAGCTCAAGAAAGAATAATTCGCGAGCAACAAAAGACGATTGAAGACCTTAAAGTCTTGCTATCGAGATTTGTTGAGGATAATGCCAAGAAGGGCAAAGAAACTCCAAATGAAGAAGAACAGGAGAAGAAAGTCCACTCGATGCACGAAGACGAGGATAGATTTCCTTTCCATGATCCGCATGGAGAAAAGATTGAAAAATTACAGAATCAACTCGAAGCTTTGATGCGTAAAAAGGAGTTGAAAGAAGCAGGGGTCTCAAGACCGTATTCTCCTGAATGGGATACGATACCATACCCACAGAAGTACAAGCAGCTCAAATTAGAGCCATATGACGGGAAAGGATCGCCCAGTCAGCACATCTATTACTTCTTGTCCCAAGTAGGACATTTGCTAGGTAATGACCCCATCATGACCAAAGTATTCGCAAGTACTTTGCGAGGGCCCGCCTTTACTTGGTTCATGCAGCTGCCCCCAGGTACTATTAATGCCTGGTTAGATGTAGAGAAATTATTTCTCTCACGTTTCTTCGAGGATGATACCGAGATTACGGTTCATTCCCTCCTTGCAACTAGACAAGGGGAATAGGAAACGGTAAAAGAATTTATAGAAAAGTTCCGGGAGAAGTCCGTGCATTGCAAACAAGGAATGGTCCAGGAAACTCTTGTCGAAACTTGTCGACACAATCTTAAGACCAATGTGCTCCTAAAAATGGGGGCCGTAGAGTCTAAGACATGGAGGGATTTGCTCAAACAAAGAGAGCAAGCTGAGGACTTGATTCGTCGAGTTGAAGAATCTCGTGGATCAAGAAGTGCTGGGGGTAGTAAGTCATATACCCAAAATAGCAGCAATAGGAATAAAGGAAAAGCAGTGATGGCATCAGAAGCTGCTCCTCAGAGATCCAGCCCTCCACCGAAGCCGAAGCCCCAAAGTCAGCAGGGCCCAAGGCAAAATAGACCGCAGCAGGAGAGAAATTATACTTTCAAAGCAGAACAGACGCCTATCCTCTTTCACTTGCTCCAGAAGAAGGGAATGCTAAAACTTCCGGAGAACAAGAAGCCAGAAGACGCTGGTAAGACTAAAGATCCCAACACTGTCTCTATCACCGGAATGTTGAGCACCCCACTAGGGATTATTTTCCCCTTAAGAACAGAATCCAAGCACTAATAGAAGCTGGAGTTCTGACACTTAAGGAAGAGCAGAAGAAGGACACTGCCAATATGGCAACCATAGTGGTTGGAACCCACGAGTTCCCCGCAGGAGTGACCCCGATCCCAAAGGGTAAGATGGTCACGAAGAACCTTGATCCTCATAACAAAGCCCAAGAAGGACTGGTCCATGTGGCGACCCAAAAGGGGGAAGTCATGTGGGTTCATCCCGATTTGCTAGAGGATGAGCAATGGACTACTACGAGAGATCTAGGGAAGAAGCGGACTGTTAATGCCATTTCTGCAGATATAAAGGAAGAATATATAGCTTCGGGAGCCTTCACAGATTCTGGAGAAGAGCCCGAAACTATGGCCACTCATCAAGATGGGGCAGGCCCTTCCGGTACTCGATTCGGGAAGACATATCTTAAGGACTACTCTAGAGTAGATCCGAAAGACATTTATGCGGAACTCGCAAAGCCTGCAAAACAGAAAGGACTTTGCTTCCAGAAGAATCCTATTAGAGAGGAAGGAGCCAGCGAGACTACCTTCAAGTTTGACATAATTGCTCAGTTGGCGAATATCCCAGCACGAGTAACGCTTTACGAATTGTTGAGATTATCAAAATCAACACGTGAAGCTCTAAGAGAGGCCTTGGCAGACTCTGAGTCATTCCTAGCTTAGATTATCGAGCCGGCCAATGAAGAAGAAAAGGACTCTTGCCCCCGCTGTCACCAAGTGAGGAGGCAAGTCCCACAAATTATCTTCTCTCCAAAAGACATACAGGTGAGGAATATAAAGCACAACAGGCCTTTATATTTCACCGGATATGTCGGATCCACGAAAGTGGACCGAATTCAGATTGATCCGGGTTCTGCACTAAGTATCGTACCCAGAAGGTTGATGCAGCTGTTAGGGATCTCCCTCTATCGTCTGACGCCAACCAATACAATGATATACGGGTTTAATGCCAATAATAGCCGTCCCCTCGGAAAAATCCAACTCCGATGTCGGATCGAGGATTTAAGGACGGAGGCTACATGCTATGTTATTGATGCAGATACCTCATACAACATTTTGTTGGGGCGGCCTTGGATCCACGCTCATATGATAGTCCCGTCGACTCTTCACCAATGCATGAAATATTGCGATGAGGAAGGAGAGGTCCAGACACTAATCGTCGATAAACAACCATTCAAAGGAGTGGAGAATTACTTCATAGATGCTGCACTTTATAAACCAGCCCATGAAGTCTCCAATAACGAGCCTAGTAAACCTCAAAAGCCCGATGACAGTGGCAATGAAGTCGACACTGAGTACGAGCTTCCTGGAGAAGATGATGGGGGTGATTATGAAATCAACCCTCACCTAGATTTTAAATTAAGTCTTGATAATATAGTGGATGTAATAGAGAGTGAATGGGTTATTAATGAAGACATAAAGTTAGCCTACGAGCATGCTGTAGCTACTGAGTCTGAACCCTCTTGTACTTCCACTAAAGTCGATGGCCTATCCGAACTTGAAGTTCTGGCGGCATGCCATTTGCCACTTAGGTCATCCCTCCTCTCCCGGTCTAAAATAGCTGAGGAAAAAGGTCACTACTTTGAAGTACCTCCTCGGAGAGGATCCCAAAAGCCAATTATGTTCGGCAGAGTAATCACGTCACCTCGGCGAAAACAAAGCAGTGAAAGTGATGAGCAAACATCACCCCAATTTCACCTGTATGAACAAAAATCCCGCCAGATGATGGAGAAGATGGGTTATAATTTTACCCAGAAGCCGGGATTGAACTTTGGAAAAGGGCGACGGAATCTTATACCCTCGTTCAGACCAAGAGGAAAGAGCCTTGATTATTATCAGAAGACTCGCAGGGGGTTGGGCTATGTATCTACTCCTCCCTCATCACCCTCCGGACAAGAAGAGAGTTCTTCGACCAAGGAAGATATATCTTCACCCAATCAAGACTCGGATATAAGTACCGGCGCTTGGTTTCAGTCCTTGACAGCCAATATGGTTTCAGCCGCCCTAGAAAGCGATGAGGAACCAATTGATGTTCAAAACGATTCCTGAGCTAAGCATATGGACACTCTCTGGGACGTCCGCTTTGAGCAGCGTGATCCGCCCACTAAAGACAAATTGATACAAGTCAACATGGGAACGGAAGAAAATCTGAAACCCATCTTCATAAGCGACACGCTAACTCCATTAGAAAAGGAGGAACTTATATCTCTTATTAAAGAGTATATAGACGTGTTCGCATGGAATTATGAAGACATGCCTAGGCTTGACCCTCAGATTGCCACACACCGGTTAAATATAAAAGAAGATGCCAAACCTGTTAAACAACAACAGAGGCGTTTTCGATCGGAGTTGATGGAGGCAATAGTTGCTGAGGTCAACAAACTCATGAAATCCGGATTCATCCGTGAAGAACAGCATCCGGATTGGGTTGCCAACATAGTGCCAGTTCGTAAAAAGAACGGCAAAATTCGGATATGCATCGACTTTCGGGATCTCAACGCTGCATGTCCCAAGGATGAGTTTCCACTTCCCATCACCGACGTGATGATAGACAATACTTGTGGCTACGAGAGGATGTCCTTTATGGATGGCTTCTCAGGATATAACCAGATCAAAATGCACCCAGATGATGAAAAGCATACAGCTTTCAGAACGCCGCTGGGGGTATACTGCTATACGGTGATGCCATTTGGGCTGAAGAATGCCGGTGCCACTTATCAACGTGCGATGAGCACTATATTCAAAGAACATCTGCGCAAGACACTAGAGTGCTACGTGGATGACTTGGCGGTCAAAAGTAAAAATAAAGAGGACCACCTTCAGGACTTAAGAATGGTCTTCGATCTCATGAGGAGACATCATTTAAAGATGAATCCCACTAAGTCATTTATGGGGGTGTCGAGTGGGAAATTCCTTGGGTTCGTAATAACTTCAAAAGGGATTTTCCTCGACCCTGAAAAGATAAAAGCAATTAGCGAGATGCCACCTCCCTGCAATCTTAAAGAATTGAGGGGGTTACAAGGGAAGCTTGCCTATATTCGGCGCTTCATTTCCAACTTATCGGGACGATGCCAGCCGTTCTCTCGACTTATGAAGAAGGGGGTTTCTTTTGTATGGGATGAGGCATGTCAACAGGCATTTGATGACCTTAAAGAATACCTCACCAAACCTCCCGTTTTTATGACGCCGGTCCCTGGGCAACCCTTCCTTATATATGTGAGGGCCATGGATAATGCCTTAGGAGCATTACTTGCTCAATATAATGAGTACAGCCATGAACATGCCCTCTATTATCTAAGCAGGACAATGATAGAAGCCGATTAGCGGTATACCCCGATTGAAATGGAATGTTTAGCCCTAGTGTTCACTGTTCAGAAAATGCGACACTATCTTTCTGGGCAAACGATTCATGTCATATCACGGGTTAATCCCCTGAAAATTCTGATGACAAAATCAGGATCCTTAAATGGCCAGTTGGCGAAATGGGCATTATTGCTATCGCCATACGATATGCATTTCGTCCCTCAAAAAGCCACAAAGGGACAGGCGATCGCCGATTTTCTTGCAGACCATCCAATCGGGTCTAATTCCAAATAGACGTCAGAGGTCAACACAGTTAGCAAGGAACAAGCATGGCAAATGTTCTTTGATGGTGCTGCCAGACGATCTGCTGCTGGAGTGGGGGTTGTGTTAATTTCCCCACATAAACATATATTGCCTAACGGTTACTCATTGACATAACCGTGCACGAATAATGTGGCGGAATATAACGCACTCATTATCGGCTTGAAAATGGCTTTACAATTAGGGGTGAACTATCTAGAGGCATATGGAGACTCTAAACTCATCGTCAATCAGATGACGGGCGAGTATGAAGTCAGACATGAAGCCCTCATCTCCTATTATCAGCTAGCCATTGAACTAGCTGGATACTTTGAGCAATTTTACATCTCTCATATACCTCGGAATGAGAATGTATATGCAGATGCCCTTGCCGCATTAGCTGCAACATTGGCGATCCCGCCAGGTGAGGTTAAAAGCATCACCATTGAAAGCAGAGAGCTCCTTCATCCAGATACTCTTCTTCAAAATAAAGAAGTGTGCCAAGTAGGCCTAACCTTGGAGCCCCGTGATTGGCGATTTCCGTTTGTGGATTATGCTTTACATGGGATATTATCAGAAGATCCTAACGAAGCCACCTCTATAAAGAGGAAGGCCCAAAGATTTTATTATGACCATAAGCTTCAGACTTTATATAGAAAGTCAAGAGATGGTCTGCTACTACGCTGCATATCAAAAGCGGAAGCAGAAGAAGTGCTGAGAGAAATACACGATGGAGTATGTGGAGCTCATCAGCCCGGTCCTAAACTTGGAGACCGTATAAGAAGGCTAGGATACTACTGGCCGAACATGATCACTGAAGCAATGGCATACGCTAAATGATGTCATGCATGCCAAATACATGCCAATTTTATTCATCAACCCCAAGAATACTTGCACAATACTGTTGCAAGTTGGCCATTTGAAGCATGGGGGATGGATATTGTGGGGCCTATAACTCCCCCGTCATCCAGAGGACATCGGTTTATTCTTGTAATAACCGATTATTTTTCAAAATGGGCCGAAGCCGTGCCCATGAAAGAAGTGAAAACGACAGATGTGATCAAGTTTGTCAAGCATCATGTCATTTACCGCTTCGGCGTCCCCCGACGGATTATTCATGATAATGGTCCGCAATTCATTAGTCAGGGATTCTCCAGATTCTGCAATAAGTTCAGAATCAAAGATATTGCTTCAACGCCATATAACCCCGCAGCTAATGGGTTGGCCGAAGCCTTCAACAAGATGATTATTAAACTCCTTCGGAAGTTCGTCTCTTCTAATAAACGAGATTGGGATGAAAAGCTAGGAGAATGCCTGTGGGCTTATCGCACCACTGTTCGCACCCCTACAAAAGCTACTCCATTCTCTTTGGTCTATGGAAGCGAGGCCATCTTACCTCTCGAAGTGTAGATTCCTTCATTAAGAGTGGCTTTAGCCACAAAGATGACGACAGAAGAACGCCATCATCAAAGATTGAAAGAATTAGAGGCGCTGAATGAAAAGCGTCTCAGGGCTCAACAACAAATTGAGTTGTATCAAGCCCGAATCTCACAAACATTCAATAAAAACGTTAAGCCAAGGACCTTTATGTAAGGAGACTTGGTTCTGGCTGTTAAAAGGCCAATGGTGCTAACCCACAAGACTAAGGGTAAATTTGAACCAAAGTGGGAAGGACCGTTTGTTGTGGAGACAGTATATTCCAGTGGAGCCTATCGCTTAATAAATCAAGATGGCGACAAGATGATGATGCCGATCAATGGCAAATTTATGAAGAAATACTATTCTTAGTATCCCTGGAGGTACGCGTCTTCTTTTTCTTAGGCATGTGCAGTTTGGCGCCTCTGACCTAAAACCTGGTGTGCCAGTTCTCAAGTTTGAACAGCCGCCAATTTTTCTTTTCTTAGGCATGCGCAATTGAGCGCCTCTGACCTAAACCTGGTGTGTCTGGTTTTCAAGTTTGAACCACCTCCAGTCTTTTCTTAGGTATGCGCAGTTTGGCGCCTCTGACCTAAACCTGGTGTGTCTGGTTCTCAAGTTTGAACCACCTCCAGTCTTTTCTTAGGCATGCGCAGTTTGGCGCCTCTGACCTAAACCTGGTGTGTCTGGTTCTCAAGTTTAAACCACCTCCAGTCTTTTCTTAAGCATGCGCAGTTTGGCACCTCTGACCTAAACCTGGTGTGTCTGGTTCTCAAGTTTAAACCACCTCCAGTCTTTTCTTAGGCATGCGCAGTTTGGTGCCTCTGACCTAAACCTGGTGTGTTTGGTGTGCCCAGTTCAAGTTACGCGAGAGAGTCTTGAACCGCCTCCTGTTTGGTTCTCAAGTTTGAACCACCTCCAGTCTTTTCTTAGGCATGCACAGTTTGGCGCCTCTGACCTAAACCTGGTGTGTCTGGTTCTCAAGTTTGAACCACCTCCAGTCTTTTCTTAGGCATGCGCAGTTTGGCACCTCTGACCTAAACCTGGTGTGTTTGGTGTGCCCAATTCAAGTTACACGAGAGAGCCTTGAACCGCCTCCTGTTTGGTTCTCAAGTTTGAACCACCTCCAGTCTTTTCTTAGGCATGCGCAGTTTGGCGCCTCTGACCTAAATTTGGTGTGCCCAGTTTAAGTTACGCGAGAGAGCCTTGAAAAGCCTCCAATCCTTCTTTTAGGCATGCGCAATTGAGCGCCTCTGACCTAAAAGGTATGAATTACCCAGCGCCGTTTAGGCAATGGGGAGAGAACCAGTTTCTCGCCAACCCCTTCATGCTGGGGATAAAAAGTATGAATTACCTAACGCCGATAAGGCAAAGGGAAGAGGAAAAGTTTGGCATTTAAGCCCAAACGAAATCCTCGACAACTCACCATGTTGAGGGGAATAACATGGCTAACCCAATTCAAACAGTAGTTGGTAAGGCTAGTCAAATCTGTTGATAGCTGGGGGTTTACTAAAAATTCCATAAACCCTATCACGTTAAGCTCTTACCTCTGACAGTATGATTTGAAAAATTGTACCTAAAAATAAATCATTTTGATGACAGGTTATCAGTTGTGCAAACAAATTCTGTAGCAGTCAGATAAAAGAATCAAATGATCATCTTTATTTCATCAAAAGAATGGAGTTACAAAAATTCTTTCTTTTATTACGAAAGCTTATGACAAAAAGAATAAAAGAATAAGAAGAAAATTATGGATCTCCTAGATGCTTCAGCTTGTTCATCACCTCGTCAATCACCTGATAACGATTTGCCTCTATGGAGTGCCGAGCCTGCTGAAGTAAGACATCGTCATTTATTGTAAGTTGATGACTCAGACGGTGACGAGAGTCTTCTATAGCACGGCTCCTTAGTCCCTCCTCCTGCTCGACCTGCCCATGTTGGAGGACTAGCGCTTCTCGCTTATTAACGGATTCTCCTAGTTTGCGCTCATTGGCCACTATGACCGCCCGAGCTTTGGCAATGGTCTCTTGGGCTCTATGGATTTCAGCTTGACTTCCCCCAATTTCTGAGTTCACTCTCTCCAAGCTCTTAAGAATAGACTCCCGACTGGCCTGAAGCTCTGTCAACTCCTGAGACCATCTTTCTTCCTGCTGTCTTAAAGCATTTCTAAGCGATATTGATTCTACCCGAAGCCGCGCCAGTTCTATCTCAGTAATCGCCTCCACATCCGCCTGACGGAGTCTGTGTAGAGTGTTCACCTGCTCTTCTAAGACTGCAAGGCGGGCCTGCTAAGGAGCTGCACGGTCTTGTCCCCCAACTCCTTCAATATTATCCAGATAGCGGGATAACATTGGGCGTGCGAAGCTGAAGAAATCTTGGCCAGCAAGAATCATCTCAATGCATCTTCTCAGCAAACGCATAAAATCGTTAACACTGAAGTTGAAGAGCTCTTCAAAGGGATCCGCAGTGTCAGCTGGTAAAGCAAGTAATGCCAAGGAAGATGTCGCGGGCAGGGGAGCAGTGGCCACCGTAGTTGAAGAGGAAGAAGCCCATCCTTATACCAGATTATGATGTGGGGAACCAGTAAAGCCAATGCAGATCTGGAAGAACTGGGAACCTGTAACACCCCAAAACTATCATTACAAATTATCAAGTCAAAAGTTTCTTTCTATAACCCTTCAAATTTAATTTCTAAGGGCACCTCCTTGGCATTTTGTGGGGATGAGTTGTTAGAAGAGAGTGAGAGGTCGCACTCTAGTTGACATTTGTCATGCATGCAAGAAACCTTAGGACTAGGCTAGAGGACAAGGTGACCAAAATGCTCTTAGGTATATATATAACCTTATTCTGTCAAAGAGAATTCTTATCAAAAGAACAAAATAAAAATCACTCTTTACCCTTGGTTCTTCTAGTTCGTTGAGTAAAGGAAATAGAAGGGAGGCTTTGCTAAAACAAAGAAGGAGATTAAAGGGAATAGAGGCAAGTATCACCTTGTTCTTGTTCTCTCTTTGAATTGTATTTGAGTGCAAGTAGTAAGTATGATCTTTCTTGGAAATTATTTGATTTGTATTATGAGTACATGATTCCTTTTTCTTTATGGATAATTATACATCATTTCGGATCTGCATACTTAGCCTGATTTACGGATGTTGGCAGTGAAAAATTTCTAAGTAAATAGGATTTTTCACAACAGAATGCGGAGCTAACTTTTCAGCTTCGCGTTTGGCAATTTTCAGCTTCGCGTTTGACATTTTTTAGCTTCACGTTTGTTTATTTTTAGCTTCGCGGTTGGTTATTTTTAGCTTCGCGTTTGGTTATTTTTAGCTTCGCGTTTGGCTATTTTTAGCTTCGCGTTTGGTTATTTTTAGCTTCGTGTTTGGCTATTTTTAGCTTCGCGTTTAGCAATTTTTAGCTTCGCGTTTGGTTATTTTTAGCTTCGCGTTTGGCTATTTTCAGCTTCGCGTTTGGCTATTTTCAATCTCGCGTTTGGCTATTTTCAGCCTCGCGTTTGGCTATTTTCAGCTCGCGTTTGGCTATTTTTAATCTCGCGTAAAAACTCCGCGTTCAAGAGAAACACGGATTTATACACTTGGCATGATTCGCGGATTTATGATAACATGACATGTGATTATCAACATGATACATGAAGGCAAGATTATTCATGAGAACAAATTCTAGTATCTTTATTACACGACATGATAACAAATTCTAGTATCTTTATTACACGACATGATAACAAATTCTAGTATCTTTATTACAAGACATGATAACAAGTTCTCGTATCCTTATTACATGACATGAAGTATTCTTATGATATATGTGTACATGATTCCAAATCTTGATTCCTGACTCTTGATTCTTGTGAAATGATATGTATACAATTTGACATGAAAGTCCACGTGTTTCCTTTAATTCACGTATATCATATGCATTACTAACATGGGAAAAACTACATGATGGATAGATAAGTACTGTATTGTACAAGGATCTTGTTGGCTAACTTCTTGATTAGGTGCTGAGGGCCTTTTACTAGCAGCACTGGGTGGTACTGAGCCACCGTCTGATACATGAGTCACCATATGGGTGATGCCTGTTACTTGTTTCATTTTACGGGGTCTGACTTGTAGCACCTAACGGTGTGTCATAGTTCAGCGCCATGAGTTAGAGGCCGGGTCCCGGGTATGCACGGGCACTTGTACAATATGAGAAACTGCGCGCTATCTTATCCATCATTGAGTTTCAATTCCAACACTAACATGATATAGACCTGTTAAATTTTACACGAAGCTTGTGAATGACTTACATAGTTCTGGTTACATGCAACATGATTGATATTTACTTCGCTTACACTTTCACCTTTACATGATTTGTTTCTGCTATTTGAATGAATAGTCTTACTCAATTCATTTTCAGTACTCTTAGGATACGTTTGTACCAACACAATTTATTTATTCTTTTATTTATTTGTACTGTGATAGTACACGTGTTTCTTGCTTTTGTGTTACTTGCTGGGTTTAATCCCCTGGATTTTCTTAAGCCCAGATCATGAAAGTAGAGAAGGGGAGATTGCTCCAGACAACGATCCTTACGTCACCAACCAGGTCGAGTAGAGGATACTAGCACAATACTATTTGGGTACTTCGCACTTCTTGTTCTTGTTTCCTTTTGCTGCGCACTGTTTTAACTTGTAGTATTTAACTCTTTTGTGTAAATATTTAGAGCAGTATGCCATTTTATGTAATCAACTCTCTGTATAAATGAAATCCTTTCAGTTTCAGACATGGTTATTCATCTTGACATGGTAGTAGTTACGGTTATTCCAAGATCATGAGTCTGTGGCATTATTTATAGTATCTAAGCAATGTCGCCCATAAAAAAAAAAACGGTAGAGCCGAAGTAGGGGCGTTACAGATTTGGCATCAGAGCCTAGGTTTAGGTGGGAGACCGTATAACTACTGCCATATGAAAACATGTCTAAGATACACTCTCAACACTTCTTCCTTATCTTTGATATCCATCAGATCTAGTATCATACCTATTCTATTATTTCTAATTCATTTGGAACATCTATCTTGAAACTCCATCTAATTAATTTCTCTTGGACCATCACAGAACGATGACGACCCAATCTTCTACTAGCGCAAACCCAAATCTTACGGGTGAAGAGTCTGAGCTTAGAACTATAGTAGAAAGAGTAGCGCAGACGCAAGAAACTACAACGATAATATTGGAAATAATGCTACAGTCCAAAGAACAAGAAAGAACTGGGATGGTGTCAGATTTTCGAAGATTGCAGCCATCAGTATTTTCCGGAACAGAAGGACCACTAAAAGCTGAGCAGTGGATTGTGGATATGGAGAATCTTCTGAAGGCAGCAAGGATTCCAAAGGAGAATCATGTTGAAGTAGTATGCATTCAGTTGGCTGACATAGCTAGAACATGGTGGCTTGCAGAAGAAGTGAAACACCAGGAACCCTTAACTTGGGACAAATTTGTAGAGGCATTTCTTGCCAGATTTTTCCACTTATCAGCGAGACAAGCAATGAGGAAGAAATTTCTAGGATTGCAACAAGGAGATCGAACTCTGGATGCATACGCCGCAGAATTTGTGAGGCTAAGCCGATTTGCCCCAACCCTGGTAGCTGATGAGGAGGAAAAGGCACACTTGTTCCAGCAAGGGCTGAGGTCTCATCTGAGGGAGCACTTAGCAGGGCATAACTACAAGACTTATTCAGAAGTGTTTGAAGCGGCATGTCGTTTGGAACAAGTATTCGAGGAGAATAGGTCAGTGGCATTTAAAAGGTTGTTTGGGCAAGGAACAATTTCATCGACCAAGAAATTTGGTGGTCCGCCAACAAAGAGACAGATGATGATGCCAAATCGAAATTCAGTAATATGCAACTATTGTCATATACCAGGGCATACCCAGAACACGTGTAGAAGAGCTCAAGGGTGGTGCCTGGCATGCGGATCCGCTAGTCATCAATTAAGAGATTGCCCAAAGGCCCAACAATCAACAATAGCCAAGATCCCGTTTCAAGCAACAACCAGGCCAATAACAACGTCAGCCCAGAGAGTTCCAAGACCAGGCCAGAAAGGACCCTGGGAGAACCGACAACAAACCTATGTTAGGGCCCAAGAAGGAGCAAGACGGAGGTAAGGGCAAGTTAGACTAATGAATGCAGAAGAAGTTCAAACCACTGGAAGAGTCGTGACAGGTATGATCTTGGTTAACAATAGACCGGCAACTGTTTTATTTGATTCTGGAGCATCACACAGTTTCATCACTAGCATATTTGTTTCCCGTAATTTTATTGATTTCGCTATCTTACCTGCGGGGTGGAATATTAAGACTGGGAACGGTAGTATCATGACTAATAAAGAGTGTAAACTATGTCCATTAGTAGTTGATGGTAAGGAATTTTATGCCAATTTACTAGTTATTAGTGGAGGAGGATATGATGTTATCATAGGCATGGATTGGCTGAGCACCTTCTATGCAGTGATAGACTGTAGGAGAAGGAGAGTAGTATTCCAGATTCCTGACTGTGCAGAGTTTGAATTTGTCAGTGGAAGCCAATCCCTAGAACCAGCTGAATCTAAGATGTTTCCAAAGGGAGGAGTTTTGGAAGCTATGGAAATAGGAGAAGGAATGATCCCAGTAGTATCAGAATTCTTGGATATTTTTCCTGAAGAGATACCTGGACTACCACCAGCAAGGATAGTAGATATTACTATTGATATTATCCCTGGAGCTGAACCAGTTTGTAAGTCACCTTATCGAATAGGGATTGTAGAACTAGAAGAAGTCAAGAAGCAAGTGGGCGAGTTAATGAAATTGGGTTTTATAAGACCCAGTGTGTCACCTTGGGGAGCTCCAGTACTATTAGTAGGAAAGAAGAATGGGAGTAAAAGGTTATGTATAGACTACAGAGGTTTGAATGCAGTAACAATTAAGAATAAATATCCATTGCCAAGGATAACTGATCGGTTCGATCAACTTGGAGGAGCGAAGGTATTCTCAAGAATAGATCTCCGTTCAGGATTTCATCAAGTAAGAGTCCGAACAGAAGATATCCCAAGGACTGCATTTAGAACCAGACATGGACATTATGAATATTTAGTGATGCCATTTGGGGTAACTAATACTCCAACGGTGTTTATGAATTTGATGAACCATGTTTTTACTCAGTATTTGGACAAATTTGTGGTGGTGTTTATTGATGATATATTGATCTACTCTACGAATAGAGAAGAGCACGTTAAACATTTGAGGATAGCATTACAAACTTTAAGGGAACAAAGGCTATACGAAAAATTGAGCAAATGTGAATTTTGGTTGAATAAAATTGCTTTCTTGGGTCATATAATATCTGAAGATGGTGTATCAGCAGATCCTAAAAAGATAGAGACTGTGATGGATTGGCCTGTACCAAAATCAGTATCAGAAGTTCGCAGTTTTCTGGGGATGGCTGGATATTACAGGCGGTTTGTACAAGATTTTGCAAAAATTGCGTCTCCTCTAACTAAGTTGACACGAAAGGGAATCGAATATGTCTGGACAAAAGGATGCGATAAGGCATTTGAAGAATTGAAACTAAGACTGACAACATCACCTATGTTAGCAATTCCAGATAACACTGGAGGAATGAAAATCTATAGTGATGCTTCAAAACTAGGACTGGGATGCGTGTTGACTCAGCATGGAAGAGTGATTGAGTTTGCATCAAGACAATTAAAACCTCATGAAAGAAATTATCCCACTCATGACTTGGAACTAGCATCAATAATTCATGCTTTGAAAATTTGGAGACATTACTTACTAGGACAAAGGGTGGAAGTGTACACTGATCATAAAAGTTTGAAATATATTTTCACTCAAAAGGAACTAAATATGAGATAGAGACGATGGTTGGAGTTAGTAGCAGATTATGACTTGGAAATTAAATATCATCCAGGAAGGATCAATATAGTGTCGATGCTCTGAGTAGAAGACCTGCAATAGAAAGATTGACTCAACAAAAGGAATTGTTGGCAGAAATACAAAGGATGGAATTGGAAATAAATCTACCAGGAATGATAGCACAACTTATGGAAATGCGACTACAGTCACCATTGATAGAGCAGATCAGGCAAGCCCAAGTCGATGATGAAAGGTTCCAAAGGTTAAAGAGCAAAATTGAGACAGGTAAGAAGCCTGAGATGAAGATACACTCAGATGGGACTATTAGATTCAGGGAGAGGTTATGGGTGCCCAAGGGAGAGACAAGGAAGAGAGTTTTAGAAGAAGCTCATAAATCAGCATATTCCATTCATCCCGGAGGCAATAAGATGTACAAGGATATGAAGAGGTACTTCTGGTGGCCGGGCATGAAGAAAGAAATTGCAAGACATGTATCCATGTGTTCTACTTGCCAACAAGTGAAGGTCGAACATCATAAAATAGCTGGATTACTTCAACCCTTAACAATTCCATAATGGAAGTGGGAACAAATATCAATGGATTTTGTTACAGGATTACCAAGGAGCACCAAAGGTAATAATGCGATTTGGGTGGTAGTGGACCGACTGACCAAGTCAGCTCATTTTATCCCATTTAGGGTTGGTCAGTCAATAGAAGCATTAGCAAAAAGATTCATGCAGGAAGTGGTGAGGTTACATGGAGTTCCATTTAGAATTGTCTCAGATAGGGATACAAGATTTAGATCACAATACTGGAAGAAATTAATGGATAGTTTAGGAACACATTTAGACTTGTCTTCAGCATATCACCCACAAACAGATGGACAATCAGAACGAACTATCCAAATACTTGAAGACATGCTTAGAGCATGTATGCTAGATTTTGGAGGACCTTGGGAAGACCATTTATATATGGCGGAGTTTTCCTACAATAATAGCTATCAAGAGAGTATCAAAATGGCACCATTTGAGGTTTTATATGGCAGGAAGTGTAGATCTCCATTATGTTGGAACGAGGTTGGAGAGCGAAGTATTTTGGGACCTGAACTAATTACTCAAGCAACAGAGCAAGTAAAGGTTATTAGGGAACATATGAAAGCTGCACAAGATAGACAAAAGAAATGGGCAGATCGACGTAGAAAATCATTGGAGTTTGAAATAGGAGATAAGGTATTTATCAAGATATCGCCAATGAAAGGAGTGATTAGATTCGGCAAGAAGGGAAGCTTAGTCCAAGATATATTGGACCATTCGAAATTACAGAAAGAATTGGGAATCTTGCATACAGATTATCATTACCTCCTGAGATAGAAACTATTCATGATGTATTCCATGTGTCGCAATTAAGGAAGTGCTTGGGCAACGAACAAAAGGCTTTGGACTTGTCCGAGGTGGATCTGAGATCCGATCTAAAGTATGAGAAACAACCTGCAGCAATCATTGATCGACGGGAGAAAATCCTAAAGAACAAAGTGATACCGTTGGTCCTTGTTTCATGGGATGCACGATCACCTGGGGACTCCACTTGGGAACTTGAAGGCGATATCAAAACAAAATACCCGTACCTATTTTCATTATCAGGTATGTAAGTTGAGTCTATTTTTATATGACAACACGTACCTGTATATAATAGTATACTTTTTAAAATTGGAATTTCGAGGACGAAATTCTTTTAATAGGTGGGTAGAATGTAACACCCCAAAACTATCATTATAAATTATCAAGTCAAAAGTTTCTTTCTATAACCCTTCAAATTTAATTTCTAAGGGCACCTCCTTGGCATTTTGTGGGGATGAGTTGTTAGAAGAGAGTGAGAGGTGGCACTCTAGTTGACATTTGTCATGCATGCAAGAAGCCTTAGGATTAGGCTAGAGGACAAGGTAACCAAAATGATCTTAGGTATATGTATAACCTTATTCTCTCAAAGAGAATTCTTATCAAAAGAACAAAATAAAAATCACTTTTTACCCTTGGTTCTTCTAGTTCGTTGAGTAAAGAAAATAGAAGGGAGGCTTTGCTAAAACAAAGGAGGAGATTAAAGAGAATAGAGGTAAGTATCACCTTGTTCTTGTTCTCTCTTTGAATTGTATTTGAGTGCAAGTAGAAAGTATGATCTTTCTTGGAAATTATTTGATTTGTATTATGAGTACATGATTCCTTTTTCTTTATGGATAATTATACATCATTTCGGATCTGCATACTTAGCCTGATTTGTGGATGTTGGCAGTGAAAAATTTCTAAGTAAATAGGATTTTGCACAACAGAATGCAGAGCTATCCTTTCAGCTTCGCGTTTGGCAATTTTCAGTTTCGCGTTTGACAATTTTTAGCTTCGCGTTTGGTTATTTTAGCTTCGCGTTTGGTTATTTTTAGCTTCGCGTTTGGCTATTTTTAGCTTCGCGTTTGGCAATTTTTAGCTTCGCGTTTGGTTATTTTTAGCTTCGCGTTTGGCTATTTTCAGCTTCGCGTTTGGCTATTTTCAGCCTCGCGTTTGGCTATTTTTAGCTTCGCGTTTGGCTATTTTTAATCTCGCGTAAAAACTCCGCGTTCAAGAGAAACACGGATTTATACACTTGGCATGATTCGCGGATTTATGATAACATGACATGTGAATATCAACATGATACATGAAGGCAAGATTATTCATGAGAACAAATTCTAGTATCTTTATTACACGACATGATAACAAATTCTAGTATCTTTATTACACGACCTGATAACAAATTCTAGTATCTTTATTATACGACATGATAACAAATTCTAGTATCTTTATTACAAGACATGATAACAAATTCTAGTATCCTTATTACATGACATGAAGTATTCTTATGATATATGTGTACATGATTCCAAATCTTGATTCCTGAACTCTTGGTTCTTGTGAAATGATATGTATACAATTTGACATGAAAATCCATGTGTTTCCTTTAATTCACGTATATCATATGCATTACTAACATGGGAAAAACTACATGATGGATAGATAAGTACTGTATTGTACAAGGATCTTGTTGGTCAACTTCTTGATTATGTACTAAGGGCCTTTTACTAGCACCACTGGGTGGTACTGAGCCACCGTCTGATACGTGAGTCACCATATGGGTGATGCCCGTTACTTGTTTCATTTAACGAGGTCTAACTTGTAGCACCTAGCGGTGTGTCATGGTTCAGCACCATGAGTTAGAGGCCGGGTCCCGGGTATGCACTGACACTTGTACAATATGAGAAACTGCACGCTATCTTATCCATCATTGAGTTTCAATTCCAACACTAACATGATATAAACCTGTTAAATTTTACTCGAAGCTTGTGAATGACTTACATAGTTCTGGTTACATGCAACATGATTGATATTTACTTCGCTTACACTTGTCACCTTTACATGATTTGTTTCTGCTATTTGAATGAATAGTCTTACTCAATTCATTTTCAGTACTCTTAGGATACGTTTGTACCAACGCAATTTATTTATTCTTTTATTTATTTGTACTGTGATAGTACACGTATTTCTTACTTTTGTGTTACTTGCTGGGTTTAATCCCCTGGGTTTTCTTAAGCCCAGATCATGAAAGTAGAGAAGGGGAGATTGCTCCAGACAACGATCCTTACTTCACCAACCAGGTCGAGTAGAGGATACTAGCACAATACTATTTGGGTACTTCGCACTTCTTGTTCTTGTTTTCTTTTACTGGGCACTGCTTTAACTTGTAGTATTTAACTCTTTTGTGTAAATATTTAGAGCAGTGTGCCATTTTATATAATCAACTCTCTGTATAAATGAAATCCTTTCAGTTTCAGACATAGTTATTCATCTTGACATGGCAGTAGTTACGGTTATTCCAAGATCATAAGACTGTTGGGTTATTTATAGTATCTAAGCAATGTCGCCCATAAAAAAAAAAAATGGTAGAGCCGAAGTGGGGGCGTTACAGAACCCTAAGGGAAGCATCGCTAGTACCGATCACTTGGGTAACCCCGCCAACAGGGATAGAAGACGGGATGTCTTCACCCGAAGTTCCTCCCGTGGGAGAAGCATCTTCGAACGAAAACTTCAAGTTTTCCTCGTCCCCCGTTGGAAGACCTGGATCTGGAAGAGTCACAGGGGTCTCAACAGCCATTATGGTGGAGGGCGTTAGTATTGCTGGCTGCATAACAGAAGGCGCACCAACAACCGTAGGGAAAGTCTCCCTGGAGCAAGCTGGTGGTGTTGGAGACGGCATATTTGGAGACGGTGTGGCCTCTCTTGCTGCGGCCGCAATAATAACTTCTGTTCTTTCATCACTCCCGAGTTCATCAATGGGAGGAATAGATGAGGGGACTGTACATGTAATCGGCGTGAAATAATCAGTGTCAAACTCGCTGGCAGAGCTACCCAAACCACCCACTGAGCCGGTAGCGCCCGAATAGTCCACCTTGTCATCGGACTCCCCCTGAGTAGTTGAATGCCTCGGCGAGAGGAGTTGACCGCCTGCATCAGCAAACAGGTAAATGGTGTTATAAAGTAAAAATAACAGACGAAAGACAAAATATTAAGAACCGTACCTGGGGATACAAGTCCAGTTGTCGGACTTGAAGGGGGAGCTGCCGTCGTTTCCAACAGTGAACCTGTCTCGCTACCCAGCGGTTGCGCTGCAGGGTGCTCAACAGGCTCTACGGTTGGAGGAACCGAAACCTCGGGAACACTTGGAGCTCCAGCAGGCCCACTTTCCCCTTCCGGTACTGGAGGTAGAGTCGAGGCCAGCAAATCTGAAGCAAGTTTGATAGCCACTTCTTGGGGGGTTATCAAAGTTCCCGGAGCCAACTTCTGTTTCTTACCGAGCCTTTTCTTTAAGGTACCACGGCGTTTGAGGGTCGAGCCCCGGTGTTGAGTAACGACAGGTTGGGGAGCTCCGCCAACATCAGGAACGTTATCATCATCATCGCCAGACTCGCTGACGTCCGATGGTTCAGCCGTGGCGCCAAGGAATTCCTCCATTCCTTTTATTCTTACTCTCGAAGCACCCTGGCGGCTAATATAGAAAGCCTCAATCTCCTTGCAACAACTCCGGTTTAGGGAGAAATGAGGCACACTAGAGTTCGCAATGCTGAACCATGTGCAGAAGCTGAGGGTCATTGCCAGTTCTGGCGACTTCTGGGGTAAGGTGAATTCAGCTTCGGTTCCGCCCGCCGCAAAATGGAACCAGCCACGGGCACCTTCGTACAAGTTCCCCTCATAAGCAAGATTCTTGTTCGGATTACCCACGAAGAGTTGAGAGTATCCGAACTGGCGAGCAAAGTGACTTGGGATGTACGGCTCAATCAGACACTTGACATCTTGACGATATACCAAGTGTCTGGGACGGATGTTGAGGAGCCACCAGAACGCTCCCGCGGATAAAGCATTAAAGTTATCTGCCCCTGCAGTATCTTTCAATTTCGACCCATATCCTCCGGCAGGAAAGTCGGGGAAACACCTGAAGATTTCGTAATTCTGGTGACTTCGGAGAGTCTTCCGGATTTGGGACATATAATAGTGCTTCCATGAAGAGCGTTCATACAACTCCACAAAGAAGCACTTCTCACCCGAACGGCGTTCAGCCGCATTCATCAGAGAGGGGCAGTGCAAAACGAGCCATGCCATCAGATAAGTATAAGGAAGCTCCACCCTAGGGTTTGGAGTCTTCGGCTGGGCAATCTCTTTCGACTTGCCCTTTCCTTTCCCCTTGACCTTGTCAGCAGGAAGGAAATCATCACAAAGTTTCCGCAATCCATGCTGTAGATTGCACACCATAGCAGGGAGAAGTCCAAGGGGTTGGCCGTATGCAAGGAGGACCGCTGGATATACCACAGTCATTACAATTGCTTCTTTTGGCAGCGACGGCACGACACATCGCTTCAACCATAGCATCAGAAACCCGGCGATGAGACCTCTATTGGATACCAGAAACTGGGCTTGATAATGGTAGCTCTTGAATGAAGTGCCAGGACCATATCCGTTTTCATTGGATTCAGTGGTATAGTATAATAAGTAACGGCCCCTGACTATACGTTGATCGATCTCTGAGATGGGGATAGGAGGATGGCCATGGATAGTTGTCGAGCTATCCTTAGAATTCAAGTTGGCAAAAAGGTATTCGGCCCATTTCTTGTGACCGATACCATGATTTCGCGCACCTACCAGGTCAGCGCAGATGCGGTAGTGGCACATCATCTCCCAAAATATTGCATAGATGCGCTCATCTCTCACCATCAGCATGTTCAATTCTTCGGTGGTGGGGATATATTCTTCATAGGGGATTTCGCCCATTGAGAGTCCAGAAACCTCAAACATCTCGTGGAGAGCGAATCCTAGCTCACCCACTGGCGTAAAAAGTATTCAGGTCTCAGGGTTGTACATCTCCAAGAGACTGAAGAAATGGTAAGCACTCTGCGGGAACCCAAACTGGACATTCCTAATGGCCTTATATAAGCCGATCTCCTTCAGGATAGGTTCGTACGAATCTAACATGTATTTAACAAGGCGGGCCCACCACATGTTGCTAGAAGAATAAACCCAGCCAGGCATCTTGAAGTCACTAGCCGGGTATTGGCCGTCTTTTGCTATGAAGTCGCTTAGGAAAGTCCGCGCACGAATCAGGACTTCCCCTACTGAATACTCCTTACCAAATCTCCCTGGGAGCAAACTAGTAATACATCTGGAGGGGCCATCTTGATAAGGCCCTTGTGCACTAAATTTACCTGTTGGGACATCATCCTATTCTTGAACCAAACCCCATTTCAAGTCACGGGGTATCGCTAGCCTTTGAAGATAATCCAGGGGATAGCCACGGTCCATTCTAGGCAGAAACATCAACATTTCGCCTGAGTTATATAGCCAAACGCACTCCTCTTCAAAGAGGATCTGATCTGATTGTTCCATCTGATCCCCAAAGAGGAATGTGGGCTTCTCCATCGCTTCTCTGTCCACGGTTTCAAAGGCCGCATCAGTTTTGACCTCCCTCGTAGTGGTGGGGTGATACTTGATCAACTTCTCCCTACGCCCATTCAAATCTGGTTTGTATGAGGCTAGAATAGTGGTGAAGCGAAATTGGTCTGAGGGATCAGAACTCCCAGCAAAGCCAAAGTAGTTCTTGTGGGGGAGAACTTCCATCAAATATCCTACTGCATAAAGAAGAAAGCAGAATTAGAGAAGTGTCTATAAAACAGAAAATTTCTCTAAGTATGGACGCGCGAAGCTAAAAATTAGACCGCGCGAAGCTAAAAGTAACTCCGCGCGAAGCTAAAAATTAGAACGCGCAGAAGTTAAAAGAGCCTCGCGGATCAAGCGCGACTGCTAATCAATAGCCTCGCGGATCAAGCGCAACTGCTAATCAATAGCCTCGCGGATCAAACACGACTGCTAATCAATAGCCTTGCGGATCAAACGCGACTTCTAATCAAATAGCCTGCACTTCAAAAGTGCGAGGTTGACGTGATAACTTCGCGTAAGAAGAAAGCCAGAGACTTTTCTTCTTCTCTAAGCCTTGCGGCCGGAGTACAGCGATCTCACCGATGAAAGGGATGATTGATCAGTTAAAATCAAATCAAATCACTCTAGAAATGTTCTAAAGAGTCTCGATAGAAAGATTCTTACCCCCAATAGGCGAAATGTGGGTTGGCGCGTCGCTGCCATGGCCGCTGCCACCACTGCTTGCGCCAGTCGCCAATGATGGAGCTGCACGAGAAGTAGCACGGGTCTTGGGCGCCATTTCTTATAAAGTCGAGGAAAATCGACGGGAAATGGGGAAGAAATCGGTCGGAGAACACTCGGGTCGCCTGAGCTCTGATCGTCTGAGTCTCTAAGGTTTCTAGAAAATTATCAAGTGAAGTGAGAAGAAAAGGGAATAGAGATTTCATTTAAATGAGGGAAACCGCCTCTTGGAATTCGGCGCAAGTTTCGGAGAAGAAAACTGACCAGTTACTCTCCAAAACGCGGAGCTATTAGCCTCACGTGATGACGGAAAAAGATAAGATATTAACTCCGCGCTACTCTGCGCAACTCCGTGAAACGCAAAGATAACTTGGTATTTTAACTCCGCGTTCTCATAAAAAACTTAGATTTTTGGCTAAGTTAAGATGATCTTTATCCGAACATCTTGGTGTTAATGATCTAAGTACGCAGAAGAGCCTTAGATTATTTTAGCAGAATTATTGACCATCTATTTATTGAGCAAGCAAGATTCTTGAAGCCGACAGATAGAGAGGAAAATAATTTGCCTTTATTTATAAAAGGAAAAAATTACAAAGAAGGAGTTATAGCTCTCCCGAAAGCTTCTACATATTCATCAATTCATCAATAACCTAACGGTGAGATTCCTCCGTGGGGTGTTGAAGTTAAATTCCAGGGTTCACATACAAGAGATCTCCTCTGCAAATGTCAACTTGGATCTGTCATCTGAAATGAAGCACAAGTTGAATTTGGAGTGCTGCAAACCCTTAGATGATCATCTCCATTGCTTTGGAAAGCAACAGAGATTGTCATCTAACAGAAATGGTCCTCAAGAAAACTTAATGGGCTACCGCAGAGTTCTTGTAACTCTTTCAAAAGGAGCCAGAGCTTGAAACCTGCAACTATGTTGTAAAGCATATGCTTCTGGCTTCCTTAGAGTTACTTTCGTTGATGAAGATAGGTGCATAAACTGCTTTTGAAGATATATCAGGGAGAAGCTACATCCCAAGTCATCAGATTGGACCCAGTTCACTGCAAAAGAAGAATCAGGAGTTCCACAAAAATTTGGAAAATCTTCTAAGTATAAAAATGCGGAGCTAAGCTAACTTCGCATGCAGATAAAATAGCCTCGCGCTTCAAAGCGACTGCTAATCAAAATAGCCTCGCGCTTCAAAGCGACTGCTAATCAAAATAGCCTCGCGCTTCAACGCGACTGCTAATCAAATTAGCCCCGCATTTCAAACGCGCGGATGACGCGATAACTTCGCATAGAGAAAGATCAGAGTTCCTCTCTGACTTCTTCTTCTCCTTCAAGCCTTACGGTTGGAGAACGGCGATCTCGCCGGTGAAGTAAACAATTGGCTGGAGCCGAAAATATCTCAGAATGGTTCTTAGAAGACTAAGAGTTAAGGTTTTTACCTCCGGAAGACGCTGCATAGACTGGTTCATCGTCGCGTCTACTTCCACGGCTGCTGACATTAACGTCGGCCAACGTGCATAAAGCCAAACTCTTCTGGAGAGACATCCTAATGATGAAAATTTATGGAGAGTTAAATGGAGATCAATTGAAGATCGCTCATTGACATTGCTCACTCGGTTGCAGGAGTTGAGAACTCTTCAAAATCTCCGAATGAAGAAGAAGATGAGCCGAGAAGCTCTATTTAAACAGGATTTCCGTCGCTTGGTATTCGGCGCAGAAATTCAGAGTAATTAATGAAATAATTACTCATTTCACTGAAAATGAAGTGAAGCTGATTAGCTCCGCATAGGCGAGCATAACGCGAAGGAGACTTGGTATTCTAACTCCGCATTTTCAGTTTGAAGATCCAAAGTATTTCAAAATTCACTAAGTTCGAAGCCATTTTGAAAACTTTAGAGGGGGTTCTGTTGGCAGTGAAAATTTCTGAAATAAAAAAAGAAGTTTTCCACAACAGAACGTGGAGCTAATTCATAGCTCCGCGTCTGGCTACTTTTAGTCTCGCGTTGAGTAAAACGCGGAGATGTTCGATAGCTCCGCGTTAGCTCCGGCTCTGGTTATTTAGAGCCGCGTTTTGATGCGATTAAAGCTCCACGTGAGCAGATAACCAGAATTAAATTGATTGAGATTATGATTTGGGCTTATCCAAATACCAAATCAAATCCAATCAGTATTCTAAATCAAGAGATTTAAATCAATATTAAATATTTGATTGGAATCCTTGATGAGAGCAAATTCTATTCAGATAGAAACTCTCTCAAATCTTCCTGGGGCTATAAATACCTTCTTGGTGAAACCCTAGAGGATCTTTTTGGAGGTTTTGGTAAAGTTCGAGTTACGCGTGAGAGCCTTGAACGAATCAAAACCAGAGATCAGAGGTCTTCTTCTTCCTTCTTTCGATCCTTTGGCAATTCAAGTACGCGAGAGAGCCTTGAAGCCTTTTTGTGATCGTCTTCCTCTTAGAGAATTCAAGTTACGCATAGAGCCTTGGATTCGTGAAGAGCAAAGACCAAGAAGATCGTCTACAGTCGGCCGATATCTTCAAAAGAGAAGATTTCGACGTACCGATCGTCCAAAGAAACTACTATAGATCCCATCGCCACTGATCCCACACAACACATTGTAAAAGAGAGAGATTGAAGTATAAAATCCTCTCGTTTGTTCTCTTTATACATCTTGGTCACTTCTATTGTAATTTAAGTTAATTCAATGGAAGGAAGCAAAGGAACTTTTGCGGCGAACACATGGGTCTTAGAACCGAAGTTGATTACTCAAATAATAGAACAAGTAAAAGTTATCAGGGAACAATGAAGGTGGCTCACGACAGATAGATGAGATGAGATGAGATGACCAATGCCAAAAACTAGTAGAGTGCAAAGTCGGATATAGGGGGAACTTGTCAAGATATCATCGATGAAAGGCATGATCATGTTTGATAGAAAAGGAAATCTCAGTCCAAGATATATCAGGCCATTTGAGATCACATAAAGAATTAAAAATCTTGCTTACAAATTATCATTGCTACCAGAGATAAAAACTATTTATGATGTATATCATGTATCACAGATGAGGAAGCATTTGGGAGAAGAACACAAAGTAATAAATCTGTTTGAAAAGGATCTAACATCGGATCTAAAGTACGAGAAGCAACTAGTACCGATCGTCAGTTAGCGGAAGAAAGTTTTAAAGAACAAAGTGATACCATTGGCTTTTGTTTCGTAGCATGCACAGTCACTAAGAGAGTTTATTTGGGAGTTTGAGGATGACATTAGAATGAAGTATCAATATCTTTTTCATAATCAGGTATGGTAATTTCATTTGATTTTTTATCCATGCATACCTATATTTATTGTCATATCCCATAGTTCAGCATTTCGAATAAAAAATTCTTTGTTAGATGAGTATGATGTAATGACCCAAAAAAATTTCTTTGGACCCACTTGTGCCAAGAGCTAACGGGGGTCAAATTCAACACCAAGATGACAAATTGCCGGGGTCAAATTAAGCACCAAAGTGACTTTTGGTAAGCATAACTTAAAATGCATAACTCTAAATGACATTCAGTTTTCGAGATTATGGTTTTTCTAATATTTGTGATTTTTAGGAATTTTTGCAGAAACTTCAAAAAAATATCAAATTTTACTAATTATAAAATATAAATTGTGCTCATAATTACTTCGACAATTCATCTCTTATTCCGAACATCAGAAAAATATACAAATAATTTGTCATTACTTCTCTCATTGATATGTATATCTTGTATTAATTTGGTATATTATGGAATGTTGAATTGAGCTGTAATAAATAAATAATTATTTAAGTTAAAAACTTAGCTAAATCACTCTTTTGTTGGCTTTCATTAAACTCAGTCGATGGTTGAAATGTTGGTTAAACCATGAGTGTGGCAAGAAAATACCTTAGGTGTCAGATGATAATTTAATTAAAATTAGGAAAGAGTGT
Source organism: Dracaena cambodiana (assembly GCA_036321105.1). Taxonomy (NCBI): domain Eukaryota; kingdom Viridiplantae; phylum Streptophyta; class Magnoliopsida; order Asparagales; family Asparagaceae; genus Dracaena; species Dracaena cambodiana. The sequence goes on from JAYEPQ010000016.1 coordinate 12,867,735, forward strand.
AAATGTTGATTTTATGATATGCAATAAAAGGAGCTTCTCATTCAATCACTCTCTCCCTGATCAAACACTTCTTCACTTAACAAAAAATACTCCCCTCCCGCCAACGCACAGTAGGTAGCTAAGCAGAAAGAGGTGGGCTAAGGAATTTTTAGTAGACCAACATCTTTTAAGGTAAGTATACACTCTCTCACCCTTTTTTCTTCTGTTCGCAAAAATTTTATGATGTACATATATTTATAAATCGCATAAAATTCATGATTAAGGGAAGTTGCTTATACTATAGTTTTATTCCTTGAATGCTTTGGATTAGAATTTAATTGCTATTATTTGATAACATGCTATTATGAGTTTGAGTAGAAAAATGTTTATCAGATGATTTATATTTTGATAAGTTCAAAGACATAATCATAATGATTGTGGATGAGAATTATGTATTTCTTCTATACATGCTTCATTTATACCATATCACAAACATATTATTTGGCAAAATTTTGGCAGGCCAATTGTTTGGTATGGTTTCCCTAAAAAAATTATTATGTTGACTTAAATAGATATTGTCTCTTGGGACAATCTTCAAGCCTATACGCAATTGTACTTAACCTCAATTTTGAGGTAGATGGCTTGATTGTGTCCATTTTCTCCAGACTGGATTTTATTTGGAATTTTCTTTGGGTATTATATGGTGACAACTGAAACCTTGAAAATGTAAAATCAAGAGTTGTTAAATGTTATCAATTAGCTTTTAGAGAAGTTAAAACTAATTTAAAAATAACATTATTGTGTGATATTTGTTGATGATATGACAAAGTATATATGCATGACTAATACATTATATGATATATGACACATGACAAATAGTATATGTGTATATATATATATATATATATATATATATATATATATATATATATATGTGTGTGTGTGTGTGTGTGTGTGTGTGTGTGTGTGTGTGTGTGTGTGTGTGTATGTGTGTGTGTGTGTAGGGATTACTGTAGGTGATTCGCTAGCTTAGGGAAAATTACGTGAGCTAGCGGCAAAATTATAATGATCCAATGATTTTTTTTTTACAATTACTATCTCTACTTTCTTAACTTCTTTTGAATTAAATTTCATAAATTTTGGAGTTCACTTACCATTTCAAAAAGTGCATACAAAATGTTGTATTCATTGAAAACCATTAATTTTGTACTAACTTGATGGAGGACCAAATCAAAATTAAAACCCACGAAATCGGATATGTGTGAACCCTAGAGGGTCGAGATCATAATCCAAAAATTTTTTTTTAAAAAGATTATTGGAGATAGTGGAAATAAACTACAGCTCAGATAATTTACGTGAGTTGTCAGCTTATTTTTATTTTTCTCATATGTGTGTGTGTGTGTATGAACCCGATACATGACATAATTGAATGAATAAATACTTGAATACCCGACTCATGATGGACATAATCGTTCATGGGAATATGATGACAAGTTCAACATGGAATATCTTGACTAAATAGAAATAGAGTATTTTCGAGATACATGTGCGCATGATCTTAAATTAAATTGATTCATGGGTTCTAGATTTTAGTAATAACGGACATGTAAATGGTTTAACTTGACATGCCATAATATTTCTACTAGTTCATATATATTTTGTATCCTTGACAAAGGAATGGGTGAAACTACATGATGGATAAAAACCGTATCGTATGAGGATCTAGTTGACCGTTTCAAATTAGGTGCTGAAAACTTATACTACAATAGTACTGTATAGTATTGAGTTAAATTTTGATATTAAGTTCCCAAATGTGTTACATCTTTTAGTGTTTCACTGTATGAGCTTTGTCTAGTAGTATCTAGCAGTGCGTCATGGTTCAGCACCATGAGTTCTCAAATGTGTTGCATCTATTAGTGTTTCACTGTATGAGCTTTGTCTAGTAGTATCTAGCAGTGCGTCATGGTTCAGCACCATGAGTTCTAACCAGATCCCAAGTGTACATGGGCACTTAAACGATATTGAAAATAGTAAACCATTTTATCCATCATTTAGTTTCAAATAGTAACAGGACTATGATCAAGATTTGTTATTTCTACAAGACATTTATATGCTAATTGGATGATATATGGTTTCTTGGTTATCTTATAATTCATTATTAATGGAATTCGACTATCGCTAATGTAGCATGTTTATTATCAATTATTCTGGGTATAATGATAGTACAATATCTCTTTTTTTGTGTTATTTGTTGAGTTTAGTCCCCTCCTCTGAACCAAGGTCTTGAAGATAAAGAAGAAGATGAAAAACTAGCCTCATTTGACTTTTCATACTTGCTTACGCAAGCCAAGCGGCAGTAGGTGGAAGAGTATCATCTAGAGATCTTTTACATATACATGTTTATATTTTCTACATCTAGGCACTATCTTACCCTTTTTTCCTTTTAATTCTTTTGCGTTCTGTTCAGAATAGTGTGTTTTTTTGTGTAATCAAATGTTTATATAAATAAAATCTTTTCAATTTCATACATATTATTCATTCATCTAAATATGGCAGTTTATGATTATTCCAAAAGTCTAAGTCCGTTGAGTATTCTAGTATAATTTTAAGTAGTATCATCCGTTTTGAAAAACAGCTGAAAAACGGGAGTGTTATATGTAGTTACTGTGTGATAGCAGTAGTAGTAATGGAATTAAAGTATGGATAAAAAGAAACATGCTATTTTAATTAGTTATTAATGTATTTGGAACTTTTAGAATTTGTATGTCACATATTTTATGAGTATCCCGTGCATATCCGCAACCACGACCATAATTCCAGGCACATATGGGTAAGTTCTCTTTTTCTCTTTATTTTTTTCTTCTGAACTTTTTTCTCTTGTTCTCTTTTTTTTTCCATTTCTCTTCTTCTCCTTCATTTTTCTTTACTATCTTTTTTTTTTCTTTTCCTTTCTTTGGTTTTTTTTTAGCTAATATGAATAGAATGAAAGAGATTGTTGAGGTTTTTGGGGGTAGGATAGGGTTATTGGGCAAGATTAATTACTATAGTTTTTAAAATAATCATATTATTACTTATTTAATAAATATGAAAATTTAAAAAAATAATTTTCAGGTATAATGGGAGAGAGTCATTACAATAGGATAAATTCCAGTACAACTAATAAATAAATTGGGTTCGATGTCTAATCTCATCTATTGAACTAGAAATTTTTAAGGAGTATTAACGTGTAGTTATAACAACATATAATTTTTGGTAAGAAATTATAGAGATTTGTAAGCTAAATACTCATTCAAAGAATCAAAACCTGGACAAGAGTGATACCGACCTAGCTAAGAAAAAAAATTCTACTCGTGATGTGCAAATTATAATTATGCAAGCATACAATTTATAGTTGTAATACTATGCAGGTCGATCCACAGAAAAGATGATTTTATCTAGTCTTATTTCTATGTAAATGAATTGATAAGAGAAATATAGTTGATTTAGTTATATTTTTAAATTATATAATAGGAAATAGGTACTTCGGATAGAATCTACTAGGTTGATATATAAATAGATTTATTAGTTTCTCATTTTATAATCAATTATTAATTTCAATCCAAAAAAATAAGCTATACAAAAATTATCATGACCTGTCAATCTAAAAATGAATTAATAGTATTGATTGCGTAAAATTAATAGTATTGATTGCGTATATTAAGATCTTCCAAATCTAACTAAATAATAATTATAAATTATTTTCAATTAAGTATAAGCTATTATTTAATTAAATATATAACCTATCAAAAATAAATTAATTTATAAATTATTATAAAGAGACGTAGAGAACCTGATTCAAATATTAAGCATGGGAGAGAAAATAATAAATCTAATTATAAACTAGTCTAGTTTCGTTATTCTAATTATATTAAAAATTAGTTATCAATGAACAATAAAAAAAGAAAAAACAAGATGAAAACAAGTACTGAAACATCATAACAAATAATTAAAAAAAATAAAAACATATACCTTACAGAAACGAGGACTTTAATTTTTATATGTAATATACCAACGTATAAGAAAAGTATGGAGTTTTTAAAAGAAATAAACTATCAACTCCTCTCCCTCCAAATGAAAATTCCTATACTATTTATAGGTGAAAGAGATAGTTATATTTGTTACAAAATAGATATGAAGGATTAAAAAAAATATTTGACCAGACATGTCTATAACAGACTAATTTGTCAAGATCCCTTACAAAATAACTTGATTTAATGCAATTTTTAAATTAGTTTTCTCTAATAGATTGATTTATCAAGATTTTTTTTATAGCAGATTGTTATGTTGAAAATTTTAACTTGATTTTCTTTAACAGCTAGCTTTGTCAAGATTTTTCTCATAGTAGATTGATTTTTCATAATCTTTAAGTTGATCTGCTTGATTTCTTTCCTCATAGCTTGATCTCATTATTAATTATTTTGAGCTTGATTTATGTTTCCTTAATCTGTAACTTTATTTTTACATGTTGTAATAAGATCTTGGAACTTTTGTACTTTGGGCTTGAAACATTTGTTTTTTGGACTTCTCTTATTCATTTTTCATTAAGAACCTGTTTTCCTACAAATAATACTTAAATACACAAGTAGTATGTTTGTGTGTGTGTGTGTGAATATAAATAAGTCAGAGCATAAAATGTGAGAAAATCATGTTCACCAAATAGTCTTGTATCTTTTTTTTTGCTTGTTCTCGAGCAAAACCAAACCTAAAAAGAAAGAAAAAAAAAGATTCTAACTTACTTTCATAGGAATTACGGTTGCACATACCCTTTAAATCCAACGTTTTCCTAGTGAACGAGCGTTGTCTCATAAAGGTTTACAATGAATATTCTCACAAAATTCAAAGAAGGAAATGGAAGATAAAAATAACTGAAAATAAAAAATATCTCTCTCTTTTTTTTAAAGTCCACAACTATATTTATTCATAAATAAGTTTTTAAGTATTAAAGAGTCTTTGTTAGTGAGTATTGTCTCAGTCAAGAAATCTTACCATCTTATTATAGAGACTAAATCTTATTTTTACATCATATTTCCTATATTTTAAATCATATGTACCTTGTGATGTGAGATAATCCTTCATCTTGAGATTTTGATTTTTGTTTTTTTTCCTTTCATACTCCTTTATTTTTCTTCGTCTTCTTTTTGAAACTTAAATAAATATCTTGTTTAGATTTTTTAGGATACACACGAATAAGTTTTGGGTTAGTAACTCCTAAACTAGTTGGTTTTGGGCACTAGGCATCCAAACAACCAAATGGACTTAATTACTCAAGCAATGAAGCACTCTAAGATTTATAATTACTTATTATTTTACTTGTTATCACTTTTCGACGTGAATATTTATGTTTCTTGAGGCACTAATAACCAACTAATTGGTAATAAATTATTAGCTTATATTTTTTTAATCTTTTTTCAAAAGTATTTTAAGTTGTTTATTTTTATCCCAAGACTATGGAAGATTATGCAAAGGTAAGTGATGTACATCATCACTTAGATATATAAAAGCTGATGTTAAATTTTTGGACTTTTATCTCCAATATAGGACTTTAAAAAATAATTCATTTTAATTTAACTTCTGAATTTGGGGCTCAAGGATACATAATAGTAATTACTAACTTGTCCAATTATGAAAATTTTGATTTTTCATTTTTGTTGGAAATAAAAGAGAAATCAAAAGAAAAGAGAAAACACTCAAGGAATCTTTAAAAAAAAAAAAATGAAAAGCACTATAAAAAATTGATAAAAAAAAACTATGCTTAAAAAAAAAGAACAACTCTGACCCATACGTAAATCTTACCTTGTACTCAAAGCAAAGTCCTAAAAGAATAAGCGTTTTTGTAAAGAAAGATAAAAATAAACTATACAAAATGTACAACTTGCGACCTCCTTCCAAATATGAGGTTCATGAAGAACCTTATCTTCTTCCTCATTATTTACTTAGAATTTCAAAAAAAGCTTAAAACATTGTCTTTTTACTTTAAGAATTTCACTGTTCTTGGGATCTTCAACTGTTCTTGGGATCTTCAACTTCCATCGCTCCTTGAAAGAACACATTTCTCATAACAAAAAGTCTCATCCATCTTGATTTACTTTTCTAGAAATAAATGAAGTTTAAAATTATAGTGACTTTCACAAGATTGCTTTATTGTGAAATACCTTTGTCTTATCTTTGTAAATCCAAACATTTTCGTAGGCATCATTTTTAACCTCTTCCAACTCATTAAGTTGCAATTTTCTATGCTCACCAGCTATATATAAGTTAAAATTCAACTGCTTGATTGTCCACATTGCTCGATATTCTAATTCCATAGGTAAATAACAAACCTCTATAAATACAAGTCTATAAGGAGACATTCCAAGGTTGATTTTAAAAGCAGTCCAGTAAGCTTATAAGACATCTACCAATTTTAAGAACCAATCCTTTCAATTTTGGTTTACGGTTTTCTCTAAAATTTGTTTGATTTGTCTATTAGTCACTTCAACTTTGCCACTTGTTTGAAGATGATAAGAAATAACTAGTTTGTGAGTGATGGAGTATTTTCCCATCAAAATCTCAAAAGAGCGACTACAAAAGTATGTGTCATTATCGCTTGTGATAGCTCATTATGTACCAAATTGCATAAAAATATTTTCTTCAAGAAACTTGATAACAACCTTATTATAATTTGTTTTGTATGGCATAGTTTAAGCCCATAAGGATATATAGTCAACTGCCACAAATCAATGTCCCACACGTCAAAAGGTTTGACGACTAAACTCGAATGTAGTGGCATCATGTTCCTCCTAGTGATTCGACCCAACTGTTGATAACAATGACAATATTTGTAAAACTCTTGAAAAGATTAGGCCAATAGATTCCACATTATAGTTCTTTACCTATTGTCTTTTGGGAACTAAAATTTCCTCCATAGGCATGATAGCGAAGTGCAGCATGATTTGTGTAGAAAGTGATATGCGAGTCAATTAAGTAGGATCTAAACTTTTCGAGTACAAAAATCCCATATAGGAATTTTTTTTTTCTATATTAGAGTAATTTAGCTATGTATCTGTTAGATTAGGCTACTATCTTACATTTGGATTTAGTTTGAGTTTAGTACCCACATTGCCTGTTGAGTAGTTTATATAGAACTGAAAGGTCTATAACTATATGTATCATCTGACTTATAGTAATATATATAAATAGATTGGTTGGTTCTGATTATTTCATAATATGGTATCAAATCGGCTTTGAGAAATAGATCTAAGTCGTGTGGTTCGATTACCTATCAATCTCAACCATCCATTCAAAAACACAAAAAAAGAGGGGGAGGAAATGAAAAAAGAACCTATTTGTGGCAGCCCCCGATCTTCGAATCGCTTCATTCGTTCAGTTACCACCTTCGCTTCTTATTTGCTTAGCCATCAATCAAGCTTCGATCAGCCTATTCATGGCTTCTACTGTAAGTTCTATGCCTTTGATCAGCCTACTGTGGCCTCCACTTGTGGCTTCGATTAGTGCTACAACGTTTTCCTTTGATCAGCCTTCGATCAGGGGAATTTCCAAAGGAGCACACCTTTTTCCTAGTGAGCCCATCCTCTCTTTTGAAAAGAGAGGGTTTTCCTAGTGATCACACCCACATTTTGCTCAATTGCCCTTCTTCTTCCCTCTCCTCTGCTTTGACCCTCTCCTCTGCTCTGAATGCCTCCCCATCTCCACTCCCTCACCTCCCTCCTCAATCAATGCAAATCTATGTCCCAACTCAAGCAAATCCATGCTCAAGTCACCACCCTCGACCTTTCTGGTGACCCATTCCTCGCCTCAATCTCCAACTCCGGCGACATCGACTACTCCTACTCTCTCTTCAGATCGACCCCATCTACCACTTTCCTCTACAACACCATTATTCGCGGCTTCTCCTGAACCAAAACCCCCAACCGCTCGGCCTCCCTCTACGTCCTCATGCTCCACTCTGCCCCCCCCCCGGACCACCTCACTTTCCCCTTCTTCCTCTTGAAGTCTTGTGCCTGCCTATCGTCGGCCCAGCTCGGCGCTTTAGTCCACTGCCACGTCACGAAGCTCGGACTGGAGCTCAACCGGTTTGTACAAAACTCCCTCATCCACATGTACGTGTTGTATGGGGATATTGCGGCTACACGAAAGGTGTTTGATGATATTCCTCTACACAAAAGCATGATACTGCTTGATGAGGAAAAATGAATCATACACCCATATGAAGACGTGATTTCAAGGATATAGCCCTTTTATAACAACTGAGATTTATTGTGGAGATGTAATGCTACCCTAGGTTCTATGTCCATTCTAGTGATGATACATATAATCTTGAACAATACCTGTAGTCCTGGCATGTATGATACTGAGCTTAACAATTATTTTGTCGTTATTGCTGTTGTTGTGACTTTATGTTGTCGTTGCTGTTTTGTCTTACACTCTACTTATTTTTTGTCAGGGAATTCAGTCTTGGATATCACTATATAACTATATCTTTAAAGCTATTAATGAACTGAAGTTATGTTGACTTTATGTTATCGTTGTTCTTTGTCTTCCACTCTATTTATTCTGTGTCATGAAATTTAGTTTTGGATATCACTATTGTGTGTTTTGATAGCAAAACCGAGCTCTAAAATAAGGACAAGTAATTATGTTTGTTTGGGTTATATTATATATATTTTATGCTGATAAAGTTATTTGTATCTGGAATGTACACACCGTATTAAGGAGAGAAATATAGATCTGTGTCCTTGATCCGGGTTAGACAGCTCGGATCAACTATGGATGATCCGGGCTTACAGTCTCGGATCACCCCTAGTTCATCCGGGATGTCTAACCCGGATCAAGGAGACAGGATGTCTCTGTCTGCTGGATCCGGGCTAGACAGCCCGGATCAGCTAAGGGTGATCCAAGTCTACAGTCTTGGATCACCCCTAGCTGATCCAGGCCGTCAAGCCCGGATCAAGGGGACATACATGTTTGTCCCCAGGACCGCTGCGAAATCAAAACCGTTCTTTCAATCCATTTCATTGCTAATTAAATCTAAAATTTAAATTAAAAAATATAGAAATTCGAAGAAGATGATGGATTCATACCTCCAAAGACTTCTGATCATCGAATGGAACCATTACCATATTGCACATCTCCATTTTCTTCCTGAAGACCCACCAAAGAACAATTTTGATCTTCTTTTTTAGGGTTTAATGATGAAATAGAAGATTTTAGCCTAATATAGACTTTAATTTTTGAGATGATTTATTGAAATGGAGTAAGCAATTAAGAGAGGAGTTAGGTTTGGTTGGAAATCGGATTTCCCCTTTTCTCTGCAATTCGCAAGCGGAAATAATCAAGAGAGGATGGGAGGGTGAAGGAGGGATATTTTTGTCCATAAAATTTAATGGCAAAATAGCAAATAAAGGGAAAGTTTTAAGTGGGCTCACTAGGAAAAAAGGTGTGCCCCTCTAGAAATTTCCTTCGATCAGCCTTCAATTGTAAGTTGTTAATATTACTACTTCGATCAGCCTTCGATCAACACCTGGCTGTTACTGCTCCTAGTGGAAGCAAACAAAAATTATCCTTGCTTAGATCAACAAGAAGACCTGCTTCGATCAACACCTGGAGGCTACTGCTCCTAGTGGAAGCGAACGAAACTTCATCTATAAGTTGTTAATCAAATAGAACTTTGGAGCTTTCAAAGTTTTTCTAAATCTCAATCAACAAGAAGTATCAACAACTACAAAAATCATCATTATTACTGCACTACTTCTCTTTAAATTAGGTTCACAAACTTTTTTTTATGACATTATCCACTTCAAGTACTTCAGCTATTGCTGTTACTACTCTTACTGTCATGCTGTTACTGCTCTTACTGTCATGCCTGAGAATATATATCCAAAAAACTTTACTGCAATTACTGTTAAGTTGAATGGTAATAATTATTTTTTATGGACTCAGTCGTTCAGGGTATTCGTTGGTGTTCAAAGAAAAGTTAAGCATTTACTAGTTGATCCACAAATGACAATGATCCTATCTATTCTGATTGGTTTGTTAATGATTGTTGTGTGATTACATGCCTCCTTAATAGTACGGAAAAAAGTAAGTTCTTGTGTTATATTTTTGAAAACTGTAAAAGAGATATGGGACACTCTTAAAGAAGTATCTGGGAATAAAAAAATATATCATTGAGTATTTGAGTTGTATGAGTACTTGTTTATGTCAAACAAAACAAGATGTCTATATCCAAATACTATTCAGCTCTCCGATGCATATTGAATGAGCTTGAAATTTACCAACCACTAGTCACAGTTCTTAAGACCTTATGACAATATCACTAGGATCTCGCTGTTGCCGAATTCCTCTCCAATTTGGATTCTTCTTTACTGACTTAGGGTCAAATTCTTACTGGTGATAGTATTTCATCACTGATAGTGACGTATTCCAAAGTCCTTCATGCTTTTACTGGATTTACTACATCAACAACTCAAACCCTTACCTCCAATAACCATTCTTCCCTGTTTATTGGTCGGGGACGAGACCGTGGTCGAGATTTAGGGGGAGGCCATGGTTTTGGTGGCTATGGTGGTCATGACTCTAGTGGTGGATAAGGATCCTGTGATTGTGATTACTGTAGTAAAAAAAATCACACATCTGTATTTTGTTGGGAGAAGTTGGAAAACTAGAATGAGCACCATTTATGATAAGTAACTATTCAACTGGATCTTCTAATTATTTTGTTACTATTCCTGCAACAAAAGATAGTGCATCAATAATGAATTTTGTTAACACTTCAACATTTTCAATGATGATTCAGATTTCACAAGTTGAACTTGACAGGTTTTTCTATCTTCAATCAACTACGGTTGGTCCTCATGCTACCCATGCATTCTTGTTAGATAATAATGTTCACCTCTCTTCCTCTAGCCAACCATGAGTTATCGATTTTAGAGCTTCCTCGCATATAACAGGTATTAAAAATAAGTTTAGCTCACTATATTTTTTAGATAAACACCCTCCTGTCCATATTGTTGATGGTTCATCTTCTTAGATAGTTGGTGATGGAATAGTTCACATTACCAATTCATTAATTCTTGATAATGTTTTGTTTGTTCCCAATTTTCTTGCTAGTTTATTATCTATAAGCCAAATTATCAAATATAACAATTATTTTGTAACATTCTTTCCTACTTACTGTATTTTTGAGGACCTCCAGATTGGGATGAGGATTGGTATGAGACAGGAGCAATATAGGATGTACTATCTAGATGAGACATTACCTATATGATTTGTTGCTTGCTCCTCTGCTTCCCTTTTCCAGCTGCATCAATGTTTTGGACATCTTTCTCTCTAGAGTCTTCATCTCATTTTACCCACTATGTCTAGTGCATCTAAGTTTAGTTGTGAGTTATGTAATCTCGGTAAACATCATCAAACCTCCTATCCAAGTGGAGTTTTCTATTTGAATTAGTCCAGTCTAATATTTGAGATCCATATCGTTTTTCCTCTTTTAATTGTTTTAGGTTCTTTCTTCTATTTGTGGATGATTTTTTTCGCATGACATAGATATATTTGTTAAGAAATATGTCTGTTGTTTCTAGTATAATTAAACTATTTTATAAATAAATAAAAAATTAATTTTCATCCTCTATTCTTGTTTTGCGCACTGATAATACTATGAAGTATATGAATGCTGATATTTCCTTATTCTATACTAATAATGAAATTATTCATCAAACATCGTGTTCTCACACATCCCATTAAAATGGTGTTGCTGCAAGTAAACATAGATTTATTGTAGATGTTGCTCGGACCTTAATAATTCACATGCATGTTATAAGATATTTATAGTCTAATCATGTTCTATGTTCTTATCATTTAATAAATAAGATATAACCTTCTGTCTTACATGGTAAAACTCTCCTTTTCTATCTTTATTCTGATAAACCCTTTCGGCTTATACCTCGAGTGTTTGAATGTATATGTTTTGTTTAAGATTTGTCTCTCAGTTTGGATAAACTATCTCCTCATGCTATCAAGTGTGTATTTATTGGATACTCTAGAATGCAAAACGGGTATAATACATCCCGGCTAAAAATAATTTTCTTTGAATTTGGACACCAAAGGCGATATCCTTTCACTCCCGAGCTTATTCTCATGAACTATGCTTTCTTGGCTCTTGGATCCAACTTAGACTCCTTTATATGATAATAAGTAGTGGAACTAAATACATGTAAAGAATCATAATCATAAGTAGGTTTTCCATACCATACCTCAATCGGTGTCTTACCTTCAATCGCAGCTGATGGTAATCGATTAATGAGATGACATGCATAAGTCACTGCCTCAGCCCAAAATCCCTTACTTAACCCAGCATTAAGCAACATACATCGAACTTTCTCCAGCAAAGTCATGTTCATGCGTTCTGCCACCCCATTTTGCTGTGGTGAATCTGTATTGGTGAAGTGTCGAACAATACCTTTATCTTGGCAAACTTTCAGAAACGGATCACTTTTATACTCACCACCATTATCTGATCTAAGCTTCTTTATCTTTCTGCCTGTCTGAGTCTCAATCATCTTTTTCCATTTTAGAAAAATTCCCAACACTTCATCTTTAGTTTTCATCAGATACACCCAAACTCTTCTAAAGTAATCATCAATAAAAGTAAGAAAGTAATGCAAACCTCCCAAAGAAGGTGTTCTAGTAGGACCCCAAACATCGGAGTGAATATAGTCCAAAATTCCTTCAGTATTATGGATAGCAGTGCCAAACTTTACTCTTGACTTTTTTCCCATGACACAATACTCACAAAAATCTAATTTACCGGTTCTTGCACCTTTTAGTAAACCTTTCTTCACTAAATTTTGCAAAACTCCCATACCTATATCACCAAGTCGCATGTGCCACAACATGGATGTTTCTGCATCTGTATCCTCTTCAGAGGCTGTAGCTACTGATCCAATAACTGTACTACCCTGAAAGTAGTATAAGTTATTCTTCCTCGTACCTTTCATCACTACATATACGCCTGAAGTGACTCTGAGAACTCCATCTCGTACATTTTTGCCTACAAATCAAATTCTATCCACTCTCCTTTCTCTACCCCTCGATCACTATTAGCAATTGTCAAAGCCTCTAGCAACAATCTGCTGACCACTAAAGCGTCATCAACCGTCGAAGCACCACTGACTACCGGATCATTGTCGACTACTAGTTGAGCCACTTTGCAAGCATTTTTTGTTATCGAATGCGCTTTCAGTTCGTAAGCCGCCCACCGACAATCTCTGTTGACTATCGCCATCCTTACATCGAACCGATGCCGAAATCATCATTATCCTATCAAAGTACCATCCGTCCTTCGTCATTATCTAACTTTTCATAATGAGTTCTTCTAGTTGAGGTTAGTAGTAATAACTTCCTATTTCCTCTTAGGTTTGACCTTATTGGACGTAGTTAGTTCTCAAACCCATATCCATAATAACTGAATTAAGATCTATACCAAATCATCTTGTAGGCCTGATAAGATGACTATCATATTATTTAATTTATTTCAAACATGTTAACCTTCCATAACTAAAAGTAGATTTTCAACTACTTTCATTTCAAAAAAATTCCCTAAAATTACAAAAATCCCGATTTAGTTATTTTAATATTACAGTAATGATTACTTATGTAGATATTAATTTTGATTAGAAATTTAAACGTAAAGTTTTTTGACGAATGTAATTACAGGCTAAGATGAGCTCACTTTTCTATACACCATTCCTATTAGATAGGAATGAATTATGTTTCATTTTATACAATTGTCTATATATATCATGATATAAATTACTGCTTACATGGACAAGAATAGTTTAAATGACTTATATCTTATTTCTATGAATTGTCTCACATGCAATTTGATTATCTTATAAACTTTATTCAAATGAAGCATATGTTATAAATTGACTAAAAAATAATTGAAATACTAATTAATGGTGATGATGATTGTAATGTCATATGGCAATAGTGTCTAGAAAAGAGCTTGAAAGAAAAGTGGTTATTTAATTAAGAAACTTGCTTTTATGAAAAACCTCCCACTTCCTTACTCTTATTTAACCATATGGCATTATAATATGCATTCAGAAAATTTCTGAATTAGTAATATATAACATATTTGAATGGAACTTCTTCCAAAATATTACTTGACTATAATGAATTTAAACTACACTTTAACTAGAACTAAATTAGAATCATATTGAGTGGAAACGTATTGTGCAAGACTTGATATGATCTTGATAACTGTAAATAATTTTGGGTTGGTAGAGATACTTATTGAAGTGAAAAATGTATTTCGGTTGTGTTGTTAAGTTGTACAACTAATTTTTGCACATACCATGGGTGTATAGTGATTTACTGGATCACATTAGAATATTGTTGTTGATGCTATGCAGGTCCCAGTTAGCTCCGGATAATTAAGTGATCATTTTTCCGGGTCTATATGGAAGACAATCGAAACATGGTTATACAATATTAGTTAGATTCTCTAATAATATGTGATATCTTAAATTAAAATACTTGATATGTAAACCAGAGGATAATTATAATTAGAATAAATATTATAAAGAACCTAATTAATAAATTTCTTCATGGCATATATCTATATTCATATGTACTATTCATGTTTATTTCAGTTGTCTTTATTCTCTATCTTTTCATAATGCTTTTATCTTTATATTTATTTGTGATCTGACTTCTAGGTGTGCATATCCATATTTTAAGATAGATACGATAGAACAGACTGAAGATTTGAAGTATTAAAAGGAGGAACTGAAACTAATAGACAAATCTTATTTCCTTTTCAACTTTATATTTATTATCTTAGGTTGCTTCCGCTCTTAAAATATTTTCTTTGCCCTTAGTTATTTCTTTATCCTTATTTCTGTCATTATTCATTATAATCCAAATTTGACTTTTGAATAAATTTTCTATTTTCTTAAAATTAGTATTGTGTATTTAATTGTGTCAATGATTGATATTGTACTGAGACTTACCTTATTTTCATGAATATGTACCGAACAACTCTGTTATCTAGCTTTCAGAATGGTGGACCATTACTGGAGATATCAGAGTCTAGGTTTCTCAAATCACTTTAAGTAATTTAAATTGATTTGGATTCTAGTACAAAATTTTATCACACACACACACACACATATATATATATATATATATATACAATACTTATTCGATTTCTTGAGTCTCATTCCTTTGGCCCATTTATCTCTTATTTTGTTGCTAAGAAATGATTTTTCTGGAAATTTCCATTCAAAACATAACTAAAAATTTATCATTTGACATCTTTCTATTTTTTTCATATCCCATCCCAATTCTCTTTATTTTTTTTTTCTTTGGAAGATAGTTAGACCAATTCGTGGATAAAACTTGACCTTAATTAACGAGAAGGTGAAGAACTACTCAAGAAGTAAGTGAATTGATTATGACATCGGCTTATGCATACCTCTATTGAAATTTCGAATACAAAATTTTTCTCTTAGGGGGATATAGTTTAACTACCCTAATCGATATAATATTTGTTTATTTATAAATTTCTTTTCTCGTTTATTTATATTAAAATAAAACTCTAAAAATGAATCAACTTAACCATTATTTTATATCCGTAATGTATTTTTCTTACTAAAGCACATAAACTTATTTACTAAAACAATATTTGGACTATTTAATTAGACCCCACGCCCTCGGTCCAAACTCAAAATAATAAATAACAATAATAATAATTTAAGATCTAAATTATTTTGACTTAACTACAAATTATACTTTAGTATTAAGGTAATTTTTATTTTGTAATAAAGAAATGATATTTCATTTTAAATTTTCAAATTTACTTCCATCATTCAATTCCTAAAATTGATCATTAATCAACTCTATTAATTAGTCTATTTGACTCATTTGAATTCAATTTAAAAATTTATCATCAAAAATTTTGTGCTCAATTACAATTATGAATATTTGACCAATTTTAAATTTGTTCTTAAAACCTTCTCAGTCAGTCATATTTATGAGCCTTTGACCCATTCTAACTTTTTTTCATGAAAAATCCTATTTAATTCTATTAATCTTTTCCTTAGATCAAACACTCTAAATCATATATAAATCTTCTATTTATCTTAGTTTTCTTCTTGCAAATCAAATTCTCTCCACTCTCCTTTCTCTACCCGCTGATTGCCGTCGGCAACTGTCAAAGCCGCCAACAATAGTCAACTAACCACTGAAGCATCATCAACCGTCAAAATAACGTTGACCACCAAATCACCGCTGACCACTGAGGAGCCACCTTACAAGTATTTTTGCAACATGATGCGCTTTCAATGCGTAAGCCGCCCCACCGATAATCTCTATTGACTCTCGCCATCCTTACATTGAATCGACACTAGAATTATCATTATCCTGTCAAAGTACTATCCCTCCTCCATCATTACCTAACTTTTCTTAATGAGTTTTTCCAGTTGGGATTAGTAGTAATCCCTCCCTAATTTCTTATTAAGTTTGACTTTATTGGACGTTGTTAGTTCTCACACCCATACCTATAATAACCTAATTATGATCTACACCAAATCATATTTTAGGCCAAATAAGATGACTATCCTATTATTTAATTTATTTCAAACATGTCAACATTTCATGACTAAAAGTGGAGTTTCACCTACCTTTAATTCAAAAAATTTCTGAAAATTACAAAAATTTAGATTTAGTTATTTTAATATTATCGTAATGATTTGTTATGTAGATATTAATTTTGTTCAGAAACTTGAATAACTTGAATGTGAATTGTTTGATGAATACAATTTCAGGCTAAGATTATTTCCTTCTCGATCTCACTTTTCCATGCACCATTCATTTTACATAGGAATGAATTATGTCTCATTTTATACAATTGTCTATATATGCCATGATATAAATTATTATTTACATCAACAAGAACTGTTTAAATGACTTATATCTTATTTATTAGAATTGTCTCACATGTAATTTGATTATCTTACAAACCTTATTCAAATGAAACATATGTTATAAATTGACCTAAAAAATAATGATTAAAATGCTAATAGATGCTGATAATGATTGTAGTGTCGTGTGACAACGATGTCTAGAAAAGAGTTTCAAAGAAAAGTGGTTATTTAATCAAGGTACGTGCTTGCACGAAAAACCTCTTACTTCCTTTCTCTTACCTAGTTGTATGTCATTATGATATGATGTTAGAAAATTCCTGAATTAATAATGTAATTCTAATAATATGTTAGAATGAAAACTTCTTCCAAAATATTACTTGACTATAATGAATTTAAACTACACTTGAACTCAAATTGAATCATGATAATACTGATTGAAAATATATTGTACTAAATTTGACAGGAACTTGATAACTGTAAATAACATTGCATTGGGAGAGATACTTATTAATGTGAAAATAGTGTTTCCATTGTACTATTAAATTATATAACTAATTTTTGTGCATACTATTGGTGCATAGAGATTTGCTGGATCACATCAGAATATTACTATTGTCATTGTATAGATCCGAGTTAGTTCCGGACAATCATATGATTATTTTCCTGGGTCTGTATAGGAGATAATCGAAACACGGTTATAGAGCATCAGTTAAATTCTCCAATAATATATGACATTTTAAATTAAAATACTTTGACATGTAAACTAGAAGATAATTATAATTAGAATAAACATTATGAAAAACTTAATTAATTAATCACTTCAAGGTATATATCTACATTCATATATACAATTCATATTTATTTCAGTTGTCTTTATTCTTTATCTTTCATACTGCTATTATCTTTATATTTGGTCGCGATCTGACAATCTTGGTGTGCATGTCCAAATTTTGAAATAGATACGATGGAACAAACTAAAGATCTGAAGTATTATAATGAGTAACTAAAATTAGTAAACTAGTAAACAGAAAATGTTTCCCTTTCAGCCTTATATTTATTATCTTAGATTGCTTCCGCTCTTAAAATGTTATCTTTATCATTAGTTATTTCTTTATCCTTATTTCTGTCATTATCCATTGTAATCCAAATTTATCCTCTAAATTTCTATTTTTCTTTAAAATATTATTGTATATTTAATTGTGAAAATGACTGATATTGTATCGAGGCTTAGCATGTTTCATGAATATGTTGCTGAATGACTCAGCTATTCAGCCTTCCGGATGGTGGACCATTGCAGTTAGCAATTTAAGAGAGGAATCTATGGTTAATTACAAATTATTTTATTTCTTGTTATTGCATGGACTATAAGAAAAAAGGACTATAGTGATGAGTTCTTAGTGACAAGGGGCTCTTCACTAAAAGTGAGTATTTGTGACAAAAAAGTTACAAATTATGAATTTTCAGTAATGGAGATAAATAATTATCACTATAACATACTTTTTAGTGTTAACAAATAAATACTTGTCACTAAAATATAGTTTTCAATGACGAAAACTAAAAATTGTTACTAAAAAATAAAATTTTCAGTGACAACGAGAAAAAAGTGTCACTAAACCATAATTTCAGTGACAAGGACTAAAGATCGTCACAAAATATTAGTTCCTTAGTGACAATGAAAAAAACTTATCACTATAACATAGTTTTCAATGACAAAAACTATAAATCGTCACCAAACCTAAAATTTTTAGTGACAACTAAAAAACTTGTCACTAAAATATAATCTTTAGTGATGAAGTTTAAAAATAATCACTAAAACATAAATTTTTCAGTGACACCAAAAAAACTTGTCACTAAAAAATAGTTTTTTGTGACAAGTACTAAAACACTAAAATATAAAGTTTGTAGTGATAACAAAGAAAAACTTATCACTAACAAAATAGAAATTAATTACACTGATTTTTATTTGAAATATAAACGTTATTTTGAGGAATTTAAATTGTCACATTTTTTAAAAAAAATTAATAACTTATAGGTAGAAATACTTTGGTGTGTTTAATTTTGGAAAGTGATGTAATAATTTAACTGCAAGCGTACAGTGTTCGTTGTATCACTTTACAGGTCGTCTCACAGAGATCTCAGATGTTTTTTGCGTTCTCGCTATTCCTATTATTCTAACGTACTAACCAAACACTCTAATTTGAAGTTGAGTTATCTAATTAGCCTAGGATATAGAATATTCAACTAGTTTCCAACAATGTATTTACTTCTATTATCTTCTTCTATCATAAAAATTCAATCTTTTAGTTTTAATCTTTATTTAAAATGCTTTAAGTATGAGCTATCAAGTAGTGTGCAAGTATAACTCATCAAAGATACTGCAAACTAAATTATTAGATAATTCGATAAAGAAGATGAAAATTCAAACTGGTTACGACCTCTTGATCGCTTCCTACTCTCATAATGTGTCTTTTTATGTTTTGATATGGATGAATTTAGCCTTTTTGTAAATTTTTCATTTAATCTCTCCATCTTATTTTTATTCTTAGTTTATATCTGCCCTTCTTTCTTTTATTCAATAGTAAAATTTTGAAGTTGGAAATCGTATCTTTATCGTCGATATTTGACACACAAGTGTCTTTTATGGTAGTAAGTATTTTGGTTTTATCAACATGTGAAATAACATACTCATCTTGATATTGTGGTATTATGAGCTCGATTTTGGAGGGCTCTTTCAAATCATTAGGTAGCATAACTTCTTCATTTTGCAGTTCCTTCCAATTTTCTAATGTTCTGGAGTCATCATGCAAATTTCTTTTCAATTCTGTCATCAAAATTCTCAAAGGAAAATGTCATGCTAGTGGACTTATCATTAGTCAAATCATTGTGAAGGAATAAAAAATTTTCTTCACTAATTTCTTCACAATTTTCATCAAATGAATCAAATTATAATATGTCACTAGCAAGCTCATCATGAGGCAAATCACCCAGTAAAATTTTCTCTTTATCACTAGTTTATTCATAATTATTTTCACAATGGTCTAAAATAGGTTGATTACAATATTGAAGTATAGACTCATTATGCGTGCACAAAATTATTTAACTCATTTTGAATCATATCTACTTTAAAAGATGACTGAAATGGTTGCTTGTTGGAGTAAGATATATTCAAATTATTAGATGGTTAATCTCTAAAAAGTTTAGTAAAAGAAATCGTTTTCAGAAGATATTCCATACAAGATGCAATTTGGGAGGATGAATTTTGTGAGGATGATTTTAGCAAACCTTCTATACATTCCTCAATTGTACGTCTTCGTTCCTCAAACTCACGATTGTAATTTTTCTTACTTTTCTCAAATAATTGTATTTCGAGATCATGAGTGAAATTTGAAGAAGGATATGATAGATCTGTGTGTATATTTGATGACAGATATGAAGTGGTTGTAGGTAAATTCTCATGACATGCATACCTCGTTTCTAATCTTTTTAATCTTTCATCTAACATATTCAATTGAATATCTTGTTCATGATTAAATTTAGAATATGAAGATGAATAGCTCATAAATGAAGGATTAGATAGAGGACTCTCTTGATAGGACTCCTGACTAGAATAATTCATCTATTCACAATTGTAATTTTGTGTATAGGAAGCGCTCGTAGGTTCATTATATGTAGTGTGAATTTGATTATTACCTAGTCCTAATGAACTTCCTATCCATGGACATTGATAATAATTATGATATGGATCACGATAATGATAATAACCAGTTTGATTTTAAAATATTTTTTTATTTTTTTGAAAAACGTGGAGAGAGAAAGAGATGGAAAAGAAAAAATAAAAAATATTAGTATTTTTTTATAGAACCAGGGACCCAAAATACAGAATACTAGAGAAATAAGTGGGTGAGATTCACACAAATCACTGTTAAATAGCCGCAAATGCCGCTCTTTGGCGGCAAAACCAAGGAGTTAAGCTCCCTGGTTTTTGTGGTGGACCTCTGATTCTTCTCCCGTTCTTTTTTTCTTCCTGTATCTGAACTTATAGGTCCTTACACACTCAATACATACTGTTAACCCGTAATACGTTAGAAAAAGTAAGAAAAATACCGTCGATCCCCGGCAACGACGCTAAAAACTTGATGTGATAATTTAACAGCAAGCGTACAGTGTCGGTTGTAGCACTTTACAGGTCATCCCATAGAGATCTCAGATTTTTTTGCATTCTCGCTATTCTTATTATTCTAACGGACTAACCAAATATTCTAATTCGAAGTTTAGTTGATCTAATTAGCCTAAGATATAAAATCCACTAGTTTCCAACCATATATTTACTTTTATTATCTTCTTCTAGCATAAAAATTTGATATTTTAGTTTTAATCTTTATTTAAATTGTTTTAAGTATGAGTTATCAAGTAGTGTGCAAACATAACTCATCAAAGATACTGCAAATTAAATCATTAGATAATTCGATAAAGAAAATGAAAATCAACAACCCCAAAGCTTAACTAAGTATAAGCTATCAGGAAACTTAACTCAAGTATAAACTATCAAATTATTAATCTATGAGTTCTTGTATTTTAATCTTTTCATAGAAAAATCATGTCTTTATTATTTTAATTAGGAAGAAAATATTAGGGAGCAACTATATGGTGGATTCTAGTTTCATCTACATCCTAGAGCTAAGCTAAATTAGCTACTCATAATTCTTGTAAGCAAAATTCTATTTTTATTCATGAAAGCAATTAAATCTAATCTAGAAAGTGGTATAAATCTAAACTAGAAAGCTATTAAAAGAGAATTAACTAAGAAAAATTTAAGAATAGCAAATGTTACCTCTAGAGCCAGTGTTGTGGCCATCACCCCTTCAGCAAACCCTAATTTTTATTAATTAGAAAATTCGAGCACAAAACTATAGGATCTAGCCCTAGTTGCAAGTATACGGGCAATAAATAGGCTTCGAAGAATCTAATCCTAATTTTAATTCAACTGAAAAACTATAAAATTACATCAAAGCACCTGAAGAAAAATTAACCCGTGAACCCCTCTTTTGGCCGCCAAATGGCGCAAAATGCCGCTAAATTGCTGCAAAAATAGGAGGCGATTACTTGAATTTTCTTCGGCATGAAGTTCTGGTCTTGATCTCTTTAGTTTTCGAACTGTATTGGACTTTGACGTTTTGAAGCATCACTATCTTGTTGTTTATTCACTTTTAACCCTATTTTAGACTTGATTTCTTAATCCGGCTCTGATTTCAAGCCATCTCCTTGTAGAAATTGGATTATCTGAAAAACAAACAAATATACTCAATTAGCATTATTTAAATATAAAAATAGATAATATAGATGCTATAAATATACAATATATGACACTTATCACTCCCTCACACTATCTTTTGCAAACTCTTGAGCAAAATCTAAATCTAAACCTAAGAAGAATAAGAAAAATCTTAACTTACTTTCGCAGGAATCGTGATTGCACTTAGCACATGCAATAAGCCTTTAAACCCCAATGTTACTCTAGTGGACGAGTGTTGTCTCGTAAAGGTTTGTGGTGAATATATCCACAAAATTCATGAAGAAAATAAATTAAGAAATAACGAAAAGAAAAATAAGGATAACCGAAAATTAAGAAAAATAAAAATTTTATACAACAAAAAGAAAAATCTCTTTTTTTAAATATATTTTCTTCAATTAATCTCACTAATATACAAACTCAAGAACGCATTTAGATTATCTATTTTCAAATTGAGCATCATATCAGATACACTTATCATTCTAATCAAAATTTAAATTCTATCTCTCAATACCTACTAACAGATAATCCATTGGCTCCTATATATCTACGTGTACGTGTGATAGTCTACTTCAGCTTTTGACTCCTACTCTAACTCATGATTAATTTTCTCTCTCATAACATTTTTTCTTTTTTTTCTCATTTTTTAAGAATATTTCTCTTTCACGTGAATATTCACGCTTGCTTAGGTGCAAAGTACCCGATTACTCGGATCATACTCTTTTTTTACTTTTGAGGCCATTGCCTTAATACCAGACGCACCGTTTTTTTTATCACTCTCGAGACTATTGCCTTAATGTCAGGCACACCCCATTTTTTTATTCTCACTTTTTTTGTGAGGCTATTGCCTTAATACCAGGCTCATCCTTTTGTTTTCTTTTTTTCTTTTTTAGAGAGAGAAAACTTACTCAATTGTTATCATCTTTGTCCTTAATCTAATAAACTATTGTGAAGTAAAAATAGATGTATACTTACCTTAAAATTACTGTAGTGATATTTAATTTTTAAATTTAATCTTTTTCATAAAATTTTGAATGTATCATCCAATCTACTCTCCTATCCAATTTCAAATCTAAATTTGTTCCTTTATCTGTAATTAGGTTGATTTATTGATTAAAATATATAACTTTTTATTAATTTTTTTCAAATTTTTTACATTTTTATTAGATATCCTAAAAACTACCCGAAGTGTAAAATAAAGAAACCAAAAAAAAAAATCCTAAAAATAAAATAATAATCCTAGAAAAATAGGAAGAAAAATCTCCTAACCCACTCTCTCACACTAAACTCGTGTATGCCCTTATACACAAACAAAAGGTGATAAAATATATAAGAAAACTATTATATAAATATTATATATTTACTGAAAAATTCAAACCGGTTACAACCTCTTGATCGCTTCCCACTCTCATAGTGTGTCCTTTTATGTTTTGATATGGATGAATTTAGCCTTTTTGTCAATTTTTCATTTAATCTCTCCATCTTATTTTTTATTTTTCTTAATTTATATCTGCCCTTCTTTCTTTTATTCAATAGTAACTGTTTAAAATTAGAAATTATACCTTTATCATCGATATTTGACCCATGAGTATGTTTCATGGCAGTAAGTATTTTGGTTTTATCAACATGTGAAATAACATACTCACCTTGATGTTGTGGAATTATGAGCTTGATTTTGGAGGGCTCTTTCAAATTATTAGGTAGCATAACCTCTTCATTTTGCAGTTCCTTCTAATTTTCAAGTGTTTTGGACTCGTCATTCAAATTTTTTTCAATCCTGTCATTAAAATTCTCAAAGGAAAATGCCATGCTAGTGGACTTATCATTAGTCAAATCATTGTGAAGGAATAAAATTCTTCTTCACAATTTTCATCAAATGAATCAAATTATAATATGTCACTAGCAAGCTCATCGTGAGGCAAATCACCAAGAAAATTTTTCTCTTTTTCACTAGTTTATTCATAATTATTTTTACAATAGTCTAAAATAGGTTGAACACAATGTTGAAGTATAGACTCATCATGTACAAAATTATTTAACTCATTTGGAATCATATCTACTTTAAAAGATGACTGAAGTGGTTGCTTGTTGGAGTAAGATATATTCAAACTATTAGATGGTTAATTTCTAAAAAGTTTAGTATGAGAAATCGTTTTGAGAAGATCTTCCATACAAGATGTAATTTGAGAGGATGAATTTTGAGAGGATGATTTTAGCGATCCTTCTATACATTCATCAATTGTACGTCTTCGTTCCTCAAACTCACGATTATAATTTTTCTTATTTTTCTCAAATAATTGTATTTCGAGATCATGAGTGAAATTTGAAGAAAGATATGATAGATCTGTGTGCATATTTGATGATAGATATGAAGTGGTTGTAGGTAAATTCTCATACATGCATACCCCGCTTCTAATCTTTTTAATCTTTCATCTAACATATTCAATTGAATATCTTGTTCATGATTAAATTTAGAACATGAAGATGAATAGCCCATAAAGAAAGGATCAGATAGAGGACTCTCTTGATACGACTCCAGATTAGAATAATCCATCCATTCACAATTGTAATTTTGTGCATAGGAAGCACTCATAGGTTCATTAGTATAGGATGCACTCATAGGTTCATTATATGTGGTGTGAATTTGATTATGATCTAGTCCTAACAAACTTCCTATCCATGAACACTGATAATAATTATGATATGGATCATGATAATGATAGCAAGCAGTTTGATTTTAAAATATTTTTTCTTAAATTTTTTTTTTTGAAAACGGTGGAGAGGGACAGAGATGGAAAAGAAAAAATAAAAAATATTAGAATTTTTTTAGTATTTTTTTTACAGAACCAAAGACCCAAACTACAAAATACTAGAGAAAAAAGTGGGTGAGATTCACACAAATTGCCGCTCTTTGGCGGCGAAACTAGGGAGTTTTGCTCCCTGGTTTTTGTTGTGTACCTCTGATTCTTCGCTCATTCTATTTTTCTTTCTTTTTCTGAACTTATAGGTCCTTATACACTCAACACACAATGTTAACCCGTAAAATGTTAGAAAAAGGAAGAAAAATACCGTCGATCTCCGGCAACGACACCAAAAACCTGATGTGATAATTTAACTGCAAGCGCACAGTGTCGGTTGTAGCACTTTACAGGTCGTCCAACAGAGATCTCATGTATTTTTGCGTTCTCGCTATTCCTATTATTCTAACGGACTAACCAAAGATTCTAATTTGAAATTGAGTTGATCTTATTAGCCAAGGATATAGAATCTACTAGTTTCCAACCATATATTTACTTCTATTTTCTTCTTCTATCATAAAAATTTGATCTTTTAGTTTTTAATCTTTATTTAAAGTGTCCTAAGTATGAGCTATCAAGTAGTGTGCAAGTATAACTCATCAAAAATACTGCAAACTAAATTATTAGATAATTCGATAAAAAACATGAAAACCAACAACCCCAAACCCAAACTAAGCATAGGCTATCATGAAACCTAACTCAAGTATAACCTATCAAAGTAGTAATCTATGAGTTCTTATATTTTAATTTTTTCATGCAAAAATCATGTCTTTATTATATTAATTAGGAAGAAAATATTAGAGAGAAACTACATGGTGGATTCTAATTTCATCTACATCCTAGAGCTAAGCTAAATTAGCTATTCATAATTCTAATAAGCAAAATCCTTTTTTATTCATGAAAGCAATTAAATCTAATCTCGAAAGTAATATAAATCTAAACTAGAAAGCAATTAAAAGAGAATTAACTAAGAAAAGTTTAACAACAGCAAATGTTACCTCTGGAGCCGGTATTGTGGCCGTCACCTCTTTAGCAAACCCTAATTTTTATTAATTAAAAATTTTGAGTACAAAACTACATGATCCAACCCTATTTACAAGTATACGACCAATAAATAGGCTTCGGAGAATCAAACACTAATTTTGGGGAAATTCTATTTGCACCCTGCTATTTACTCTTCATGCCCTGGTTACTCTTTGCACCCGACTTTCATTTTGAAATATGAGTAATTTACTCTCGGCGCACAAATTATTTTCCAATTTTGCCCTTCACTCCCTTTGACCACCTTCGGCAGAATTTTCCCTTTGGCCTCCTCGGCATCCTGGCCGAGTCCTCCACGCTCGTTGTCGGCGTCCGCCACCACCGCCTCTTCGGCCAGATCACCGCCTCCCTCATCCTCCCCCTCTCCCTCCTCTTCCTCGCCCACGTCCACATCTCCTACCTCCTCTTCTCTGGCATCGACGCCGACACCGCCGCCCTCGACCGCGCCCCTCCCGACTCCCCCTCCGAGTCCC